>CM076583.1:607160452-607654628 GCA_034641835.2 Pinus albicaulis
GAAGGTGACTCTAACACCTTTGAAAGAAAGTATCTTCACAAACTGCATCATGGGAATTATGTGGCCCAACGTTGGATATGGAATCACAATAGAGTGCAAGGGTTCTTCCCTTCCTGTTCTGAGCTCTGTCACATTGCTAGTCTTAGCTTGTAGCTAATTAATGGACTCTCATTATTGGTACTGACACTAGAGGATAATATTTGAGTGGAAAAAACTAGAAGGAAATTGAGGAACAAAATTCATTGGAGATTGAAAGCATATTTTTGCAGACAATAATGCCATGTATATGTAACCATTTATTGCTCTTCATCAATCACACAATCTTTATCAAATAACCAATATTTTGTACAGCTTAAACTTTTCCTGATGACAGAGAATATTTTGAGCAGAATAGTGAAACTATAATTAAATTGGTCTAATTAGTTACTTTTTACTCTTTATTTGACATGGTTTCCAGCTGGACACTAGACGAGAGAGAATTTATTGCGTAGAGATATTTAACTAGAAATTGCCTCAATTGGTGAAAAAAAGATCGATAAATTTTTCAAATTGGGAAAATTATATTGGGAACTCATTTTGTAGATATATATACTATATGCAGTATTGGCATATAATATTGTTTATTTTAATTTATACAGATATTATAAGAGATGATATTTTCATTTTATGAATTTTTATTATATATAATAATTTTTATCTACATAATTTGTAGAGTTTAAAATAAAAATATTAATTTGATATATTTTTAACAAAATATTTAAAATAGAAAATAAAGAGTGTTGGAAACTACTATTTAAAATTAATTAAAATAATTAGATTATAAATTTTATAGTTTAAATTATATTATTAATTAATACTTTTCATTAAAAATAACTAAATATATAATCATTTCCATTTTTATTAAAATTAACTTTAAAAAACACTTAAATACAAAAACACTTAAATCCCTTATATTATCATTATAATGTAGGCTCAAATTAATTACATTATCATTATAACATGGGCTCAAATTAAAAAAGAAAAAGAAAAAGAGATATTATTATCTTAAAAATAATGTTAAAGAAGAGATATTGTTATCTTAAAAAAAACGTTTCACTAAATGTTGCAAGGCTACTATAAACAAGACAACAATTCATACAAAACCTTTTATTTTATAGAAATATGAATATGTGAGTCAATTTTCCACCACGATACACCACCCCACATTATGTTTCACATAAATCCTCACTCAACATAACATAACATGTCAATTTTCTATTTAAAAGGACATGACCAGGCCAAAATGAGGGCTTTATCTTTGGAATTTGAGAAACCCATCTGAATTGCATAAAGATGGCATCCTTTTATAATGCATTTACTCAACTGAGATGCTATAATGGGGCGTACTTGAAGTGGTTTCTTAATTCCCAGTAATTCTTGTTGAGTATCGTCTTCAGATTTAAAGTAGATAACTTTATCTTCACAATCCACCAATGACCAATGTCTTTCTCACTAGTCCATACCTAATCAAATATCATATGAAACCAAAGGTAATATGTTCATCTCTATAGTTATGTGTGATCTCCTATGTCCAATTCACAATTTGGGACTTTGGCATTAACTCTCCTTTTGGCCCCCGTGGCCAATTGAACCAGCCATGGATATTTAAACTTCTGATTTTGCAATTTAAAATTTTCTAATATGTGGGGGTTTATATATCTAAAACTGGCACCAGGGTCAAACAAAATGGAAACAGGTTGAGTTTTAAGCTTAACTTCCATTTCAATCATGGTTGGTTGAAAGTCAGCTTGTATATCTTCTAGAGCAGCATTGATTCTGGGTATGTTGCACACCACTGTAGATGCTTCTTGTCCGTTAGCTTCCACTTCATTTCTCCGTTGATGAGGAAAATTCTTGAAATAATGTGCTTCTCCACATCCCCAACATTGCAATGGGGGTTTCTGTAGATGCCCAAGTTCAAGTCTACTAGAAGCCTCTGTATGGTGTTCTTAAGCTTCTCATCTGGTTTTCTGCTGATTTCTCCCAATTTATTTATTTTCTTGGTTTCTCGAAGAATTTTTATAATTTCCAGTTCTGTTATTTTTAAAACTTGAGGAACTTTTTTTTCCTTTCTCAGGTGGCCAACTTTTACCAACTTCCCCTTTAAACTTAGACTGCTGATAGCACATCTCGGTCTTTCTTATTGCTTCTTCCATGGTTTTTGGGTTCACAAACTCGATTCTTTCCTTCATGTGAGCAGGAAAGCTGCTCAAAAACCATTGTACCTTTTCTTGTTCATCCCTTAAGTATGGTACATATCTTAATAGAGAGGTAAATTTTGTGACAAATTCATCCATAGACATTTTCCCTAGTTTCAGTTCATGAAACTCGTGATTTATCATCATAAAATCCTTCAATCAAGTACTTGTCTTTAAAGTATTGTTGGAACTCGTCCCACGTCACGTTCTGGTCTTCGATTCCACATACATTTTTCACCTCTTCCCACCATAATGTAGCTTTTTCTCTCAATTGGTAGATTTCTAGGTGAGCTTTAAGTTTGTTGTTATATTCATAAAATTAGAAATACTTATTCATCTTTATTATCCAGGCCTCCACCATCTCCTCAACTTCTCCGTTTAATGTAGGAGGTTTGATTTTCCGAAATTCCCGTTGTAATTCCACTTTCTATTTCTTCAGCTCTTGTTGGTCTGATAAATTACCATATTCGGCTTTGTTATAAGTCCTACTCTTGTTACTCCTTTAAGTTCGACTCCCCTCAGGGTTATCATGTACTTTTTGTTGTTTCTAATCCTCTCCGTGGGTGTCCCTTTCCGGACAAGGGTGTGTAGTATGCTGGTTCTGCTTATCCGAGAGGCTTTTTAGTATCTTTTCTCGTTCTCTCATTAGTTTCTCATTATCACTTCGAACTTGAGTCATTTCTACCTGGAGTTGTTGTACCATATCCAACAATCTGTTTTTCTGGCGTTGTTGTTCCTTTAGTATCCTACTAGTTTGTTGATGTTGGTCTATGCTTAGTTGCACCCACATTCCTGGGCTGACCTCAAGATTGGACAAGGAATGAGTTTCCCCTGCATTTTTGGGCTTTCGATGACTAGTCCCTCTCCTCATTGACCCTTTTGAGAAACCTTTACGTCACAATGTACAGTTTCATCACAAGAAAAACAAAATGAAACATCCATGTTATCACATTGGCCCATTTGGCCCAATGTGAAAAATTCGCTTTGATACCACTTTTCATAGCTAAAGACTTAATAAATTAACAAAATTACTAAGTAATAAAAAAATAAAAATTTACCCCCAAGTCAGCCAAAGTACATCAGAACTTTACCTTAGGCTTAGAACAACATGTAACATCATCTATAATTCTAACCTTAGGATTCTCGTCATAATTTCTATTTTCAAGTCTCATAGTTCTATTCCAACTTAAATTATTGCAATTCATGACTATAATATATATATATATATATATATATATATATATCCCTCCATGTAATTATTGAAAGAACTTACCTTATCGTAAGGGAAACATATTAATTTGTATTTTCTTAACATTACAACAAACCACACAATTCAATGTTACGAGTATTCGTATGTCATTCTAGACTTTGGAATTGATTTGTTCATTTGATATGGAAGTACCACGCAGTACATTGGTCCATGCGGAAAATTAATATGATTAGCTGGTGATTTTCTAATCGATATGCTGTCATTCATTAAAAAGTGATTGGTATTAGATTTGATTTGATTCCTTCGATGGACATATGGAATTGGCATGCAGTGGTGTACAATTGTTTTGAATTTTGGTGGCATGATATTTTCCATTGATGTGGCGAGCTTAGATCCGTCAGATGTGAAGTGTTCGAAATAGTTAGGGAAACTACTCGCCTGACCATGAGAATTCTTCCCCATTCTTTCGTCGCGCTGGTTTTTGAACCACTCTGCAACCTTCTTGGTGTTCAACTTAGTTTCCTATGGGTAGATGTACTGCTGGATGGAGGCTGTATGCAATCCACCATGCCGCATCCGCCTCTCCTCATACAAGTAATCTCATTCCCCATTACTTACCGCTAGTTTAAACTATTGCAGTGTGATGTGTCCCTTGGCAACTGCTCAGTAAGCTAGTCTCTACATGTTATGGTAGAATCTTTGTACATTTCTATGGCGGCTAAGGTGAATCCCCCATGTCTGCAGGGTTCCTCATGAATGTTGACAGTGTTGACTTACTTCTTGTTCATTGTTTAGGTGCGAATGTCTTTAGACTTATGGTGTTAATACTTATAATTGTTCGAGCTCTGAGCCTCGGTCTGGCTGTAGATATTCAGTGATAATTATAAGGGCTATGCTCACTCGGGTATCCGAACCCTTATGCTGAGTTATTTGTATTTAAAACTAGAGGATTCTTGTTTGGCTTATATATGGAACTTGTAAGTCATGAAGACTTATTGGTTAATACGAGAAGCCTATAGAGGGTGTTTTCTCATCAGTCCTGTTTATTTCGATATTTGAGTTTAACCTTTATATTCTTGAAATATTGATTTATTTCATGTTGGACCTTCACTTTGAATTTTACTTAATGCATTTACATGGATTTTTCTGTACTTATAATCAGTTATTTGACAGGCATGCTTATATGGAGACTTCTATTAATTTACTAAGTAACCAGAATTTTCCATGTAGATTCTTTGTGGAATACTTTACTTCTGTTGTAATTTTGTAGGTTAATATTAGTTACAGTCATGTCTTGGACTAGGGATCGTGACCCCTGCCTTTCCATCATAGGGCTTGGGACTAAACCCTAGTACCTTTCCGTTACAGGAAATCTCCTTTCTATAGCTATGTACTTCTGCATGCATTTCTTTTGCAATTAATTTAAAAGGGTTTGGACAATATTTATATTATCTAGTTCTGGAAAGAATTTAAGAAATTTATAGCATAATTCTTTCACTAAGACTTCCATATCCATCTCTGAACAAATGAGTTTTCCTATACTAAGTATTTAAGTTTATTTCCTATATTAACTGGAAATAGAATTCTATAATACAACTTTTAAATATAAATATATTCTTCTAGCATACATTATCAGGATGCTCATATTCATTCCTATTAATGATAGTGAGGAATATAAAGTTGTATTTTCCATTCTCGAAAACAGTCTTTGTCAAGCAATAGAAAAGAAAACAGAGATTCGATTTTTTTTTTATACTTATCTCAATGTCTGTCCTATTAACTGATAGTCCTCCCAACCATGAGAGAGAAAATCACGTCCTCTACTCCCCCCGTGCTCCTTCCCAGAGGTTTATATAGTAGACAGTAAAATATATGAGAAGATAGGCCTCAGAATTTCCAATCCATTCTATACATCTTAGGGTCTAGAGCTCCACTGGCCAAGCCGCCAGCTCTGGACAAATCCTAGCAACTTCCAGTTGTTTAACCCCTTAGCTTCCTTCTGAACGGAACCTTCTCTTCAGGATTTTCATTAAATCCTTTTTCTAGGAAGGTAACTATTAGAACTGTCTCCATTTTTACTCTAGGATCTTGGAAAAAATTACCATTCAGCTAATTTCTTTTTTAATCCATGAAGTCATCCATCTTTTCTTTTATTATGATTAATTCAAAAAAAAAAAAAAATATTAATGTATCATAAAGTCTGTTATCTTAATCAATTCATAAAATGGGTGTTACAAGTTTTATTTCTGGAAACAATAGCAGTACTATTCTAATTTGGGTTACTTTTAATGAACATTCCTGTATGTAAATTTTTGAAATTATTATGAATATGAGTTGATTATATTAGACATTTTTTCTTTTGAAAAAAAATGAAGAAAATCCCCAGTTAATCTCACTCAATTATTTTATTTAAAAAATAAAAATTGTGAAAGGCCCATTTCACTATTAAAAACGCCTATTAAAAAAAACCTAGCCTATCTTATTGCGAAAAAAATCATTTAACCCATTTGTGATATATTTAAAAAATATTAATATAAAAACAAATCCCATCACCAATTTAAACCTCTCTAATTTTGGTATTTGAAATCTACTTAAAACCCATTTATAATGAATTTTAAAACTATTTTGTTTGCTACCCATAAACGCTCCTCATCTCCACAATGATGATGTGTAAACTTAATATAACTATGTCAACTTTACACAATAATATACCTTTAAAATTTTTTTTTTTCTAATTTAACATTTATTTTAAGTTTTTATTCAACATATGCTTTTTCAAAAACCGATTTATTATTCGATATTATTTAATTAATTCTTAATTTATTTTTAATTATTTAAGAACATTTTGTTTATGACCTTGTTAAATTTTGGTTAAATAATCAGTGTAATCATTAATTCTTTTTTCTAATATAATATTTTTAATTTTTTTTTTAATTCTTAAATATGAGTTTAACATTTGATTAAACTTATTTTTCTCTTATTTTTAACTCAACTTATACTTAATTCAACTTATACTTAATTTTTCTTTTTTTTCTTATTAGACAAATTTACTAACACCCAATATTTATTTACTTGATAAATAGATAGAATAATCACTTAAAAATAAAAACTAACAAAAAAAATATTGCACTATTAAAAATAATAATAATAATATGTGCCATTCAATTAATTTTCGTCATCGCGAGGCGAAGTAGCGTACTCACGAAGCTTAGTGTAGGGTACCCACCAGCGGTTGGACCAATATTACCATTGGAAGCCCATGAAGCCCATTTTTACCATTGGGTACCCACGAAGACCATTTTTACCGTTGGACCAATTTTCACCGTTGCATGGTGGCATATTAGTGAGATAATATTATCTTATTTTAAAGAGTTCACAATTTTGTTTAGAAAACAATAAAATTTTTTAATTTTGAGAAATAAAGTTTTGAAAATCTAATCTATTGTTATTAATTTTCAAGATTTTAAATGTTTTAAGATTGTGAAATCTATTTTTGCTTTAAAAATATTTAAACAATCTTATAATCAAATTTGAAAAAAAATACTAGATTCATATTTTACGGTGATTGATTCTTGATCTCGATTTTTTTGTGCATTATTTAAACGAGTAGTCTTTAGTTCGACTTTTTGAAGGCTTTTCAGGTAGATTTTCTGGTCTAATTTCTCTAAAATCCAGCAGGAATTTGTCGAAAATAGAAGTTTGATGAGTAATCTTGCACAATCCAAGTGCCCTAAGGGTTTTTTAGGGTGTTGAATCCATATATACAATCAAAAAGCCAGTTTAAATAACACAAATCAAGATTTCACCTCAAATTTGTTCGCTAGATTCCGACACCAGAAACTCCAAAAAATCACACTAAAAACAACTCCTTTAAATAGCAGGGCTAGGGTTGATACAGCTGTCCATTCGTATTATGCTGTGATAGATCCCTGTGTGTCTAGGGTTTCTGACCCAATATTATGTTTCCGTTTTTGTTCCCATTAAGATTCATCTCTTTGTTCTTTCCTCGCTTTTAAGGAAGTAGAGCGCACTCTATAATTTTTAGATATAAAGCACGTTGCATCTTTTTATTTTAGATTTCATTTTCTGTATCCAAATTTATGTAGCTGAGGATTTGAGCTCTGCATATCGATCTCTCCTTAGATTATGTTTTTTACCGACGTATCGCTCATAAAAAAGTGGATATTAGACTGTGGTTTTAATGCATTGGGCTTGAAGGACAATTTTTCGTTGTAGAATGTATTAACCCTCACACGGGGTCTATCTGTGCATAGATCAAGTTAGCTATACATGTAATTTATTATAATTGTGTAATTTAAGGTAGTAAGAGGCCTTCTGAGAGTTTTCATTTGAGAGGTTTCCATGATCTTTCTTTTGATATTAATGATGAAAATCATTTATTTTTCTTGCACGAGGGGAGTGGGAGGGCTGTTTTCGTTGGACGTATTTTTCTTTGCTAAGTTTATGGGGTCACATTAGATTTTGTTGGAAATTAATTCCAACTACAGCAGAAGCAGAAGAAGGACGAGAGTTAAATATTTTATGTGAATTGTGTAGGACAACAGGAGCAACAAATTTTGTTTTTTGTTTACACTCTACCGCACATTGAAACCCTGTCCTAAAAACACCTAAAAAACCAAATTTTGTTTATGGTCGTAGCCTGTGTATGCAATGAAGAACTGTGGTTTGACCATGCCATCCCTCATTCAAACCATACCATGCTGCCATTAAAAACTCCACCAACCAATACACCTCTCGCGCATTTTTTTATATTTAAATGACCCCACGTCATCTTGAGTGGAGCCTATCACTCCACATAGACTACCTATCGACCAATCAACCGTCCATCATAGCCCTCCGAAGCCCCATCATCAACTCTCTAAACCGCGCAATAAGTAGTCCCCACACCACTCCACGTCAATGCCTATCGGGTAATCATATGCGTATCTTATAGATTGATGTCGACGTCAGCCCATCCTAAAATGGACGGAAATAAGCAATTAAAGGCTTTGAATAAAGTTTTTGAAATTCGCCAAGTCACCATGTCATTGACCAATAGGAGCCCGTTCACACCACTTGAATTCATGTCAGCATCCATCAAAATGGATGTGATGAATCATTTAACCATTTTGCATAATGTCTTTTGAAATCCGTGAAAAACGTTTCATAAATTTTTAACCTTTGTTAAGGTTAAATGTATTATGTTTTATACGCCTCGATGTATAAGGTTTTAGAACCTTGGCACAATTTTTAATGTCTTTTGATATAGTTTTAATAAACGCCGCGGTACATTTTAGTTTTAAACTTAGGTTATAAATATTTTATAATATATATTGTAGATATATTATATTTACAATATATATAAATATTGTAATAAAATGTGAAAAGTGAAGTAATGAAGTGAATGCCCGAATGCAGAAGATAGAGTGTGTAACACAGTTAGAGCAGTGACTGTGTGAGAAAAAGACAGACAACAAGAAGCATTGTGTTTGTAGCAGTCAAAAGGAGTAATTTTGAATGTAATCCAGAACACAGTAGTTCTGAATAAATTTTCATGTTGTAATAGTGTTTTGTTGAAATGAAAATAGTTTTCATTCCTCCATCTCTGTCCACATTTTTTTTATTAAATCTTGGTTTTTAGTTGAGGAACTCTACTTCCTCTGCGTGCTTGGAATATTCAGAAATTTCAACATGGTATCAGAGCTAGTCCAGGCTCTTTGCATTTTCCAAAGAAGCTGAAGGAAGGAAGAAGGAGTTGTTGAAGCTTTTGACCAACAAAATGAAGGATCAGCAAAGCCAGGTATTTACCAAAATAGATTTTTGTGTTTGTTTAAAGAGTGTAGTCCAGAGAACTGTAAGAAGGTTTAGTTAAGAAACAAAGTCAACTTTTAAGCATAGTTCAGTAAGCTAGCTATGGAAAGAGCCAGCACAAGAACGAGTATGGGAAATACTCAATTCCTACAGTTCAATGGGAAGAACTATGACTAGTGGGAAATCACAATGAGAGCCATGTTTGACTCTCAATATTTATGGGAGCTAGTTGAAGATGGTTTAGAATAACTCGTAGATGAACAAAAATTTAATGCCTTAACACAAGCATAGAAAGACTTGTTGAAGAGTAATAGGAAGAAGGACTCAAAAGCCCTCTTCTATTTCTATCAAGAAATAGATGAAAGTGTATTTCCAAGAATTGCAGCAGCAAAGAGGTCCAAGGATGCATGGGATACTCTCTAGACAGCCTACCAAGGTATGGAGAAAATAAAAACAACAAAGTTTCAATTAATAAGAAAATATTTTGAAGTCATTTGCATGAAAGAGTCTAATACAATAGACTCATTCTTCACATTGTTGATTGGGTGGGTTACCCAAATGAGATCTCATGGAGAGACCATAGAAGAAAGAAGTATAGTGGAGAAATTATTGAGGAGCTTACCCTCAAGATTTGATGTGATAGTAACAACCATTGAAGAGACAAAGAATCTCTCGTTTTTTACTGTTGATGAGCTACATGCATCATTGACGACACATGAAAAAAGATTGAGCATAACAGAAAAATCATCTTTGGAGCATGCCTTTAAGACCCAAATGTACTTTGGAAGAGGAAGAGGTCAAGGCAGATCAAACTACAGAGGAAAAGGAAGAGGCAGAAGCTAAAACAAAGGAAGAAACAACCCTGAAAATACTAGTGGAAGGGGCAGCAATCAAAGTCAGAATCAAAGCCAAGGAAAAAACCAACAAGGTGGAAAAAATCAAGCACATGGAAAAAGGTATGATAAATCCCAAGTCCAATGTCATTATTGTAAGAAGTATGGCCATTATTCCAATGAATTTAGGAAGAAACGGAATGACATGGGTAATAGACCCAGTGCTAACTTTACTAAATAGAATCTCAGTCAAGAAAATTTGTTTTTAGAATGTAATATAGCTAAAGAGAAAAATGAAAATATATGGTTTCTAGATTCAGGATGTAGCAACCATATGATTGGAAAAATTTATATGTTTACCATGATTGATGAAAATGTAAAGTCTCAAGTAACATTGGGGACAGACAATAAATTATTTGTCATGGGGAAAGACAGAGTGAGTGTATTGCCAAAGAAAGGAGAAAGAAAAAGAATATCAGATGTATACTATGTGCCTGGTATGAAGTGTAACCTTTTGAGCATTGGACAACTCATTCAGAAAGGCTACAATTTTTTCTTTGAGGATGATGTATGTACAATCATGGACATACCACCAAGCAAGCAGAGGATTTAACAAGTGAAGATGACAAGAAACAGAATGTTTCCTCTCAAGATGAGAGAAGATTTGCAGAAAGGAGCTGCAATGGCAGTAGTAACACAAGAGACATTCCAAAGAGAAGAAAAAGATGAAATCTGTTTATGGCATCTAATATTTGGACATCTCTACTTTGGAGGTCTGAATTTTTTACATAGGAAAGGAATGGTAAATGGATTACCATTGATTGAAAAGCTAGAAAGCCTATGTGAAGGTTGCATCTTGGGCAAACAACACAGAGAAAGCTTTCCGTCAGGAAAGATCATAAGGGCAAAGTCACCCTTAGAAATAGTCATTAGGGGAATTTTGAGGTCTAAAATGGGCCTGCTAAGAAAAATGTACAAAAAAATAAACCTGGGCCTTCAAGATGATGATTTCAACCATGGGAGATGATTCACCATTTTTTATGTAAAAGGATTAAAATATTAAAAAATAATAAAATAATAAAACTATTTTTTCAACTCATATTTTCAACTTATATTACAAATTGTTTACTCAAATTTTGAGCGAGAGTACTCGTTGGATGAAAAATTTAATTCCGCATACAAGGAGTACCCATGTTGCATACTTTTGATGGACCATACTACATGAAAAATGAGAAATACATGAAAAAACATGATTGCAATCACGTTTTTCATGTATTTCTAATTTTTCGTGTAGAAGGATCCATAAAAAGTGTGCAACATGGGTACTCCTTGGATGAAGAATTAAATTTTGCATCCAACGAGTACTCCTGCTCGAAATTTGAGTAAAAACTTTGGGAGATAAGTTGAAAATATGAGTTGAAAAAGTAGTTTTTTCTTTTTTCCCTCTAAAATTTGATGATGTAATCAAATCTTATTTTATTATTTTAACTATTTTTTTATAATTTCTTTAGGAGACCCATTTTATATCTCAAAATTCCCCTAATGCCATTCTGATTTGTGAGGACCAATGCAAACACCATCATTACCTTTATGTGAGCCACTATATGTTGACCTTTATTGATGATTACATAAGAAAAACATGGGTTTATTTCTTGAAGTTGAAGAGTGAAGTGTTTGAGAAATTCTACCACTTTAATGCTTTTGTGGAGAATCAAAGTGGACAACATATTAAGGTCTTAAGAACAGACAGAGGAGGAGAATATATCTCCAAATATTTTATGAATTTTTGTAGAGAAAATGGGATACAAAAGCAATTTAGAGCAAGGTATACACCATAGAAAAATGGAGTTGCAGAAAGGAAAAATAGAACAATCATGGATATGGTAAGAAGTATGTTGAAGGCAAAACATTTGCCAAATAAATATTGAGCTGAAGTTGTACATTATGCAGCATATGTGCTTAATAGATGCCCAATAAATATTGTAATGAACAAAGTTCTTGAAGAAGAATGGAGTCGCATAAAACAATTTTTCACCCACATGAGAGTGTTGGGAAACCAACTCCAAAAATAGAAGAAAAGAGATATCAATGCCTTATAAATAAGCCACTTCGAGGGGGCAACCTCCAATACATTACATGAATGAACAATTCTTGGATGAAACAAATTACAAAACCTCATTTCTACATATAGGAGTCCATGGGGCCACAATGTAATCCTAGACGACTTAACAATAATAATTTAAGGGCACAATAATAACCACATGGGGTTTACAGGGGATAATAATAATAATAAGGGGGTTACAATAACAACAATAAGCGACTATAATAGTAACATAGCGACCTAACATGCCCCTCTCCTTAAAAAAGTGCTGTCCTCAACGCTTGAGTAGCTCTGGGTGCTTCTGTATAATATTCTCATCCTCTGATGTAGAATCTTCAGTGGGTAAGTTCTTCCACTTGATGAGATACTCTGAAATTGATTGATTTCGTAGCTGTCGAGTTCTTGTTTCTGTGACCGCTTGAGGTTCCAATATGATTTTTCCTTCCTCATCAAGTTCTGGCAATATTGTTTGAACTAGAATATTTTCACCTATAACCTTCTTTAAGCATGAAACATGGAAAACTGGATGTACTCGTGAAGAAGCAGGGAGCTCCAATTTGTATGCCATAGTACCAATCTTTTGCAACACCTTGTAAGGACCATAGTACTTTGGCGATAATTTATTATCCTTCTTTGCTTGCTTGAGGGGCATTTGTTTGTATGGTTGTAGCCGTAAAAATACCCAATCTCCTACATCAAAACTTCTCTCGCTACGATGTTGATCTGCCTGTTGTTTCATTCGATTTTGTGCTAAATTCAGGTTATCCTTTAAGAGTTGGAGAACTTCTTGTTGATGCTTGATGTGATCTTCCACTGCTTGAACCTTCGAATTTTCTCTTAAATATGATGTGATGGATGGTGGATGATATCCATAAAGTGCCATAAATGGGGTCATTTTTGCTGCAGCATGGAAGGCAGTGTTATACCACAATTCAGTGAGAAGTAACCACTTGACCCATTATGTTTGTTTATCAGATACAAAACAACAAAGATATCCTTCCAAACGTTTATTTACTATCTCACTTTGACCATCAGATTGAGGATGATAAGATGAGCTATGAGCTAATTGAGTACCCAAACAAGAAAATAACTTCGTCCAAAAATTTCCAATAAAAATGAGATCTCTGTCGCTCACAATAACCCTTGGGTTCCCGTGTTGCTTTCGAATTGTATCCATAAATGTAGTAGCAACTGTACTTGATTTAAATGCATGAGATAATGCACAAAAGTGTGCATACTTGGTAAGTCTATCAACTACCACCATGATGACACTCTTTCCTTCGGACTTAGGTAAATGTGTGATAAAATCCATTGAAATCTCCTCCCAACGTTGACTTGGAATGGATAAAGGTTGTAGAAGACCCGGGGTCTTAATTGTCTTAACTTTATTCTACTGGAAAACCAAACATTCGGCCACAAACTTTTGAATATCAGATTTAAGGCCATCCCAAAAAAATTCCATCTTCACCCTGTGGTAAGTTTTTAAAAATTCTGAGTGTCCTCCTAAAGGAAAAGTGTGCAATTCCAAAAGAATCTTTTGTTTTAGTTGGGAATTCTTACAAATATATAAGCAATCTTTGTACCATAAGGAATCATTTTTCCAACTAAATGTATCATATTTACTAGGATATTGCTGCAACTTTTGAATGAGTGTCCACACTTCTTCATCCTTCTTCCATTCATCTCTTGCCTCGGTTATCCAATCTGGTTGGATAATAGAAATGGCACAAAGAAATGCTTCCACCTCTTCATTCTTTCTTGAGAGTGCATATGCAACAACAATGAGCTTCCCTTTTTTGTAGATTATTTCAAAATCATAACCCAACATCTTTGTGACCCATTTTCGCTCCTTTTCTAAAGATAGTCTTTGTTCCAAAAAGTGTTTAAGACTATCATGATCAGTTTTTACCTTGAAGTGTCTTCCCATTGGGTAAGTTCACCATTTCTTTAGTGCATGCAATATTGCTAACATTTCCTTCTCATAAATAGGTTTCTGTAAATAATTTCCTTAGATTGGATGACTTTAAAAAGCAATGGGTCTTCCTTCTTGCATTAAAACAACACCAATTCCATTTCCTGAGGCATCACATTCCACAATAAAGATTTTTGTGAAATTTGGCGTAGCTAAGACCGGTGTTAGGCACATTGCCTCTTTAAGATGTTCAAAGGCCTTAGTTGCTTCAGGAGTCCACGAAAATGCATCTTTCTTCAATAATGTTGTTAGAAGTGCTGCTATTCTCCCATAATTCTTAACAAACTTGCAATAACACCTTGTTAACCCGAGAAATCCTTGCAACTGCTTTATGGATGTGGGGACTTTCGATTCCTTAATTGCTTTAATTTTGTTAGGGTCTACCTTAACAGCCTCATGAGATACAATATGACCCAGATATTCCACCTCTTGTACTCTAAAGAAACATTTGGATGTTTTTGCATATAATCGTTTCTCCTGCACTAGTTTGAGAACCCTGTCAACATGTTGAACATGATCCTTCCAAGACCTGCTGTAGATTAGTATATCATCAAAAAATAATAGCACAAATTTTCTAAGGAAGAGTTTGAAAATGGAATTCAACAACCCTTGAAATGCAGAAGGTGCATTCGTAAGGATAAAAGGCATGGCCAAAAGTTCATAATGACCCTCATAAGTTCAAAATGTTGTTTTTGGAATATCTTCAGTCTTCATTCTAATTTGATGATATCCTGAACGAAGATCCAACTTGGTAAAATAAATTTCTCCATGTAATTCATCCAATAATTCATCAATCACAGGAATGGGAAATTTATCTTTAATGTTGAGCTTATTGAGCTCCCTATAATCCGGACACATTCACCATGATCCATCCTTCTTGTGTACCAATACTACAGGAGCAGAGAAAGAACTTTGACTAGGTTGAATTATACTTGCCTCTAACATTTCTGCAATCATACGTTCAATTTCGCTCTTTTGGAAGTAAGGATATCTATAAGGCCTGATGTTTGGAGAAACACTTCCTGGAATCAAATGAATAGCATGATCATGATCACGAATAGGTGGGAGTCCTTTGGGAGTTTCAAACACCTTGGAATGATTGTCCAATACTTGTTGGAGATCTGCAGGAATAGATGATTTTGATGTTGGAACTTCTAGTGAGCATAATTGTGCGATTACGCCTCGTTGTTCTTTCTTTAGAATCTTTGTCATGAAATTAGAGCTTATTATCCTTCCTGGCTTCCCTGCAATACCTCGTAATTCAACTTCCTTTCCTTCTGAAAAAAATTTCAAGAAAAGTTCTTGAAAATTAAAAGCTACCATCCCCAAAGATTGTAACCATTGTACTCATAGTACAACATCAGCACCTCCCATAGGAATGGAAAGAATTGGACTATTCAATACATATTCCCCCATGGTTAGCTTGATATTATGGCATTTTCTAGAGAAATTTATAGTTCCTCCATTTGCAACCATCACTTGACATTCTGGTGCTGGGTATAGAAAACAATTCAATTCCTTGGCTACCTTACAATGAATAAAATTATGGGTGCTACCTGAATCAATCGACATTATTACCTTTTTCTTCTTGATATGTCCTTCTATCTTGAGATTTTGAGGAGTGTTAATTCCTACCAATGCATTACACGATATGGTCAGACTCATTTTTTCCTCTTCTAGGGCTGGTTCCTGCTGTATATCCTCTTCTTGTTCATTTTCTTCTTCCTCTTCACAATATATGTAAAATAATTTCTTCTCAGCACACTTATGACCTTTAGTGTATTTGCTATCACAACTGTAGAAAAGCCCTTTTGCTCTTTTTTCTTCCAATTGTTGTGGTGTCAACCTTGTAGGTTGTGGAAATCTAGGAGTAGCAACACTTCCATCTTTGTAGAAGTGAGTGGTAGGCTTCCTTGTCGACATAATTTTAAATTCAATTTTTCTTGCCAATCTATATGCCTTCTCCAATGAATCAGGTTCCAAAACACGAACTTCACGTTGGATGTTATCCTTTAAAGTACCTATGAAGAGATCAATTCTGTGTTCCTCTGGAATATCAGTTACCCTTATATTCAATTTTTGGAAGTCCTAAATGTGCTCCGCCACTAAACCGTTTTGTTTGAGATTTATTAATTGGCTAAAGAAGGTGTTGCTTTTTGTATCCTCATAATTTGCTATCATTTCCTTCGTAAAAATTGACCAAGTGACAATTTCTTTATGGGAGCAAAGCCATCGATACGATACAAATGTATTATGTTCTAAATGTAAAGTTGCAATGCGTACCTTTTGTGTGTTTTTCACATTATTGAGATCAAAAAATTGCTCCATCTATAGTATCGATGTTACGGGATCCTTGCCATCAAACTTCCTCATATCCATATTTGGAATATGGTGGTTCTTTAATCCAACAGTAGAGTTTATGAAATCACGATTAACATTTATTTTGTTCTCATCATGATTTTAATCTACTATCTTTTTTCCATTAGGAATCATTTCTTGTATCAACTTTGACAAAACTTCCTTCAAACCTTCCATGTCTTCCTTCAAACCTTCCATTTTTTCTTCCATACCATCCATTTTATCTTCCATACCATTCTTCAAACCATCCATTGTAGCTTCCATGCCTTTATTCAAACCATCCATCTTAGCTTCCATGCTTTTCTTTAAAACATTGATTTCATTTTTTGTTGCTCTTTGTAAGAGTGAATTTTGGTGCACATGCTCTTGTAATTTTGAAATATCATGTTGCAATTCTTCATCTTCATGAGTCATAGTAGAGTACTTTGAGGGATTAATGGGTGTTGAATTCTTTTTAGGACGAATTTTAGAACCCAATGCTGATATGTATGCTCAATAGGCCTTTGGAATCACTTAAAACTGATTTTTCAAACAAGACTTATGCAATTTGAAAAAAAAAATACACACCTTTTTCTTGATTTTGAGGAGCTCGATATTGAAATAAATTATCTATGTGATTTCGGATCTTAAATATCTAAAATTTGTCCCACACGTAGCACCCTAAATATTATTTCAATTTCCATAGGTCTGACTTGATTTGGATTACTCAAGACAAAGTTATTTCCAATCTCCCACAATGACCTAATTATGGACTGGTTCAGTAGAGCGAACTTGTATGGCTTGCCACGTGTCACTGTTTTCTCCTTTGGCTCTAAAATTTACAGACAGAAAACTATAGTCTGTGTAGTTTCAGTCACTTTTTACAGAATTCCAATCTGATGCTCAGAGAGAGAATTATGAAGATTCTCCCACAATCACCTCTTTGAGATGAAATTCAGGAGCTTGAAAAAGACCTAACTTCCACAGATCATATCTCCAAAAATATTGTGAACCAAGCTCTAAAATTTTGCGACGATGTTTCTTAGGATTTTAGTTTCGCGCTCTAAAAATTTCAGCTTCTGAACCTTCGTTGAAAAAACTTTATAGTGAACATTCCACGATGAAATTTTTAAGTGAAATTCAAGAGCCTGCAAAAATACATAACTTCCATAGATCATATCTCCAAAAATATTGTGAACCAAGATCTAAAATTTTGCGTGATGTTCCTCAGGATTTTAGCTTTGCACTCTAAAAATTTCTGCTTCTGAACCTTTGTAGAAAAAAATTTATAGCGAAAATTCCAGGATGACCTGTTTGGAGCAGGGAAACCCTCGAATCCAAAGCTCTGATACCAAATGTTGGGAAACAAACTCCAAAAATAGAAGAAAAGAGATATCAACGCCTTAGAAATAAGTCACTTCGAGGGGTCAACCTCCAATACATTACATGATTGAACAATTCTTGGATGATAAAAATTACAAAACCTCCTTTCTATATATAGGAGTCCATGGGGCCATAATGTAATCTTAGTGGGGCCACAATGTAATCCCAGACGACCTAACAATAATAATTTAAGGGCACAATAATAACAATATTGGGTTACAGGGGTACAATAATAACAACAATGGGGTTACAATAACAACAATAAGGGACTATAATAGTAATATAGGGACCTAACAGAGAGTTTTTGGTTGTGTGGCTTATGCACACATTCCAGATTAGCTAAGGAAGAAGTTGGACAGTAAGGGGGAGAAGTGCATATTTTTTGGTTACAATAATGAATCAAAAGAGTACAGATGGTATCACCAATCTAACAAGAAATTTATGATAACCAGAGATGTGCAGTTCATTGAGGAAGAAGCTTGGGCTGGAAGCATTGAGAAAATAGTGAATGTAAAAGGGTGTTTGTCTCATGATGAAGATGAGGAAGAAATGTCTGAAAGACATCCCTCATTAGCAGAACCACCTCCATCGACACAAGGATAGCAAGGGACACCACAAGAAGGTATGAGAACACCCTTGAGAAGTGATGATAATGCTTCTTCAAGCACATCACAAGGAGTAGATTTGAGTGCTTCTACAAGCACAAGTTCAGCAAGTGAAAGAGGAACCAGATTTAGAACTCTGAATGAAATTTATGAGCAATAATAAGGTATGAACTCTTTGTTTGCATTATATTTTCATGTAGAAGATCCTATCCATTTTGAAGAATCAATAAAAGATAATAAATTTATAGATGTTATGGATGAAGAAATAAATGCCATAGAGAAAAATAAGACATGGGAATTATTTGATCTCCCAAAAGGAAAAGAAGTAATCGAAGTAAAATGGGTTTATAAAACCAAGATAAATACTAAAGGTTATATTGAAAGGCACAAGGAAAGACTTGTTGTCAAAGGCTACAAGCAGCAATAAGGAAGAGATTAGGAGGAAAATTTTGCACTGGTTGTGTTATCACCAAAATAGGACCTTGATAGGCTGTTGATCAGACTACGTCAGTATAAATATTTCAAACCAACTTTTTAGATGAGGCTTGGCCTCCTCAGCCTGAGAGGGCTCTCTCAAGGGTTAATGATTTTGTTTAAAGATAGATGGCTAACTCTATGGTTTGTGGTTTTGTATGTTTTCAGGTTGAAAGATGAAGATAAGCTACCATTGGGCTATGGAGTTAGTGATAGGGATAAGATAACAAAATAGCTCTTCTTACAAAACTGAGGCTTTTATATACTTCAATGAAAGGATGACACATTCAAGAAAGTCTCACTATCTTTAGGTTCAAAGGAAATTAGAGAATGTGTGCATGAATTCTGAGTCATGATACCTTAAGATAGTGAAAGGAAAGTATTTAACAGAGATTTACCCAAGATTAGCACTTAAAGCAAGTCAGAACATGAATGACCATGAATTCTGAGTAATAAGTATCAAACATTGAATAAACCATCCACATATAGGACCTAAGAACTCAATTCACCATAAATTAACACTTAAAGTAAGTCAGAGCATGTTCCCATGAATTCTGAGTAATAAGCATCAAACTATGGAAGTAAAACACAAGATAGAAGATAAAGCTCATTGAAGTACACTAAGAATCACATCTTCAGAAAAGTTAAACTACTTCTGTATATATCACAGTTCCTTCACAGCATAAAGCAGCAATTTACCAAAAAATTCTTCAACCCTATGCTATTCGATTTCCTCCCTTTTATAGAGTATTCATTACATCTTAGGATTCTCTCCAATCCGTTGAGGATAATTCGAAATTTGACACCTAACACTTTTCATAAAACAAATTGCATTTACAACTGACAGTTAAACTGTCTGTTTAGACTCCTAATACAATTAGGACTAAAACATCATTTATTAAAACATAACATCCTTATCTAAATACTGAAAACAACACTTGATAGCTGCATCTTCTAGGCTTCAACCATGATCATGTCTATCTTCTTGCTATTAGGCCCCCTTTATCTCTTCCTTATATATCCCTGTAAAATAGGATAGTGCTTCCTGTATAGTAGCTGAGTGTTTCATTAATACCAATTTGAACCATTTGCTGCATAATTTGAACTCAAAACACGTGCCAAACGTCTTAAAGTCTTCATATAGATTTGACCTTCCATCTGTGTATATGTCAACTTTTCAAAAATGATGTGGAAATTTCCATAGTGTTGCGCTACGAAACTGTCTGTGTTTTCGTAGCCCAGACCTTTCTTTTGAAAAACATGCTTTAGACTCCAATAAAATGTGCCAAAACCCTTTGAATATTCATTGATATTCAATGTATATCCCCCATCAGCATCAAGGCTTCAAAACTGAACCATTTATTCTTTGAAATTTACAAAAATTCACAAAACTGCATCCTATAGCAGTTTCGTAGCGCGCTATGAAACTGCTGAGTCTGCTTTAGCAGTTTCATAGCGTGCTATGAAACTGCTGAGTCTTCATATTTCTCATTTTTTTCCTCAAAATTTCATGTCAGAAACCTTTAAAACTTAGTCTTTAGGTGTAGATCCATTCATATAACAATAACCATCAACCTTGAGCAGTTTAAAAAATGGAGCATTACTATATAACCTTCAAAGTTTATTTCAAAGACGAAACTTACTGTTTAGGCTGTAGCTCACCTCCAAACTGATTTAACTGTATCTCTAAATCTTCAATTCTCCTCTTGAGCCTTCTGTTATTAGCCCTCAGTCTTATGTTAACCATCATAATTAACTTGGCTTCCTTGATTGCAGGTAGGGTCCAGATGAAAAACTAAGCTTGACTGTCAATTAGTTCAGGATTTGGACTTTTCTCAAGCTCCCACAGCCCTTTCATCCTTTCAAACTTGACTTTTTCTTCAACATATATTCTTTCTCTTTTCTTCAATTTCTCAATTTCATTATTTGCAAGCCTAATTTTATTCTTTACCTCTTCATAGCTGCTTTTTTCCTTTTGAACCTTGAAGACCCTTTTTCTTCAGCAAATTAACAATCTGAGTCTCCTATTGAATAGATTGTTTCACTCAGGAATCGAATTCAACCTCGCTTGATAAGAACTCTGCCTCGCTTGATGAAAATTTTGTTTCCACACAAATGAATATCAAACTCACTTAAATTAGCAATATTTGAAAACACTGGTATAACCTTTATTTGAATGGAACAACCTCGCTTGATTTTATTCAGTTCTGCCTCGCTTGAAAATTTAACAGCCTCATTTGATAAGAACTCAGGTTTCACAGTAATGGATAATATAACCTGAATTTGAATCAGTTCTGCCTCGCTTGATAACTAGGAATCTCACCACGAATTCTTTCTTTCAACACTTAAGAATGCATGTAGTGTTTTCTTGCATGATACAAATGAAAATGGCCAACTGTTTGAAATTTTAAAGGACCAATAATGACTGACCTATAATTTATGACAAATGACCTATAATGATGACAAATAATGGTTGTATGCGTGGAGGACAACTCATGAAGGACACCCAATGATGGAAAATTTAACTGTGTTTGACAGATGTGACAACTTAGAGACAATTTGCGAATTCCCGATTTTGTAGCGCATGGTGTGATTTTTTTTTTTTTTTGCACTACAAATTCACCAGTGTTTTCGTAGCACAAAATGGACTTTTTACACTATGCGCGCTACGAAAACGTGGTTTCTGGGCTTATTCAATCAAATTTTCGAAACATACTTTACAAATGGGTTTTAAAACGTGGCATGAGACTTGTGAAGAGTAAAGTGAGGTTAATAAACAATGTTTAATGATAGTATGAGACCTTTAACCATGATCTAGACCTTGAAAAAATATCAAAATGACTCTAACCCTATCTAACACTAGGACTTAGGAGAAAATGTAACTAACCAAGTTTAAGAGATTTTTTTATAGTGATAACAGGTTGCAAGAATGGAAACAGTAAGAGCAGTGTTTTCCATAGCAGCATAACATAAGTGTAAAGTTTACCAAATGGATGTGAAATCAGCATTCCTAAATGGTGTATTGATGGAAGAGTTTTATGTTGAACAACCTCTAGGCTATGAGAAAGAAGGCCAAGAGCACAAGGTATTCAAATTGAAGAAAGCTCTATATGGGCTAAAACAAGCACCAAGAGCATGGTACAATAGGATAGATGCCTATCTACGAGAAAATGGGGTCGAGAAATGTGAAGGAGAACCCACATTATACACCAAAGAAAAGGATGGTAAGATGATCATTGTTGTTTTGTATGTTGATGATGTTATATTTATAGGTAATGATGCTTATCTCATTGAGAATTTTAAAGCAATCATGAAGGATGAATTTGAGATGACTGATATGTGATTGCTGAGATACTTCTTAGGAATAGAAGTAGAGCAAAATGAAAATAAAATTTTTATTTCTCAAGAAAAGTATGTTAAAGAGGTTTTGGAAAGATTTAACATGCAGGATTGCAAGACAACAATTACTCCTATAGTTATGGGACTAAAATTGAGCAAAGGAGACAACAACAAGGATTTTGATCCAAGTTTATATAAGAGCATAGTTGGCAGCCTTATGTATTTGACTGCAACTAGGCTTGATATTATGCATGTTGTAAGTTTAATTTCCAGATTTATGGAAAGGCCAAAGGAGGTGCATTGGCAAGAAGAAAAAATAATTATGACGTATGTGAAGGGAACAAAGAGGTATGGAATTTTATACACCACTTCAGAAAATTTTGAATTGATTAGACATACTGACAGTGATTGGGCTGGAAGTATAGATGACAGGAAAAGCACCTCTGGATATGTTTTTCATATGGGATTAGGAGCCATCTCATGGGCTTCTAAGAAACATCCAATTGTGGCTTTGTCAACAGCAGAGGCAAAGTATGTGGTAGCTACAGCAACAGCATGTCAAGCAGTTTGGATGAGGAGACTGTTGAGAAGTTTGTGTCATGAACAAGTAAAAGGCACAACATTTTATTGTGATAATAGCTCAGCTATAGATTTATCCAAGAATTCAGTGTTTCATAATAGAACGAAACACATTGATGCAAAGTATCACTACATAAGAGAGTTAGTGAGCAATGGAGCAATTGTTTTACAACATTGCAGAACAAAAGAGAAATTTGCTGATATATTAACAAAACCATTGGGGCAGAAAAGTTTTAATTAATTAAGAAAATGTATGGGTATGGAAGAGAAAAATAGTTATAATTAAGGGTGAGTGTTGGAAATTAATTCCAATTGCACCAGAAGCAGAATAAGGACAAGAGTTAATTTTTTTATGTGAATTGTGGAGGACAACATGAGCAACAAATTTTGTTCTTTGTTTACACTCTTCCATGCATTGAAGCCCTGTCATAAAAACACCTGCAAAACCAAATTTTCTTTATGGCTGTAGCCTATGTATGCAATGAAGAACCATGGTTTGACCACGCCATCCCGCATTCAAACCATACCATGCCGCCATTAAAAACTCCACCAACCAATACACCTACCGCACATTTGTTTTTGATTTAAATGACCCCCCGTCATCTTGAGTGGAGCTTACCACTCCACGTAGACTACCTATCGACCAATCAACGGTCTATCACAACCCTCCAAAGCCCCGTCATCAACTCTCCAAACCACGTGATAAGCAGTCCCCACGCCACTCTACGTTAATGCCCATCGGCCAATCATATGCGTATCACATAGATTGATGCCGATGTTAGCCCATCCTAAAATGGATGTGATAAGCAATTAAAGGCTTTGTATAAAGTTTTTGAAATCTGCCAAGTCACCATGTCATCGACCAATAGGATCCCATTTGCACCATTTGAAGTCCAGTCAGCAGGCATCAAAATGGATGCGATGAATCATTTAATCGTTTTGCATAATGTCTTTTGAAATCCGCGAAAAAACGTTTCATAAAGTTTTAACCTTGGTTAAAGGTTTAATGTATTATGTTTTATGCGCCTCAATGTATAATGTTTTAGAACCTTGGTGTAATTTTTAATGTATTTTGATATAGTTTTATTAAATGTCGCGGTACATTTTAGTTTTAAACTTAGGTTATAAATATTTTATAATATATATTGTAAATATACTATATTTATAATATATATATATATAAATATTGTAACGAAACGTGAAAACTGAAGTAATGAAGTGAATTCCCAAAGGTAGAAGATAGAGTGTTTAACACAGTTAGAGGACTATGTGAGAAAAAGATAGAGAGCAAGAATCACTGTTTTTGTAGCAGTCAAAAGGAGTAATTTTGAATGTAATCCAGAACAGAGTAGTTCTGAAGAAATTTTCATTTTGTAAAAGTGTTTTGTTTAAATGAAAATATTTTCGCTCCATCCATCTCTATCCACATTTTTTTTATTAAATATCTGTGTTTAGTTGAGGAACTCTACTTCCTCTGTGTGTTTGGAATATTCAGAAATTTCAACAGTTTTTAGCTGGTTGGATTTTTTTAGCATGTTTTTTCTCTCTAGTAGGGCCTAACTACTCTGTAAAATTTGATCTTGATCATTTTGATGAAGAAAACCATCCTCAACTATTTTCCCTAGTGACACTTGATAGGTTTGTGATAGGCTTGCTTATATAATTGATTTATGTTCTATTTTTTTATGTCATTTTCTTTTTCATTCATCTTCTACATGAGGGTTTTAGGAAAACAAGTTGTGTGTCGCAAAGCTTCAGAAAATTTTGAGTGGAAGGAGGGTTTTCAATCTGCTACATTGGGACTGCGTTTGAGGAATTTTGATCTTAATGGACTTGAAACTCTCAACAAAGGCCCCAGTTACTTACTTCGGTGAATGAATACAGGCAAGATAGAAACTGATGATATTGGCATTTGCGTGAGCGGTTTCTAAGTAATTCATGTTTTTGCGGTTTCTAACTCACCTATATTCATCCGCCCAAGCATTGAATGAACTGTTTAGGTTACCATATCGAAGACTTGTCCCAGTTCAACCTTTCCTTTACATGATTCCTCAGGTGCTGTATTATTTATTCGCTCTACGGGCTCGGTCTAGGGCTTGAAAGGAGGAATGTTATATGGCATATATCTATCTAAACCCTATACAGTGCAATACCAATACAGTCTTTCGGGAGGGATATCGCCATTCTTCGGGGAAAGTCATGCATAAATCTAAGGCTCTTGTTTTTTCCTTCTTTATGTCCCCACGGGAACCTTCGTTGTTTTCTTTACGGCTAAGACATAATATGAATCAAGGGAGATTTTAAGTTACGACTAATTATTAAACTTGGAGGAATATCATATCATTGCCTTGTATTGATAGTGTGGTTCATATTTCAACCATCCTATGCCGGATTCAAGATAATTGGTTCTACCTATCAATTATAATGAGTACTTTTTAGTACTTACCATCCATTAAAGAATTAACATTTATGTTTTTAACCACCTAGACAATAAAACCATGTTCATTATTTAGGGATCATTTTCAGATTATATATAATACATTTTTGGAGTCTTGATTATATATATAAAGCAATTATGCTAAGAGACTCTTTTTCAGCTCACTTTACTAGTGATGTGGTAACATTATTTGTTTAAATTATATATATATATATATATATATATATATAATTAAACTAGTTTAGATCCATTTTAAATTTAGATCTATCAAGAGTTATGGGGGATCAAAAATCTTGAAATACAAACCTATTTTAAAGTGAAAAAATGTTTGATGTGATCCTCATTTAAGATAGATTTTTAATATAAATTTCACGTTATGTTTATAAATTTTACATTATGTTTTTTTTGAATATTTTTTAATTATAATTTGATAATAAAATTTGGTTAAATTAATTAAAATTAGAAATATAAATATGTCATATAATTTCAAAACTTTTACAACTCAAATAAACTATTTTCCAAATGTTCTCAATTATTTTAGTAAAATATATTAACTCTAATTTGTTTTGAATAGAAATAATATATTTAATTACCAACATACCAATGCTAAAAAAAAATGCATAATTACTTTTAAAATTAGCATAATTACTTTTAAAATTAAAAAGAACACAATTATTTCACCTAAAGAAATAAGAAATTTGGCTATATTATTTTTTATTGGAGAACTAAAATCCATTTAATTTGATTAATTTATCCCATGATTAGTGTTTTATATAGCATACTAATGATCCATGGGTTTGGAATTGCCAAGTGAGTAATTCCTTAAGCTTGGATACTTAGGTTTTATGATTATGGGTGCACAATGCAGTATTGCATGATGTGAGTTGAGATAGGGTTTTTCTAACGCATATTATTGCATGATGTAAGTGTGTATGGAGATGGGGCTTTTATAACACATATAAAGACCAATTGTGGGTTATTTTATGCTTATCTTAGAGTCTCAACGCTATGGGGGAAGCGTCATCTTGGGGTCATTTATCATGCAGGCTCAACACTATAAGACGAGTATCTTCTTGGAGTCTTAGTATTGAGGGAGCCACATAGTTTGATAATTATCTTGAATTATCAGCTAAAACGATATGTGCCTTATTTTATCTTCTACAATCCTATTTGAAATTTATCATATGTCATATATTAGAGTTACGTGCATACATACCCATCAAATTGACTATTTAAAAATTAATGGAATGCTATTATTAATTTGTAGATTTTAAAATGGTCATGATTAAATAAATAAAATATTGTAAATACCCATCACATTTAATTATAATATTGTACCACGAAGACGATATGCTCTTAGGACATGATGATAGCTACAATATGGACAAGGCCATGAAAGTTACAGTTCCAATCAATCATTTTAGAAAATGTTGCGGTCAACACATGCCTAGGTAAAAATGAATTCATGCTCTCGTCTTTCCCAAGGAAATATAAATAAAATAACATATTTCAACTTTGTTCAACTAATCATAATAATGCTTCAAATTTATTCATGTAAGCTCACCTTTTTGGAGCAACAAGAAAATTATGTAGAGAATTGGTAAGAAGGCGGCCACATAGTGAGCAGGGAGCAAATTCAACACCATATAACGAGTCAACCATGGCAAGAGGAGAATAATGCATGTATCATTGGTATGAAAAATCTAATTCATTAAGTGAAGTAGGCCAAAGGAACTGACATTAGTTGTGCATATCGACTGCTCCAGCCTAGTTTTTCTATTGTGTTTGATCCCTCACAGTGTTACCAACATATTCAAGTTTGGTCTCTTTGTTCTTGTGCCCTAAAATTTTTCCTCAATTATATTTATTTTATCTCTTCTACTTCTTTTTCCTTTGTGGGTTTGATTGGAAACTTTTCTTCTCTCCCCATGCCGAGTTTTATTTATCTAAGAGGTATGATCCTATGCTAATTTCCCTCCCCTCTTACTTTCTCTATAGCTTAACCTAATCCTAGCATGGCCAGACATCGCATAGTAGGTGCTACTCATCGAGGTTTAAAGGATATGATGTGGTCCCGCTTCCTCTCCAAAATTCATTCCCCCCTCACTTTTGGGCACCTATGCGTAGTTTTCTACTGGATAAGCCATGGAAAGGTACAAGGATATCATCCCTAAAGCTATGTAAAGAGATATCTAATGTGGAAGAAGAATAAAATACTAGAGGTACATTCCCGACACACATTTTGCCTAGGAAACGAAATACTATATCCTAGACACTGTGAATTATACCTGAGCTAGAGCTTCCACCTATATGCAAACTATCGACCTATACTTGCATACTAAGTCTCTAATGGAAATAGGCCTTACATATAGGGATGGCACTCATTAGGAATTCATCATCTGTATGGATGAGATAATGGAGAAAATGGACAACATCAGTACAAAAATCAAGCTTCTTGCCAAAATAATAACAAGCATGGATCCCTCCACATCTGACATAGATGGAGAGCCCCAGCTGCCAGGTCTAGAGAGAACCCTGTAGAATAAAAGGTGGCATGTTACACCTTCATACTAGTTGCTTAATTTTCAATAGTTTTTATATGTTTTCTATGATGATCTATTTGCAAGTTTTTTTCTTTAGTTCTTGAGATCATGAAGAGTATACACAATTTAAAAAAAAAAAAAATCTCTATACTAGTATGTTTTTTCAAGTATGTGAGTAAATTTGATATAACAATGCAAATAATTTCACTACTTAGCATGGAAAGTTTGAATTTCTCATTATAAAAAAAGTATATTTGGTTAGTACATGTCTAGATCGAATTCATTGGGAAACACCATGCCTATAAACGATCATTTTACTTGGTTGAATGTACAAGAAAAAGAATAATTTTCAATCTGTTATACACCAAGCAGAAGATATTCAAGGCTACTTAAAAAAAAAAAAATCTTAGAATTATAAATGCATGAAACCTAGCTTGTCATTACGGAATATTTTTCCTTTAGGGAATATTTGCAAGAATACAAACCCCGAGATGGATGAATGTAGAATTAAAAAGAATGGAGTTCAACATATTTATGAATAATCAACAAAATAAGGCTCATGTAGATGATTATTGAATAAACAAACAAAAGGTACAAATAGTTGAATCACTTCAAGAATATTAAGATCTATTCACCTATGTTTATGAGTAATTTGAAGAACCTATTAAAGAGATGGGGGAGAAGAAAATTGGCCTCGTTTTGTGAGCAAAGTATATTATAAAAAGATGCTATAAATTTATCCACAAGTATAAATCCATTTTTAAAAACAAAATTGGGAGATTTTTAGTAGGAAGCATAATCTACACAATAGATAAATCAGAAAGACGATTTCATATGGTTGTGCACCCAAATAAGCATGGCCCAAAAATGTTAAGGATTTGCATTAAATTTTGAGTTTTGAAAAAATCAAAAGTAAGCTATGCATTCCTAACATTGTTCACTAATAGGAAATTTATGCTACTTCTTTACCAACGATGTTTATGGGTACAAACAAGTCCTAATTAGTATATAGGATTAACAAATTTAATTATTATCTTTGAATTTATTTATTTTGCATAATGAGTGAAGTCTTTATATCTGAATAATGTATTATCAATTCTTTTCTTGAATTGTGATCAAATAATTTAAAAAATGTATTTATAAAATATTGTATATCTATCTCAATGGTTAGAATATGTATTTATAAAATATTGTATATCTATCTCAATGGTTAGAATATTTCGAATGTTTTGAAAGACAATAATTAATTTCAAAGGATTATTCTAGCAAAGTGTTGATAGATCCACATTTCCCTATATATTAAAAAAAAATTCTTTGTCGCTCTCATGAGTATACTAATAGGTCATACCATAGGCAAGGATAGAAGAATCAAAGTAGACATGGCTAAAATCAAAGTAATATTTCATTTAAATATATTGGAAATAATAATTACATTAACATATTTCTTGGGCATAAAAAATACTATTACAATTTTATAAAATATAAATCTAACATTACTTTTCTATAAGACGAGCTTCTTCAAAAATATTTGGATTTATATGTAGCCAAGAATGTATTCAACCATTTCATTTAGTAAAAAGGAAGCTAGTGAAAGCACCCATCTTAAGATTTCTATACGACGAACAAAAATGTTATGTTTATGTCAATACATCCAACATTGTAATTATATATATACTAAAACTATATGAAGACATGATATCTCATCCATATTCTTATGTTAGTAAAAAGAAATAATTAAAAGACATACAATTACTCAATAACAGAATCAAGAGGTCTAACAATGATATTTTCTCTACAGAATTTTAAACATTATTTATTGGAATTTTTTTTTACAATTTTCATTGATCGTCACGTCTTAGAATATTTGGTCGATAAACCAATAAATAAATAACAAATATGTCAATGGTATTATTATTTTATCAATTTGAATTTGACATAGTCATCCAATGAGGTTAAAATAATGTTGAACTTGACCAACTATCTCAACTAGAAAATGGCGAGAATCTAATGGGAATCAAGAATGAACTCTCAAATTCCTATCTATTTTGGGTCAAGTCCACCCCATGGATTTACAAGATATAATTTAAATTTTGGAGTATAAATCCCTTAATAATCTACATGAAAATAAAAACAAGGTTCTCACATTAAAAATGGCTCCATTCACTCTTGTGAATGAATATCTACACGTGCTTGGAACTCATAACATATTAGGAAGATACAGATTGGAACATAAATTAGAAAGTATCATGGATGAAGCTAACAATGGCCCCATATTAGAACATTATCCAATAGATTTTACAATTTGGAAGATCCTTAAGGAAGGCCTTTCATGGTTGACATTGCATAAATATTATTAGATAAAGGTAAAACGATGTGATAGTTTCCATTGAATGGGTTTAACTTTTAGAAAGATGAATTTCCTTTATATTTGGTAAACCCTTGTTTACCATTTCTAATATATATATTCAAATTTGTCAGATCATTTTCACAAATAAGGTAAATTCTACCCTTATTAGTACATAGCCAAGAAACAATAGTTCCTCTATATTTATGCATAAATGTCGGAAGGGTAGCACTTGTATTTGGTTATGATTTAGAAATATATAAGAAGTAATTTCTCCACTAGTTTCATAAACTATAATAAGAAACAATGATTATGATCCATCACTAAGACATTCAAAATTAACATCGAAAGGCATGGCATAATCAACAACTGGGAAAGAAAGACATCAAACAAAATAGTTTTTTTCTTTTCAATGATAATCATCTCAAAGTCAAACCATGGAAACTAGAAACAACCACATTGGGACTTTTCATTTTTTAGTACATTTGGCTTACCATAGTAGAAAAATTATGTAATTTACAAGGGAATATTGTTGACCAATATGTTGTCATTCATGTCAAAGGAAGTATGGTCAATGCTACAATTTCATTCATGTGAAAAAGAGTGAAATCATGATTTATGAGGAGTGATCAAGGTTTGTATCAAGTGCACAAAGCAAAGGGTCCAAACTCTAAACTTGGGGAAATGAAACCAAACACAAAAATTCCCATGGGCTTTGGTTATAACCGTAATTTGGTTAGTGAAGATGGATTGTAAAGTCATTTAAAGTTTTTTATCTATGCATTCAGGGTTTGAGAGTTTTAACATGTAATACTTAGTGAAAGAATTTGGATACTATATTTCCTTGATTAGTATTTAATCATAATTAACCTTCTTAAATAATATAATAATTTTGATTAAGAAATTTAATACAATATCTAGTCATCTGGGGTCTAATACATGCAAAGCGTTCTTGTTCAAATGGTATCCCTGATGGGCAGATGCTCAATTATCTAGATAAATCTGGTATTTGATGAACAATGTCTACTAAGAGGGTATCCAATCATCCAAGTATATGAGATTTCCAATGAAACCATTTAAGTAATGGCCTATATATGAATTTCCTATGACCAAACAATATGTAAACCCTAGTATGAAATGTAAACACATGAGAGACAGGTGGTAGTATAAGTGGTATCTAGATTGTAGCTTAGATCGCACTAGGTAGCAATGAGATGGAATGAACGATGAAATGACACTCTATGGTCATGAAACGTGGTAGGTGGATTTGACATTTTTGGGTGGCTAAGTGGCCCTTTTTGAGGGACAAGTAGCAATGATGTGGTGGTCACATGGCATGACAGGTGGTAGAGATATGACATGGTAGATGATGTCGTAGAGACATAAAAGATATGGTGTGGCAAGAGAATTGCATGACAAGTTCTCATTAGCTATTGAAGTTTAAATGTGGTAGACTTTGAGTCCTCGAGGTTAACGTCGGGAGGTTGTTTTGTAATACTTTACAATGTTGAAGAATTATGATTTTTTCTCTATTTTGGTTTCCCAAGGAAAATTCCATTAAGGTATCCAAGGATATGAAGGTGCACATAACATGCACCATCACAATAAACCTCGATCCAGATACAAGAAATGTATTAGAATCAAGGTTTTTCCAATCGACGTTCTGTTATGGAAATAATTCAAACATCCAATGATATTGGGGGTGAACAAAGTCAAGGCCTAACAATAATACTATACCATGGATATCTTAGAAAATAAAATTAAGGTTGTGGTCCTAGCCCTAGCTCATTAAGTGAAGGGATTTAATCTCTTGGAACTAAATAAAGGTTCCAAGTGATATCCAAGCAAATGGGGTCTACCAACCATGAAGTGTGGTTGCAAAACAAATGCCTAGATAACATGTTTTGGCAACAACAATATACTAGCCCACAATCCAACATGTTGGTATATGCATTAAAGGAAATTTGAGCTTATAAGTGACCATGAAATTTTCATGTAATTCCCATGTCATAATAGGTAGACCAATTAGAATCCTTTAAAGTTAAAAAGACGTGCATGTAAATATTTTAGAGGCAAAATAAGAAAAATTACTTTTTTTAATTGTATTTTTTACTTATCTCCTTATTGGTTCACTCAAATTTCAAGTGTAGACACTTGCTGGATACGAAATTAAATTCCACGTCCAATGAGTACTCAAATGTAAATATTTTGGAGGAAAAAGAATAAAAAGAATATTTTTTAAATTGTATTTTTAGCTTATCTCCTTATAGGTTTGCTCAATTTTCAATTGTAGGCACTTGTTGGATGCAGAATTAAATTTCACATCCAATAAGTACCTATTGTGCATTCTTTTGAGAAGATACACATTGATAAAAAAAATGAAGATACATTAAAAGAAAATGTATAACACATTTTTTTAATGTATCTTCAATTTTTATCAATGTGGATGATCTCAAATGTATGCATAATTGGTATTCTTTGGATGTGGAATGCAATTACACATCCAACAAGTGTCTACACTTGAAATTTGAGTAAAACTATAAGGAGAAAACCCAAAAATACAATTAGAAAAAATACTTTTCTTCTATTCCTTCTAAAATTCATAAATATTATTTTATTATTTTAAGTATTGTTTTATTATTTTTCCATAGGATGTCACTTTGAGGCTAAAATATCTCTATTCGGACAAGATTTAAAGGAAAATGATCTTAAGCATTTTGGTTCCATTGATGAATTAAAATATTGACAAGGAGAAATTTGTTGACAAACTCTACCAAGAATTTGCATGGGTAAATACCATGGGTTGATATCCATGGTAAATAAAATGCCAAAACCATAAAATAAGAAGAGAATCACATAAGAAGTTTTTGTCTGAATCTATGATCGGTGGATGTAACCCCTGCAAATTGATAGAATAATGAAGTTAGTAAAAAGAATGAGATGGAGAGGAGTTTTGATATCATAATTGTTAGTGTTGATCTATGTAGGATATATATTTAAAAATAGGTAAAAAATATGGTGCTTGTGTGTGTGTGTGAGTATATTCTAATCAGAATATTTGAACTATTTTGTGTGTATGACTTTGTGTAATAAAACTCACTAATCCAAGTTTAAAAATTAATGAAAAAAGGAATCAAAGTGAATAAGAAAGTAGCTACATGCAAAGCAAGGGATCATATTCTCCTTTAGGTTGGTTCCTGGAAATATTATGAGGTTGTTTCCTTAGTAGGTTGGTTCCTGGAACTAGTGGAAGTGGGTGCTTCCAACAATTAGTTGCTTGCAAATAAAGGGGATGTGTGCCTCCTATATGGTGGTGCCTATAAAATTTGTTGTAAACTAAAGTTGGTGCTTTGTTTACCTTAAAAATCAAAAATTGTGGTTTCTCCATTATGGGTTTCCACGTACTTCTCCCAGTATTCAAAGAAACTATATGAAATTTGATACTTTATCTTTTCATTGAATTTGTTTGAATGGATAAATAATTTTAAAATTTACGTAATATTTTATTTTCAGTTTGACTACTTCTATTATATCATATAGGTAAAAAATATGAGGTCTCTTCCTCTGGGTTTGGCAAGCCAAGTCTAGAGGAAATATCAATAGTTTACCTGAAATTTTGCCCATTTGAGAAACCGATCCTCAAAGACTATTGGCCCGATGTCGTTGCGGGAAAACCAGCAGATTTAGTAGCCAAAAATAAACAAGAGTCATATAGCAGACATTTCCAAAACATGAGCATACTAGAGAGGAATAATACATTGAAACTAGGGAGAATATTCATTCTTTTTTCTGGAGGTAGGATCATCTTCTTCAATCTTGCAAACAGAGAACGCGTCATCATTCTCCTTGCTCGGCCTTTGATAGCGTGAAGTCTAGGGATGGCGACGTGGGAGAGTCGAGCTTCTCAAGGAAGCTGACACGGACTAAATTACTCCGTCTTGTTTTTTTTTCCTCATAATACGAGCGCTACCATCATTATTTTGTGTTTCCAATGGTGTCTTTATCCCGGCGAAAATTTACGCTATCCTTGATTCATCACCCCATCTCAATATTATTTTGTGTTCTAACAATTAGTATCAGAGCAGGTTCCTTCAAAAATAGTCTTACAATTGGAAGTTCAATCTAGATTTAAAATATGGTCAACCAAGATGGAAACCTCACCAAAAAATATCCTTTGTTCACTAAAATGAATTATGTGTTTTTGGAAGGTAAGAATGCGAGCTTACCTAATGTCCCTTGGTGTATATGCTTTGTATGCAGTGTTGAATTTCTATGAAAAGTTTGATGTCTTACTTAATATAGATTAAAAGCTCGAGTTTTCTTATAATCCTAAAGTAATGAATGAAATCCTAAGTGTATTTTCTAAATCAAAATTTGTTAAAGTCAAGAACTACAACACATCCAAAGAGATGTGGGATAAGTTATAAAATTGTTATGAAGGTGATAGAAATGTAAATAAGGATAGACTAAGTTTGTAGAATGTAATTTGAATCATTGAAGATGAACGACGATGAGGACATAGTTAAATTATTTCTTTGTGTAGATGAAATAGTTAATCCTATAAGATGTATCTATGAAACTACAAATAATTCCACACTAGTTAAAAATGTTTTTACATCTCTTCTTAAAATACTCAATGCCAAAGTATCAGCGATTAAGGTGAAGCAATACCTTAGCACATTAAAAATGGGTCAAATACACGGAACATTTATTGCCTATGAAATTAGAATTAAAACGATATCTCTAAATCAAGGGAAGAAGCATTCAAACATGATAATAAGACTAAAGAATACCAAGAAGTCTCAAACTATGGATTGAAGAAAAAGCCAAATTTGTCAAAATATTGAAGAGAGGGTCCAACAAATACAAATGTATGTTTCCTTTTAGATGCTTCAATTGTGGAAACATTGGTAACTATTAATCAAAATTCCCACATAAGAAATAAAATAATTAATGTGATAATAAATAAAAGGACACGTATAGGAGATTCAAGTAGGAAAGAAACTTAAAGGAGAAGAGATTTTATACCCAAGAGGACAACAACTCTTTAGAGGATAAGGATGAACAACCTTATGATCATGTTTCATGCTCATGGATATATAAATACAATATGAAGGAAAATATGATTATAAATAATATGAAGAAGAAGTTGTAGTAGATCTCAACGTAGAAATAGTCAATTCCTTGGAATAAATACATGGGCTCAGGAAGAAAAAAAATAAGTAGAAAGAGTTGTTGAAAAGTATGAAAAAGAAAGGGATGGAACTAGAGACTCATCTTCTATTCTTAAAAAGGTGGAATTCGGGGGAAACAAGAATATTAAAGAAAATCTTTTGGAATAGTTGGGAGAGAAAGAGAAGGAATGTGAGAAGATGGAGGAAAAAGTTGTCTCCATTAGAAAATAATTTGAAAATACCCAAGCTTAGTCAACCATAATCTAAGGTTTATTTAAGGATCCTAAAATTGAATGAAATCTTGAGTGTTAAGAGATATCCTCTCATTTAAATTGGTCTCATTTATGAAGGAGATACAAGCACCAATAAAGATAAAGGAAAATAACCTAACAACTACCTTGAAGCACTCAAAGGACATAACAATCATGAAAATGAAAACAATCAACCACAACAACAACAAAGAAGCGAAAATGGTATCAAGGAAATTGAGGAAAACATTGATAAAAATTAGTAGTAATAAGGAGGGAAACCTACAAAAATTCAAATAGCTAAAAAAATCAAGCGAGAAATTAACAAAATCCTTATCCTCCTCAAAGAGAAAGCCATCAAAGAATCAAACAATCATATCCTCACAGGAAAATTTATCCCATGTACCAAAATATCTTCTATGGTTTTTATTATTCATGTATTAGTTCTGATCTTAAGGTTGTAAATTTTAGATCCTATATTATAAATAATTATATCATAAATAAAAGAAATGAATATTTCCGGTCAACAAGAAATAGAGATAGATAATTTGTAAATCCATATAAAAATTATCGCATAGACGAAAATTATTTTGCACCATTTTTTTATTTTATTGAAAGTTATAACCTTCATAAATATGGGCATAATGTAGTTGGTTGTAGAAAAAAAAAAACCAAATCATATCCTCAGATTTATCAAGCACAAAAAGAACCCAAGACATGCAAGAAGAAAAAGGAAGAAAGGAAAGAAGAATGTTGCATTTTATTATATGCTTGTAAGCAAGGTAGCCATCAGTATGTGGATAAAAGATTCTCCAAACATATGACTGGTGATAAGAGTAAATTATTGTCACTAAGAGAAGATAAGATGGGTAGTGTTACCTTTGGTAATAATGCTCCAAGAGAGATAAATGGCAAAGGAAGAATTAGCTTGGACAATTGAAGAGACAATGCTAATGATGTTCTATTTGTGGATGGACTCTAACCCATTTTGTTAAGTGTGATTAAGATTTGTGACTAGGGATATTATGTTACTTTTCACTCCAAAGGTTGTGAGATAAAGGTTGCAAACAGAGGCAAACTAATAGAAACGTTTGTCAGAGCTTTGAATAATTTGTACATACTCAATGAGGGAAATGATAAGTGTTTTTTGTGAAAACTTGATGAGAGTTGGTTATGACATACATGGTTGGGACACTTAAACTTTTATCATATAGTGAAAATAAATTAAAAAACAAGTTTTAAGGGCTTGAGAATTATTTCAATGACAGGCAATACAATTTTTAAATCATTTCAAATTGGTAAGAAAATCCAATTAACCTTTAAACCCAAGGATAAGTCATAAACAAAGGCTCTAGGTTTGGTTCATATATACATCTGTGGACCTTGAAGAAATAGAACCCCAAGTGGAGAATGCTATTTTATTCTATTATTGATGATTATACGAAGATGACTTAGGTTGAATTTTTAAAAGAAAAATATGAAGTGTTTGATAAGTTTAAAATATTCAATTCAATTTGTAATATGGAAACTGGTTTTAAATTAAAATTCCCAACGATTGATAGAGGTGGGATTTTACCTCAAGAGAGGTTGATGACTTTTGTGAATACCATGGGATAAGAAGAAAAAATTCAATTTCAAATACACCATAGAAAAATGGTGTGATGGAGAAGAAAAACAAATCAGTACAACAAATTGCTAGAGCAATGTTAAATGAGTGAAATATTAAAAACACCTTTTGGGCTGAACTTCATACAATGGTCCATATTTTAAATAAATTGAAAATCAAGATAAACAATGACAAGACTTCCTAAGAGTTGTGGTATGGAAAACTAGCCTTAATCAAGCACTTCAAAGTTTTTGGCAACACATTCTACATCAAGTATAATGATTGGAATTTGGTTAAGTTTAATGCTAGAGCTGATGAAGGAATATTTGTCGGATTTTATCAAAGATCAAAGGTTATATATGTTATAACAAAATATTAGAAAATATTGTTGACACCATTGATGTGAAGGTGCATGAAACTTTACCCCTCAAGGAGAAGAAACCAAAATCTATCAGTCCAAATGACCAAATCAGTGTCGAGTATGAGAATGAAAAACATGTGGAATCAAAAGTGGAAGAAGAATAAGAAGAATCATGCTCCCTTACAAATAATCCTTCAATGTAATTGCAAAATAATCACCCTAACAATCGAATTCTTGTAGCAAAGGAAGCAAGATTTCAAACTAGAAGAAATATTATGGATACATCTAGTCCAACACATATAACTATGGGGTGAAAATGTGAAGTTGGGTTATACTTTTGTGAGAATCGGGGGCGGAAAACCTTTTTCCTCAATAGTTCGGCCGAACTTTTGAAAATTTTTGGGTGAACTATTAGAGAGTTCGGCCGAAATTTCGAAATTAGTCCAGCCGAACTCGTTTTGTCGTTTACATTAACGACGTGGGAAACCATATTTTTGGCTGGAGATGGGAAAACCAGCAACAAAAGTTCGGTTGAACTTTTAGTTCAGCCGAACTATTATTTCGGCTGAACTTTTAAAATAGTTTGGCCGAAATCATATTTTATAAATATATTGCCCGCGAACTTTTGTAGGTTTCACTTCTCTTTCGCACATTTCTTTTATGATTTTCTGTGACTCTATTGTGCTTTTGCTTTGTTGCGTTGTGGTGAGCTCTGTTGAATTGTTGCTCTGTTGCACTTTGGTTGCTGCTCTGGAATTGTGGCGCGACGACTTTCTGCGATCTCTATTGAATTTTTGCTCTGTTTCTCTTTCGTTGCCTCTCTCTTGCTGCTCTGGAGTTGCGCCACGATGAATTTTTGCGAATTTCCAGGTAAGTGTTTAAGTCCTTATGTAAATGTTGCCTCATCTTAGTGTAAGTCTTGATGTAAGTCCTAATGTAAGTCCAATTCAATAAGGAAATTATATGGGCAGCGGCCATGAAAAAAAAATTATTTGGAAGACGATAAGAGCAACGGCCATGAAAAAATCATTTTGAAGGCACTAAAATGTCAACACAATCCACGATGTTAAAACCACATCATAGTAATAGCATTAGTAATATTATTAATTCTCGTTGTAGATCTCAATATTACTTGAGTGACAGAAGGTTTGAAAAGGTTTTCTTTCTTTTTTTAAAAAAAATTAATGGGAGAGGGATTAAAGTAAAACCACGCAACAATCCAATAGTGGAGAAATGAAAGTTAACTTCTGTAACAAATGGAGAAACTGCAAAGAATTATAACCTTAACAAGATGGAATACTCATTGAATGATTAGGAAGTACGGTAACGAATTAATGATCTGAACAATAATGATTGGATTGATTGATTACCTAGCTAAATAAATAAATAGAGAATACTCTCAGAAAATTTCAAGAAAATACCATATTCATGGTATGATTTGAAATTTAGAAGAAGTACCGGTTTCAGTCTTTATAGGGTTGAATAAATCTACAGAAAAAAAACAGAAGAAACTGAAATGAAAGGAAGAGGGTTTTACTTTGAGAGCAGAGTTTAAGGGAAATGTACCTGTAATTGAAACCTTGCGCGCTTTATCCAAGAGGAGCATTGATTATGTGTTGCGAGCTCCTCAGTTGAAGGTTCGACCTATCCATCATCACAACAATAGAGCATCAAATAATGGAACTAATACCTTCAATAATTTCGATAGAAAACAAAGGAGTGCCACAGACATTCAAATATTGGAACTGATCCCTTCAATAATTTCGATGGAAAACAAAGGAGTGCCTTGAGCCAAATTTATATACACAGACATACATTACAATGGCTGAAATCAATTAAAAAGAAACTACCATGTCTACCAGAATAGAGAAAATCATAGCTTAAATGAATGAATATAGTATGTAAGTAAAATTAAAAGAGGCCATTACTCATGAAAGAGAGCAGTTAAGGTTTAGGTACTCCACCACCTTTCCTCGTAGTGGAGAAGTTGGAGTGTAGCGACACAGACTCATACACACCCAAATGCACATGAATAGAATGAGTCAGCATACCCATAGGCACATACTAAAACTCACACACCAAATCATCACATAGACATACGCCCAACCACACATATATCTAACCAGATCAAAGGAGTAAGTAAATGGGAAATTGCTGCAATACATACCTCTTTCAACTGATATACTCGCCCTCTTTCAACTAATATATTTGAATTTCTCTAAACGTATATATTGGCATTTTTTCTTGAGTAACAGTTTGAGAGACAAATCCCTCTAAAATTATAATGAGTTTACTTCTATATATATATATATATATATATATATATTTCAACGAATATATTATCGTTTCTCTTAACGTATATATTGGCATATTTCTTTGAATAACGATTTTAGAGACAAATCCATTATAGGGTTTGTTTCAACTGTTACATTGGCTTTGGCTTCCTCGGGTGGCTCCTCAAATGAGAGAAGCCTTTAAAATGGGTCTACCCCATAATTTTTAAAAAAACTTCCATATTTAGAAAGTTTGCATGTTTTTCTTCCCTTCAATTGCATTGAATTTTTTATTTTTTTATTTGGCTACCTTTTCCAAATTCACATTACTTTCATATGACTTGTGGCAGAAGACATTTATGGAACAACAAAAGTCAAAGTTTTAATATATTAGAAGTTGAATTATAATGGTTGTATTTGTGAGATAGGAAGAGTGATCTTACATCCAAATTTATCATTTTATTTGAAACATATAGGTGTATTAGGCTAATATAAAGTTAATATTTGTATAATTTATTCATATTACTTCTTAGACCATTTGTGGATTAGTTCTTTTTCTAAATTTTTAGTGGAGCATCATTGTTTGGAATGAATTTGTATGGTTTGTTATCATTAGTGTGTGCTTGTATTTTTCTATTTTATTTCTTCGATCTGAGGTTTTAGTTTATTATTTTTTTGTGGTTTTCACTAAAGGATAAAATAATTGTTTTTTGATTGGATGAAAATTTAGGAATTGTGGAAATTGAAAATAAGGATATATTGGATTCGTTAGAAGCCTTTTCACTTGAAACTACAAATGTTAATACAAAAAATCTTATTAGAGCATACTTCAATGACTATAGACATAACACATGGCTACATTTATATTTTCTCAAGGTAATGCATTGTGATGGTGGTCTAGCTTGTGTATATTTAGGATTTTGAAGGAAATCAAGCATGTTACTATTCAAGAAATGTCCATGGTAGCCACTAATGCAAATCTTACGACAAAATGAGTAGTTGCAATGTGGTTCTTATATTTTTTTTTCAAGTGGAAATTCTTCCTTGGAACATGGCAATCAAACTATAATTTAGAGGCTTACACCATGGAATGAATGCAAGTAAAAATGGTAAGCTACAAATTGTTCTATAACAACCAATAAGGAGGCTTCTTTAAGAAAATTTTTCTATACACTTTGAGCTCTGCATTTTGATAACTCAGATGAGAAAACAAATTCCCCCATCTCCTCTCTTTCGGCATCAATTTCTAGTCTAAACATGTAGCTGCATACTCATTGTAACTTATTACATATTGTAACTCTAGATGTCTAAACATGCAGCTGCATACTCATTGTAACTTATTACATATTTCCAGAATTGTAACTATGGCTATGCAGCCAGACTGTTTTATTGAATATTTACAATTTAATATGTAATATTGTATGGTTACTGAGTTTAGATGAACTATGAGCCACATGTATTTATGGTTACTTAAATTGTGTCTGTTGTGAATAAATGTATCTATAGGATTTTTTAATTTTTATATTTCCCTTATTTTATACAAGTTCACTTGACTTGTTCCAGTAACTGGTATTTTGAGAATCTATTCGGTTCTATTGTGTCATGCCTTCTTGACTTCTATTTTAGTGGCTTTCTAAATTCAGTGTAGTTTCCTTTTACTAGTAGTTTTCTTTTGAATTTTACTTCCTCAAACTCCAGATGTCTAAACATGTAGCTGCATACTCGTAACTTATTACATATTTCTAGAATTGGAACTATGGCTATGCAACCAAACTGTTTCATTGAATAGTTACAATTTAATATGTAATATTGTATGGTTACTGAGTTTAGATGAACTATGAGCCACATGTATTTTTGGTTACTTAAATTGTTTCTGTCATGAATAAATTTAGATCTATATGATGTTTACTTCTTATATTTCCCTTATTTTATACAAGTTCACTTAACTTGTTCCCGTAACTGGTCTGTTGAGAATGTACTCGGTTCTACTGTGTCATGCCTTCTTGACTTCTATTTTAGTGGTTGTATAAATTCAGTGCAGTTTCCTTTTATTAGTACTTTTATTTTGAATTTTACTTCCTCAAACTCCAGATGTCTAAACATGTAGCTGCATACTTATTGTAACTTCTTACATATTTCGAGAATTGGAACTATGTCTATGCAACCAAATTGTTTCATTGAATAGTTACAATTTAATATGTAATCTTGTATCGTTACTGAGTTTAGATGAACTATGATTCACATGTATTTTTGGCTACTTAAATTGTGTTTGTTGTGAATAAATGTAGATCTATAGGATGTTTTACTTCTTATATTTCCCTGAAAATTTATTGGATGCATGTCTGAATCATTATCACTAAGTATATTATTTATGAAGGAATGAATGCGATGTACTTATATTACTCTGTTACAAAGATTCATAATAGGTACCATATATTTTCTCTTTTCTCTTTATTAATTCACTATGGACCATTTATATATAATATATTCCAGTTCGTTTTTTTCCAGGTTGCATGATATTCCACCAATGCATAGTTTTTCTACTTAACAAGGAAAGTTCATCAATTTGATAGATGTGTTATTGGAATATTCAGATGATTTTAGTGCTATTAATATAATTTATCTATTTACTTCACTCTATTTCCATATTGCATATCAATGTTTTAATCAACTAGAATTATTTTCATCCCTCTCGGTCCCATTACCTGTAGGGATCAAGTTAATTTTCAATAAACATTCGAATCCGTAATCTCTGAGAATTAAATTACCCATAGGGATCAAGTTAATTTTCATTAAACATTTGAATCTATAATTTCTGAGATTTAAGTTAATGAGACATTTGAATCCTAATTTGTAAGATTTACATTAAATTCTCATCGCCAATATATATATATATATATATATATATATATAAACTCTCTTCCTTATTATACACAACAACTAAGTTGTAGGTAGACTTATTGTTGAAACATCTTGACTCACCTCCAGAACTACTCAAATTCCTTTATTCAAAATTCATAGTTCCATATAGAAACTTTACTTGAGTCGAAGTCCTAGAATACTTTGGAATTTACTTCATAGAATATCAATTCTAGGATTTACCCTCTCAAATATATGAAGGGTTGGATAGAATCTTAACCTCTTATTTTTATTCTTTTAAAACAAAAGAACACAACCCATATATTCCAATAAAATAAATGGAATGGAATCTATATCTGATTAACCTTATTTTCTATTTTGTTTCAAAAAAAAATTGTTAATTTCCATTTTTTATAAAAATTATTAGCCTAAATAGTATAAATTATTTTTATCTTAAAATTTGCCAAATTTCTAAATAGAGACTATACAAAATTATTAGTTTCTAAACTTTAAAATAAATTTCCAATATTACAAATTTCTGTTCTCTCATATAATTTTGAACTTCAATAGGGTTTTAGTCTTTCAATTGAGTGTTAACTTCTACAAGTTCTAAAGGCAGAGTCTCTAAAGGGCCAAGTAGCCTATAGATCTCATCTTTTCTCAAAGGTGACATATCCAGTAAATGCCCCTATAGTCAATCTCTGTAACAGATCTACATAGAAGTTCTTCATTTTAATAGATCCATAAAACACAACCACTTTAAGACAAACTGTGTACATGTGTAATTTCTCCCATAAATTCTTAGGCATAGTTTTTAAAGCATACATGTCATGTTGACTTTCTCCCATTAACTTTAAAGATTTTTTTTTATAAGTGCATAAAATAATTTTGCAAAACATGTAAATGTCATTTCTCTGAAGCTTTAAGGCCTAAAAATTGAACCTAAAGTGGTTGAACTCTCATAGAATTTTTAACTTCCATAGGATTTTAGTCTATCAGTTGAGTGTTAACTTCTACAAGTTCTAAAGGCAGAGTCTATAAAGGGTCAGGTAGCCTCTAGATCTCATATTTTATCAAAGGTGACATATCCAATAAATTCCCCTACAGTCAATCTCTGTAACAGATCTAGATAGAAGTTCTTCATTTTAATATCCATTAACCTCAACCACTTTAAGATGAACTGTGTACATATGTCATTTTTCCCATAAATTCTTAGGTAAAGTTTTTAAAGCATACATGTCATGTTGGCTTTCTCCCAATAACATTAAAGCATGTTTTTTTTAAGTGCATAAAATAATTTTGCAAACCATGTAAATGTCATTTATCTCAAACTTTAAGGCCTAAAAATTTAACCTAAAGTGGCTGAACTCTCATAGCATTTTGAATTTCCATAGGATTTTAGTATGTTTGTCGAGTGTTAACTTATACAAGTTCTAAAGGTAGATTCTGTAAAGGGATAGGTAGCAGCTTTGGATCTCCTCTTTTCTCAACAATGACATATCCAGTAAATGCCCCAATAGTGAATCTCTATAACAAAATTGTGTACATGTATCATTTATCCCACAAACTAAGTGCATAAAATTCATTTCTCCCACAAACTAAAGGCTTCCTCCCATTAATTCTATATGTGAATTCTACCATAAAAATTTTAAGTCAAACTTTAAGATAAACCATGCACATATCATTTATCTCATGCACATGTGTCATTTCTCCCATTAATTTGCAATAAATGCCAATTTAATATATATTTTTATTGAACTTTTTTTTCAGGGATAAAAAACCACTAAATATTGTTGAAAAATTAAAATTATGAATAGATGTTTCTTGCTATCCCAATCTAGGGAAAGCAGTGATTACATATGTGCTTTCCAATATTGTGACTAGAAAAGTCGTCCAAAGGAAAATGAATATACTGGGAAGAACAAAAAACAATGAGGCATGTTATATTGGATTGATAGAAGGCTTGGGAACAACTATGGAGTATGCTTCAAATGGACTTGTAGTTTTCACCAATTCTGAACTTGTGTGCAGCCAGATGAATGGTGTGTACCAAGTTAAGAAGGAGAAGCTAAAAGAAATGCATGGAATAGTAAACAATATTTTTAGCCAATTACAATTTTTTAGTGTAAGACATTGTTCAAATGTGAATAAGATGTCTTATGATCTACTGCAAGGGGCAATGTCAATTCAGGATTCATCTATCAAATATGAATTAATAGATGAATTAGAATTATACGGGGAAATGCTAATGCAATATTCATCTCTCAAAGATGAATTATTTTTGGGATGCTCTTGTTCAAAAATTCAAGATTCATCTCTCAAAGATGAATTAGTTTTAAGATGCTCTTATTCAAAAATTCAAGATTCATCTCTCAAAGATGAATTACTGTTGATACGCTCTCCTTCAAAATTTATTGATGGACATTGTAACATATCTTGGATATGTGTGTCTTTTGTACTTATAAATGCGTCTTTTTTAATGACCATGTGATTTTTTCAATTATATACAAAGTGTGCTCCCACCACACCATGCAAAGCGCAAGTTGGTGAAATTCACATTTGCAACAAGTGGTGAAATTCACATTTTATAAAATTAAAATGCGGGGACTTCAACAAATTTTTGTATAAATGGAGTTTCACTTCTTTTTTAATGACAATGTGTTTTTTTCAATTTTATATCAAGTGTTCTCCCACCATGTAAAGTGCAATTCGGTGAACTTATCATTTTCATAATTTTTTTTGCTTAGATTGAGTTTCACACATCAATTAGTGCTTTGAAAGTTGTGTTTTATATAATTTGTGTATAGTAAATTACATTAATTTTCTAAAATTTATTTTGAATTTATTTTAAATTATTCATTTAAAAAAAAAATTTGTAAATGTCCACCGTAGATATATATATCATGGAGGGTGAATGACGAAGATCAACAAAATCTCATATCTCTAAGAGAGTGGGGGATCAGGTATCGAGGGATGTTTATGGTATTTAAATATAACCTTAAATCTCCATACATGTGTGTACATATGCAATTGATTTTTTATCGACTTTGTGAGTTAAATTAGTTGTTAATAAGTTTCATTTTTTATTTTTGAGGAGCTAAAAGGGGAAGGGTCTCTACTCCATCCATGGAGCATGCTCATGGTTCACCCAGTCATGGTATGGTTCACACAATTTAATAAATGAATATGTACATGTATTTATATGTATGAATGTATTTTTCAATTGATTATAAATTCATATTTTCTTATGAAATTTCTCTCTCGTCTCGAGAGGTTGGTGGTGGTTCAAATCCCCTTAGAGGGCCATCAATAAGTGCTAGCAATTTTTGTGAATATGGTGATATTTATTCCTCCAAAGGCCAATCAATGGCTGGTGGTGTTGGTTCTCAATAGGGTCGTTCTGGTTCTCGACAGTTTCAGGGTGGAGAAGATGCTAGCCAACCACATCGAGGGTGCCATCAATTTGAATATTTTTTTCATTCAATTTGTACATATTCGTTTACATGTGTTTTTTCTAATATGAAACATTTTATATATTGATGCAGAGGCTAAAAATGCTCCAAATGTTGGTCAAAATAGACATAGGGTAGAACGCTTCATTCAAGAAGAAGGTTGTCCACCCACCACGACATATCAGCTGACATTTCCGATATACCATGGGAAAGAAACATGCATCAATGCAACTTAGAAAGGTGTCAACAACTTCATGAAAAATTGTAGAGAGATCTCGCATCTTTGACTCTACTTGCTGAGAGTCGACAAAGATTGCAAATAGTTACACATTCTTTAAGTCAACTAGTAGATGTGTACCAAAATCTTGGGCCAACCAAGGATACTTTTTATGGATGTCATGAGAAAAAGAAAGGAAACAGTGATGGGACCCAATAAATGGGAGGATGTTAAAGAAAGAGTTACAAGAACAATGGAAAATTCTATGCTTAATTTCAAAGAAGGGCCAAAAAGAAAGAAGTTGAAGGTGCAATATTTCAAGCATCCTGATATAGCTCACTATTTATATGATAGACACCTTGCGGCTTATGGAAGACTCCCATGGAACGATGAAGTTCCACTTTATTTTGAAAAACTATTTATGCAGAATTCTTTTTGGAAATGAAACCCAATTACAATGACCTTCCCTTTGAATTTTTTGGTCCTGGGAAAGGTCAGTTATGTGACCGTAGGGGTGCTAGGCATGATGCTGATTTGCCTCGTCCTGAGCCACCATTGGTTAGTCGACCTGTTCGTGTCGAAAATTTGCTATCAAATATGGAAGCCACTTCTCAAATTAGTCGAGAAGCAAGGGATGCCATCATTGACAATGTTCACAGTGGACTGGGTGGAATCGATGTTTTTCTAAATCGACAAAGAGCACGTGAGAATGAACATGCCAATTTTTTGTATTATACAAATGAAGAGATTGACAACATGAGTGTTGAAGTTATGAAAACATATGCAATGAATTGTCGCAATGGTTGGCATGACATAATTGTTCATGCGGAAGAGGGCATGGGAATGGTATGTGTTAATGGTTAGGGTTCAATTATTTTAACACATACATAAAATTTGTAATAAATACATATATATACATACATTTATTTGTATGTACATTAATCTAACAAAAATGTATTATTATATGTTAACATCATTTCTAGTTGTCATGTTTGATGAATGAAGAAAATGTTAATATCACGTTCGGAGCCTCAGGTTAAAACAATCAAGATGGGTCTCACCATCAAGATATGTTGGAAAAATTTAGTGTTTTTTAAGTTCATATTTTTAAAATAAATAATTATGCACACATGTACATTCTCATGTATATATAATAAAATGTTTTAACAGATTCCGATATCGTCCGACATTTTTGGGATGGAGGTATCTTCTTCTTCCTTAGGATATGTACCTTCTACTTCCTTAGGAGATGTGCCAGGATCACAACAAGTATGGAAAATTTTTCACTTTTAAAATTGATATTTTTGTAAGTCATATATATTCCACCACAAAAATTTCCATTAAAAAATTAGATATATCTATATCTTGAGTTATTTTAATTTTTTTCAATTTTAGGTTTTTGGAGATTTTCTTTTGGAGCCTCTCTTAGGAGGTGTGCCAAATCCACCTACGGAAGTATTCAATTTTTCACTTTTAAATATATATTTTTTTAATTTATAATTTATAAATTGAAGTTTAAAATTTTTATTATAAACTGAGATCTTGATCTTTAGTTATTTTATACTTAAATTATTTTTTTTAATTTTAGGTTTCTATAAAGGATTTCTTTTCTCCACGAACTCTAGTGATGGAGATAGGAACATCCATAGCATTACAACCGTTTGAACAAGTTGTCTAATATTTTTTTGAATATTATTGAAAATAATTATATATATATATATATATATATATATATATATATATATATATATATATATATATATATATATATATATATATATATTGTATAGTTTACTATTGTAGATGTTCCCATGGGAGAAGTTGTAGCTGACAAGCATAAAATGGAGAGGGAACCTCTTGAGGTATTGCATGCTTTTTTTTATATTTTTTTTTACATGAATTTCTATATATTCTCACTCAATTTTAAAACATCAAATTTTAATGTTTGTACGTGCATTGTGTACAAGTTCCCCATGCTTCACAGGATAGCTCACGGATTGAGACTTTGCTGGGAAAGACACTACATCCATCTGTATTTGATGGATGATTTATAGATTTGATTGAGATTTCTAGTCTTAAATTTTCTTTTTTATATATTATCTAGATGCAGTCATATATATAACTTGATACTGACAAGAAACAAATGGAGAGGGAACCTCATGAGGTATTGCATGATTTTTTTTTTCTTTTTACGTGAATTTCTATATATTCTCACTCAATTTTAAAACATCAAATTTTAATGTTTGTGCGTGCATTGTGTACAGGTTCCCCATGCTTTGTAGGATAGCTCGCGGATTGAAACTTTGTTGGGAAAGACACTACATCCATCTGTATTTTATGGATGATTTCTAGATTTGATCAATATTTCTAATCTTAAATTTACTTTTTTATATATTATCTAGATGCAGTCAAATATATAACTTGATACTTGATACTTGTGAGATCTACAAATTTTGGACATATTTTATGTGAACTAAATTTGGTACATGTGAATGTGATATATAATGTTTTTAAAACTTAATTTTTGTATGGTTGAAGTACATTTGGCATGTGAAGTAATGTTGTGTTATAATTTGTTTGTTTTTTAAAACTTAAGTTTTGGATAGTTGAACTACTAGTAATGTTGTGATCTATAAATTAATGTTTTGCTTTTGAACTACATTTGGCATGTGAAGTAATGTTGTGTTATAATTTGTTTTTTTTTTAAACTTAAGTTTTAGATGGTTGAAGTAAATTTGACATGTGAAGTAATGTTGTGATCTATAATTTTTGTTAAATTAAAACCTAAGTTTTGGATAGTTGATCTACATTTGGCATGTGATATAATGTTAAATGTTTTTATTGGATAGTTGAACTACAATTGGCATGGCATGTGAAGTAATGTTGTGATATAATCAAAAAGTTTTTAAAACTCAAGTTTTGGATTGTTGAAGTACATTTGGCATGTGAATTCATGTTGTGATCTATAATTTTTTGTTAAATTAAAACTTTTAAGTTTTGAGTTTTGGATGTTTGATCTACATTTGGCATGTGATATAATGTTAAATGTTTTTATTGGATAGTTGAGCTACAATTGGCATGGCATGTGAATTAATGTTGTGATATAATCAAAAAAAATTTAAAACTCAAGTTTTGGATGGTTGAAGTACATTTGGCATGTGAAGTAATGTTGTGAAGTACAATACATATTGATGATCTACATACATATTGATTCTAGGTCTTGTTAGATGTGTTGAAAACAATCATAAAATTTTGAAAATGCAACCTATAACGTATATATATATATATCCATTATTTTTCATCAATGCACATGTATAAAAAAACTACTTTCAGTTAATTCCATTCTAGAACATATATTCCGTGCAACATTTTTCATCAATGCACATAGAAAACTTATTTGAATAGTTAATTGCTTTCTAGAACATATATATCTAGTACTTCAACATTTTTCATCAATGTTAATAGAATTAAGCTACTTTTCATCAATGGCTATAGAATTTAGCTACTTTCAGTTAATTTCATTCTAGAATATATATATTCAGTGCATGAAACATTTTTCATCAATGCACATGGGAAAACTACTTGAACAATTAATTGCATTCTAGAACATATATATATCCAATACGTGCAACATTTTTCATCAATGCACATAGAAAAGCTACTTTCAATTAATTTCCTAGAACATATCCGACCATTGGACATAAAAATTCTACACTAGATTTCTATCAGGAATAGAGATGTGGGTCAAATCCCACCAAAAGTCGGAGAAGTGCTCCGAGTCTCTTGTCTGAAAGGAATCTTCGTACAAAACTATATTGTGGATGATTTATTTACATTCCATACTTTTTACCATAAATTCCCACGAGAAAAACTGGTCACATTCAGTCTATATATATCCAGTACATGCAACATTTTTCATCAATGCACATAGAAAAACTACTTTCAGTTAATTGCATTCTAGAACATATATATTCAGTATGTGAATTTTTTTTTGTCAATGCACATATAGTAAAACTACTTCAACAGTTAATTGCATTCTAGAACACACACACACACACACACACACACATATATCCAATACATACAACATTTTTCATCAATGCATGTATAGAAAAGCTACTTTCATTTGATCCTAGTGTCCATGTACCAAAATAATTTGTACATGTGAAAACACTTGCACAGATAATATAACAAGGCAGCTCAATTTTTAGTTGAGTTCTAGAATTTCTAAAACATAATCCAAAGAGAAGAAATTTTTGGGCAGTTCAATAAAAAAAAAAAATCCAATGGAATGCCATCTTCAATGATCCGTTCATGATTGGATTTTGACATTTTCCATTTCTTAATTTTCATTTTTTTCTTTGATTGAACCTCTATTAACTTTATGCTTGCTGCACACACCAAGTGACTATATTGACAACTTATGACATCAAGTTCATAGTCTTCAAAGTAAACAAAATCTCCACTTTGATTAGTTTTTCTGAAAAAATAACCTTTAAGTATAATAGATCTTCTTTCATATGGAAACCCATGATCATTATAGTTTTCTAATAATTTCATTTTTCGTTCAGTGCAACGCATCAAATAATACTTCACATTTTCATCGTTGTCAGCAGGTGCAATTATAGCAAAAACATCTCCTGCACAATAAAACAAACTTAATAAACTTATGTATTTAAATTTATTTCTATATATTTATCATTTGAAAGAAATTCAAATGTTACCTTCTCTAACAAAATCAGCAACTCGATCACCATCAGATGATATTGTAGTCTCCTCTGATTACATTTCTTCAAATATTGCAACGGACATTTTTCCCTTTGTATTTAGCTTTGTATGTTTCCAATCTTTTACATACATTTTCTTCTCACAAACGTCATTGGATTATGTGTTGTCTATGCAAACATGACAAAAACAATAATATGTTCTTTTATCCAATGCAAACACATTTCTGGACAACTTTATTTTTAATTGAATGCAATTTTCGAGTCCCTTTTATTGTTTCAACGTCATTTCCAATTGATCTATCTACTTCTTCGATCCCAATATGCCAAAAAAACCTTTATATGCAAAATTCAAAGAAGAATGTAAATATGATATCAAAATACAATCAAATATAATCAATCAAAGATAATCAAATTGTGATAAATGTACACTGTTTAAAATTAGATATCCAATAAAAATTAAATTGAATGTACCTTCGCACTTTCCTTGATCGGTTAGTCTCGTGGCTTAGAGCAGCGATGCACCATTGAACAACTTCTTTAGTGTCCACAAGTCGGATTGCAGAGGGGTTCATTTGATATCATCGAAATGCTCGTTTTATGCATGCCCCTGTACCGTCATGTTCTCCTTTTCCATGACCAGTCTCAAAGAAATTCCAACAATGTTTAATGCAGGTTTTCTTATGAAGACAACAAAACCAAAAGAATGATCATGCAGATTTGAATTGACCTGCGCATCCATCTGACCATATCAAATGTTCATTGAATGTTATTCCATGACTTTTCAAGGAGTCATAAATCTTTCCAAAATAGTGTTGTACAAAATATGTATCATGTGTACAATCATCACTGATATAAAAGTGATATTCTTTAATAACATGTCTATTTTCACTGGTGATTTCTATATGATTGACGTTTTGTTCAGCATGTTTATATATAATATGGACAAGCATGGAGACTTGGTCAGAATGATAGTATTCACTCTGAATTTCTTTTTGTGGAACAAATGTGTAGTTTTTTGCAAAATCAATTACTAACAATATGGTCCTTGGTGGAAAAAATTCACGGGATTTTTTGAATTGAAATTCTTGCCATCAATTTTATGGGAATGCTTGGTGTATTTATAAATTTCTTCCTCAAAATTTCTCAAAAAGTCTATCACAAAAATTTATTCTTCTCGTAATTCAATTCTTTTAGCACTATTTACACCTTGAATCGATGTATGGATATATTCATATCTCTTCCATTTCACTTTCATGTTGGACAATGATTGATCATCTATATCAATATGATATTTGTTTTGAAATTTAGTCAAATTTCCACAATCATTGCATTTTTTTCCACCAACACATTTCTTTTCGTAAAATAATTCATGTCTTTGTCTTTCACATAGAATTTAAGATATGAAATCATGGATAGTGGAAGGAGGAGGTGAATCCTTCCAAAATGTTCTACCAAAATTAATGAATGTGTCAAAATATAACTCAAATTCCACATGATAACGACAACAACAAGTGTCGCGTACGGTGATAGGTTTTACATACCATGGTTTTTGTTTGAACAAAAGCACTGATTGACACAAGAATTTCACGATTCTCTTCTTTGAACTTGTTGAACAAATCTATCTGAGTGGTTTCCAAGAAATGTTTTTCATGTTGTTCTTACTGATTTCGTGCTATTCTTCTTCGCATCACATGCTTTGCAGTTGGCGAAACACGTGAATTGTTCTTTCAATATTCATATATTATTTTTCTAACATTTTCTCCAAGTCTATCTTTGTATGGTTGCTCACAAATAACTCTCCAACAAGCGAATTTATCATTTACATCTATTTGCAACCGAATTTTCTGATGTTTGTGCAAAGTTTTTCGTGAGGTTCCTAATGCTCGTGCCATAGATTTTACCAAGAGATTCTCTTTAATACTTGATGAAACCACTGCCATATGTATTTCTCTATGTACAACTGAAACATTTTTCTGTCTAGATCTTCTAATTGAATTTATAACACTACTTATATTTTGTATCACATTTTCCTTCATTTTTTTATCTTTTGTTGATTTTTGAATACCCAATAAAGTCATAGCTTCTTTTAATTTCCTTAATGATAGGAGACCTTTCAACATTTGGGCTTGAACTGTCACATTTTCCTTTATGAAGTACGTATAAAAAATGCGGTTAACACGATATTGTATATAATGGTTAGCTCTTTTATCTCCATATGTGTGGGTGTCAACATTTTCTAACATCTCATCATCGACATTGATTTCATCTGTACATATTCGAATGAATAGTACATGATAAGTTTACATATTCAATAAATAACTAAATTAATAAATATATGTATAATTTCAATAATACGTGCATGTGTTCAATATATATATATATATATACCTTGTGATTCAATTTATTCACTTGAATTTTTTTTCAACATTTTCACCATCTTCAATCATTGGTTCAATATCTCTTTTACTTTCTGTTTCAAAATTTTGTATCTCATCATCAATGTTTTAAAGAAGATCTCTCTTTGTTTACATTGCAAAATATTTTTTAAATTAGTTCATCAAATAAATATCAAGCTTCACATTTGACACTAGGAAAAATTTAAATATATCAAACTCATAATATTTACATTTACATACATGCTTGAACTTCTAGTTGAGGTTGATTTTCCCCTTCAATATTTGAGAGTGCTTCTATCTTTCTTTTACGAGATTGTCTCGGCTCTTCTCTACATTCCTCAAGGTCTCTTTTTCGATCATATTTTCCCATACAATTCCTTCCATTTCCCATGATAATAGAGTATGAAGTTCAAAAAATTTCCTTCAAAAATTTAGACAATAACTCAATTAAAAAAAACATCACAAAAGATTTAATTTTAAAAAAACTCATTTTAAAATTTTTGCAAAAAATACATACTTCAATCCAAAACACCTACTTTAAAAAATCCGAGAAAAAAATGTCTTATAAAAATGAAATGAAGCTCAAAATATTTCCTTCCAAGTCCTACAAAAAACTTTCATTTAAAAAGTTAGACAAAAACTCATTTTAAAAAGTCATTATAAAAGATTTACTTCAACCCAAAACACGTACTCTAAAAAAATGTCACTTCAAAAAATGCCTCCAAAAAATGTCCATTGAAAATTAATTCCAACTTCTTAAAAAACGCCACTTTAAAAAATACTTCAAAAAAACCTCTAAAAAAATATCACTTTAAAAAATACTTCTAAAAAATGTCCAAAAAATGTTTTTTGAATATTAACCCTAAAAAGAGTCATTTCGAAATTAAGCCCAAATCCATATCTTCAAAAACAATGAAAATTAAGCCCAAATTCATACTTTAAAAAAAAATGAAGCCCAAAAAATATCCAAAAAATGTATCACATACCTCCAAGAAATGTCCTTTGAATGTACCTCCAAGAAAAGTCCTTAAAACCAAAACAATTCTTTGCAAAATCAAACAAAGACCTTTGTAAAATCAGACCAAATGTGCAAAAATATGTGAAAATAATGAATGATTTCGTGACAATTTGTATTGCCGTGAATTTTTTTTTTGGAGGGGCTCCGTGGTATTTTTCGGCCGACAGAAAATTGGGTAAAAGTGCGGCCGAACTTTTATATAAAATTCGACCGAACTTTTATGTCGTTAGACCTGATGAGTCGTCAGCGAAAAAACAATTCGGCCAAACTATTTTTACGAGTTCAGCCGAACTAACGCATCAGCAATTATGCAGAACCAAGCTATGAATATATATCTTCAACTTTGGACTGATTAAACTCCATGAAACATTCTGAATTAACTGTCGGAACCAAGACAAGCATTTTCAGAATTGAATCTACTTTCAGGAAATATAACTTTTATGGAATTTCATAAATATTTACTAATTTTAATTAATTTTGTAATAAAACAGGTGCAAACAATTTCTGAAGGTCATTATGATTCAGAGAAATCATAATTTTGTATCTTCCAAAATACATTGTAAAAAAATTAGAAAAAATAATGGTGCATTACATTGGTCTGTCGTCTCTAATGGGTAGTTTTTAGATTTTTAGTTTATAACTTATATGTTAAGAAATTTCTTACGTCGCGAAACATATTCAAAATATGCATTTTTTTTCATATTGGACCAGTTCAAAAAATTCTAGTAATTATGATATGCATCCGTTGGCTTTGTAAATATGACGAAACTGAAGTAGACTCTGTGTAGATTGTTGTAACACATTTCGTTTCTCAAAAACACAAAGTTTCAAAGAATACAACATTGTGTATTAACATGACTTCTTATGAATCTTTGATTATTAGGAAATACACACTCAAAGAAACGCGAAGTTGACATTTCAAATGTGTATAAAAAAATTCCAAAAAATAAGTAATAGAAAGCTAATAAAATTTCTGACAACTTTTATTTTTATCGTAAAATGAAATTCTAAACAGAAAATTTGTTTTATCTTGCAAGAAGTTGAAGAACAAAAAAAAAAAAAATGAAAGTTTTTTCTCAAAAAAGGGCAAAAAGTGTAACCCAACTTCACATTTTCATATAAATTTAAGTCTTTATCCTATTTTTAAATTGTCAAATTCACTTTCACACACATGCTCAATCTTTGATGAGTTCATAAGAAAAATTCCTTTATGCAATCTTGGACAGGCATAGCACCATCCATCAAGATAGTTTTTCTGAGATTTTCAACTCCTTTTGACAGTCAGTGCACACTTTTATTGACAGTACCCCTCACTTTGTTGCATTTTTACTTCTATTTTAGTGAGTTTTCTCATTTGTCATCATTTGCGCATTTTCACTTTCACAAGTGTCACTTTCCCATTCATGATTATCATTTAGACTTGTTTTTACTTTAATAAGTGTCTTTTTCACGTTATCTTTTCTTTGGCATGTTTCTCTTTTAAGGTCGTTCACATTTTGTAAGTGTTGTCTTCATGTTATGCTCTTGTCACAAGTGTTGCTTTTGTTGATTTCACTCTTGTATGTGTCACACATTTGCACACCACCAAAGCTAGTTTTGGCACACTCTTATGCATTACATGGTCTTACATATCATTATAATATGCACTAGACACATATTACAGATAAACATACCTTTTGATCACAATTGTCACTCCTCTTGTAACTTGTTCTCTAAATGTTGTAATGTGTCATTTCAATTGTCGCACTTAGAAATAGGTTTCGCTTTGTCGTTATTTTAAGGTGTGATTGTTGTTCATGAGTCATGTGCGTTATTTTGGCTTGTATTGGTGGCATTTATGTTTCCAGTCCATGTTTGATTCATGTTAGGATGCATTTCTTTCTCCAACTCTACTGATCCCACACTTATCCATTTTAAGAGCTCTTCTTCATCCTTCCAGCCAGTGCAAGTTTAAAGGCATTAACCCTCTTACTAGGTGATGAGCACAACCTATTAGTGAGCCCCATTGGTGTATATTTCCGCCCATACTTGTGCACTAAGTATTTTAGAAGGTCTTCTCCCTCTCACAATGCATTATTACTTCCCAAGTATAAGTCACCTAGCCTTGTGTTTCCTCCCTCATCGAAAAGTGCATTCCAATGAACAAGAAGCCACTGTTGGAGATAATTGTGGCCTCCCAAACCTAAGTGCACTTTGAAACAATGAAGTGCACTTAAAATTCACAATTAAAAATTACACTTCTAAACAAGAAGGATCCTTTGAGTTCACTTCGAAACAACGAACCATAATTTAAAAAAATGAAGTGCACTTCAAAACAACGAAGCACAATTTGAAACAATGAAGTGCACTTCAAAAAAATTAAGGATCCTTTATCTCTTAAAAAGCACATGGTGAACTCTTGAAGCACGAAGAATTTGAGTGCATGGAGCACACACAAATCTTGGAGCCTTTGAGTGCATGGAACACTCACGAAGCACAGAGCCTCAAGGCACACAGTGCACTCTTGAATCACGAAGCCGTCATCCTTCTCTTTGAGCACATGGTGCACTCTTGAAGCTTCAAGCCTAAGAGAGTGTGGGAACATTTGAAGCACAAAGCCTTCACCCTTCTCTTAAAGAGTGCATGGTGTAATCATGAAGCTTGAATTCGATCACACTCCTTCAACTCGAATAACTACACCCTCATATTTCCTCTTGAGCACACAAGCACACTATGAAGGTTCGAAGCGTAACCCCTTCATCCATTCACTGTGCGTCCTTCTGCCCTCCTTTTTTGTTTGAGTGCATGAGTGCACGTGGAATGCTTGAAGCTTGACCCCTTCATCCCTTTGGTTTGTGACCTTGCACCCTCCTCTTTTATTTGAGCACATGAGTTCACTTGGAAGGCTTGAATCCTGACCCATTTTTCCCTTCGATGTGTACCCTTGCACTCTCCTTTGTTCTTTGATCACATGAGTGCATCTTGAACAAATGAATGATTCTGTTTCATGCTTCGAACATGTCCCCTACACCCTTGAGCTCTATCTCTCTCTCTCTCTTGCTTGAGCACACAGTGACACCATGAATGCCTCTTGTGAACCTTGATGAGTTTGATTGTGCCCTCCTAATCAAGCCTCCTTCTTTTAACCTTCTCAAAGTACTATCCTTATTTGATCATTCCATGAGCTAGGTAGTGATAGAATATATGTTTTAAGACTTATTTTTCCTTTCCATGAATGATATTCATTAGCAAGATAACTATCTCAACATGACATTGTGATTTTCAAGAGTAGATAGCAATAATAAAGCATAAAGAAACACCTATGGAGAAGAAGAAAAAAATAAATCTATCATGGAGACATGAAGCAGATCATGGACCGAGATAGATAGAACACATTGCATGATGACTCAGCAATTTCTGATATTGATCAAAGACCCATTGGAGGGTGAATATAAGCAAAAAAGTGGATCCTTCATGGATATGAATCCTAGATCATATATATCATCAAGAATGAAAGATGAAGCAGCAAGCAAGGTAGCATGGCAATCCCACCTCATCATGAAATGCATGTCATCATGGTCAAGTTGTTACTCATACAAGTGTCATCATAGTGGTCAATGTGTGTCCATGTGTCATGCCACATCATCATGTGGAATGTAATGATGTATGCTCAAGAAATTGACAAAATTTAATATGTGTAAATCTAAGAGCCATATGTGGAATATGAAAATTCACTTAGTCATATATGGAGAAAATGTCTTTAGGAGAAGTCCAAAAGTCATTTAGAAGTTCAAGAATTTCATAGAAGTCCAAAAGTCATAATTGAAGTCCAAGAGTCATGATGATAACTCAAGAGTCATGGGGATATGAAAGGTCACCCCCCTTGTTATAAAAGCAACCTCATAACTCAAGAAAAAGGCTTTTTGGAGGCTTAAGCTTTGGAGAGATAGCCTTGGCTTCTCTACTTGGCATAGGAGAGAAAATTATTATTTGGAGAAGCAAGAAGTGACTTAATGTTCCACTACAGGAACTAGTGCCTCACCATTGTAACTATGTATTTGGATCTTTCACCTTATAATTGAAGCTCAATGAGCCCACACATTTTCATGCATGTATCGTGAATTTTTTAGGAATATTCTTGGGATGTTTACAGGAAATGTTGTGTTCATATGTACTAGATAAATTGAACTATATCAGTGGCTTTCGTACTCATCTTGTTGAATGTGTGTTGTATTCGCTTTAATAATAGTTATATGAATTATTTTGCTTAAAAATATTTCCTTACTCATGTGTCTCTCTTAGGTTAGTTATATTACTTCCTTCTAGAGGCTCACTTTTGTCTCCCCCCTTGTGAAGGTCTCCGTTTACACATTGAAATCAGTGTTTCACAGTGTGAACTTACTTTCTTGTTCGAGGTTTATGTATATAATCTCTTATGGTATCCGTTGAAACCAGGATGAACCTTTATGTTATGGTGGTTGGGCCAATACTCCAGATGGGGACCCTAATCCAAAATTATGTGAAGTATAATTGGGAATTTACATCGGGGAGACCCCCTTACATGTTGGCAGCATCTAACATCGCCAACAATTAATTGTTGAGTTGTATCATACCATACCATTTTTTTTTAATGAGTAGCTTTGGCATTAAATCTACGCCCAGTCACAACAAATACATGGGAGATTAAATTTCATATTTTTGAAACTGACCCATATTCAGATTGACCAAAATCCAATTACATGGAGACATATCATTTCAGAAAACTTGTAGAACCACAAAAAGACCAAAAGACACCTATAGTGAGTGATCTTCTACATGCAAATTAATCGTTTTCAGTTACATGCATGTTGATATCGATGTATCATTTTCATGGATATGATATTGACTTATTTTGATATCTTTGTTGAGTTTGAGCTGCATAATTAAATCCAAAAGCACGTCCACTTTGTCTTCCAATATTGATATTTGATGCTATAGGGCTACGATTTTATCAATTTGTTTAATTTGTGATGACACAATTGACAAAATTTAACCTGAAAGTCATAATAAACCCTTTCCAAGGCTTCGTGAGCATACAGATAGTGAAAAAATGGGCTATTTTTCGATGAAGTCTTAGAGTTGGATTCATCATTCATGGTGATACATGGGTAGATATTGTGAGATGAACATTTTGCATGGGAAAATGGAGTATACCTTCCTAAGAAGATGACACAAAGGAGGAAGCTTATCAAAATTAGTAGAGGAGACAAGATTTCAAAGGATAATTTCCAAATGGTAGTAACATAATCATAATATGCACCGTTATGGTACAATATATTTCTTTCCAAGTCTCTAGAATCAAATATAATCGACTAAAATCCTAGAATCCCAATATGGATAGATTGTCTCTAAACCATTTTTTCTTCAAAATGCGAGAGAGAGAGGACCTAAGAACTATTGGAGAGGCACCCGAAATGGCCTCAAACCATTCTAAAAATATGGAATTAGAATGTAAAGCGATAAAATAGGAACTTACCTCAAATGGGTTTTCATCTAAACCTTGTTTATTATTAATGACCAATTTGGAAACTGGAAGCCCATAATTTCCTTCATGAAAAAGAGCTTAAGTCAATTTGTGACCAACCCTGGAGAAAATGCCTGGTGCCGCCAGAGTTATTTAAGAAATAAAGAGTCCTTTTCGTCAAATTTCCCTCGAACAAAAGTGTCCCACAAGTGAACTATCCAAAGGATAAGCATTTGGAATTTGAGATGGAGGAGATCTTCATAAAAATGCTGGAAATATGAATGCATGGAAATCGTAGTGAAATTCAGGGACAAAACTATATCAAAATTAATGGGCCTCAAAGGTAGAAAACTAGTCCAAGAAGCCAATTCAATCATGAATATTGCATGAGTTGGACGGCAGTCTAATTTATCACTAATTCCCCTTCTCAACCACACAATTCTCATCATTCTACCATTAAATTTCCCAATGTTTCTTCCAAATAAAACCATAATGATATTGAGTGGAGGTTTTTTCCAAGATCTGGGCAGGGATAATTTTAAGGATGGAAGTTTATCTTAAAGTTTAGAAACCTTGGCAAATATTATCAGTCCCTAATATGAAAACTATAAAATTTTTGGTGATATTTTTGTAGGAATATTTATATTTCCAATGATTTTAAATTATTCTATATAAAATTTGGTGATTGTTAAGGTAAAACAATTTTTTATTGTAAAATTTTGGCGAATGATTTTTAGGACAAAATGGAATTTGGTGAATCTTTTATTTTGGAAAAGGCATGGAAAATTAGCCCACCTGCGAACATTAGCCCCTAAAATTTTCCATGGATCTAGGTTGATAGATGCAGTAATAATAGGCATGCGAACAAGAGGTAGCATCATATGCATGGCGGCAGGCTTCGTGTGATGCCACATTAAGGGGGATCCATATATTCTCATGTATCGAGAACATTAAGCCTACGAGGAGATTGGTAAGGAATAGAAGGTGGTGCATTTGGGAATATGGGGGGAATAAGGAGGATAAGGGAGAATATGGAGTAAGAGTAGGTGGTGCAAATATAGGGGAAAAAGAGGGTAAGGGAGCTTAGGGATTATTTCAAAAAAAAAAAAACCATGAAAGGGATAGACCAAGGGAAGAACCAAGAACAAAGTGTCATGAAGCCTTAGGGGATGGGGCATAAACAACTTGAGTCATTGCTTTAAAGCTTGGTCTCTTCCTTGGAGAAATCTTTATTTTCTTGTGAATCAGCATCCACGTTCTCGGTTCTAAGAATATGATAAAATTCTTTGGAATGGAAGCACTCTACTAGTCATATGATTATTTGGAGCACTAGTGAAAGGGAATTGTCCTTTATGTTTCCCTCCTTAATGAGATAATGGATTTGTATTAGTGATTCTCCTAGAATAACAATTTCTTTGTTTCCTTTGTCTTTATAAATACATAAACCTTGTAAGAGACCATACATATTAGCATGGTTATTGGTTTTCCTTCCTAGGAAACATGCAAATTTGATTTATATTATTCCATTACGATTGAGTAATAACCACCCCCCCCCTCTCCCCCTTCCTACCACCCCTGGACTTTTCTAAGAAGGCCCATCAAAATGAATAACCCATTTTTGTTGTTGTTTCTTCAAATCAACCAATTCTTCAGGGGACAATTAGAGCTTCCAGCTAGGGAGGACGACTTTAGAAGATAAGGTAGGGAACGACAGAGGAGAGAGAGAACCCAACCAATGGTATTCAAGCTCATCAAGGGTAGAATATTTGTGGAGAGGGTTGAGCTTGAGACAAAAGGAGAGGGCCTTTAAATCCATGGATTTAGCAGAGAGTGATGTTGATTTAAAGATAGTGGAATTACAAGAGAGTCACATTTTCCATCATATGTACTTGGGAAGGGATAGCCAAACAGATTTGAAGAAAATTTTGGTCTGAAGGGAGTCTATATAATGTCTATGCCAAGATGAGATGAAATTCTAGAGACTGAAATGCCAGTGAAGTCTAAGATATAAAGGGCCAAGAGAAATAGACCAAACTAACTTAGCATAGGAACATTCCAAAAAAGAGATGGGTGATAATTTTTTCATGCTTTTCACACAAGGGACATCTCAATGGGCAAGAAATGGCTTTATTCCTGAGGTTTTATGAAGTCATAATCTTTTTTTGAAGAAGAAACCAGCATAATATATTGAATTTAGCAAGAGCATTAGGAGTCCTAATTTTGCCCCAAAGGGAGGATTTGGGAGGAATATGAGAGTGGAAGTGTAGATACGAATAGCCCTCCTTTACAGAATAAGATGAGGCTTTCCATCCCAATTTGTCCTGTTGATATTGATTAATGGAATCTCTTCCTTCCAACCTCATTTTTAATCCTTCACCCAGGGGTCTAATGTAATTAGGGAGATCCAACACTCTAAACTATCAAACAGGAACTGTATCGAGTACCCGTTTTTTTGAGGTAGCAAACAATCATCTAATTTTGAAAATTGTTGATTCAGAATACAACTTTTTGTTTTTTGAGCATATTTTTGACACTTTAAATCTTCTTATGTATCAAATATGAACAATTTTTTTAAAATGTTGGTGATTTTCATGTTGATTTTTAAAAGTGATGATGCAGCATCAAGCACTTCTTTTATAGGGCTTATTTTTTGCACTTTAAATTTTATAATGTATTAATTATGGATAATATTTTTAAATGTTGGTGATTTTCATGCGGATTTTGAAAAGCACCAACAATTTTTTTAAGGCATATTCTTGACACTTTAAATTTTCTTATATCGTAAGTATGCACAATTTTCTTTTTAAATGTTGATTATTTAACAATTTTTTGATTTGTCTTATTCTTCTTCTTGTTTTTTATCCTAACATGTTTATTTTTCAAGGGTTTTCTAAACGTGTGATTTTTGTTTTTCTTTGCAATGTGTTTTTATAATAATTTTTTTTGTAAAATTAAAAATAAATAATAACATTAATATTTCGAGGTCAGAATTTTTTTATATATTTATATATTGCTAATTAATACTTCAATACACATAAAATAATTGTCACTGAAAAAAATCATTTTAAACACTAGACAAAAATAATACATTTTGTATATAGATATAGTTAAAAAAAATGTGTATTTTAGGACTTTTTGCTAAAAATGACATGTTAAAAAAAATTATGAAAAATTCAATTAAAATTTGAAAAAATAGGAAATATTATAATATCTTTATGAATTTTATATCAAAAACTGATAACACTGAAAGTTTTTTTTTCCAAAAAAAAATGTTTCGGATAAAATTTTAAGTAAAAAAAAAAAAAAAACATATAATCTAATAAAGAATAAAATTTATAGAAAAACAAAAAAAACATACAAAATAAAAATTAAAACGACTATATTTAAAAAATTAAAAAATTAAGTTTAAAACAGAAAATGAAATAAAAAAAACACATTAAAAAAAACATTAAAATTAAAATAAAAATTAAGCAAACAAAACATTAAAATAAATAAAAAAATATAAAATATAAAACAAATAAATAAATAAATATCGAGAAAATTATATATATATATGGCCCAACTGCGCCAGGGAAGGGGAGGCTCGATTTTTAGAATCAAGGCGCGAGGTAAGCGAGGGGTGGGGATGCAACCCCCCCACCCAGGTGTCCAAATGGGCCCAGGGAGGGGGAGGGATGGTTCTCATAATCGTCCCCACAGCCCTAGCCTCCGCCCACCCCCATGTCCAAATGGGTCGAGGATGAGGGAGGTACAATTGGTGGGTGGGGGGTGGGGATACACCATGCAGCCATGCCACCTCACCCACGCCCGCAGCCAAATTTGCCGAGGGCGAGGGAGGGATACCCCCCCCCGCCCAACACCCCCCACCCCCATGGCTAAATAGGCTGAGTGTGGGGAGGGAGAATCATCCCTCCCTGCCCTCATCCCATTTGGTCGCAAGGGGGTGGACGGGTGCAGTTGCGTTAGTGCAACCACACCCCCCCTCCCCCCCGCCCTCCAGTCGAATATTCCATCCCCGCCCTCAACCAATTTGGTCACGGGGGGCACAATTATGATGGTGCAACATCGCCCCCTACCCATCGCCATGACCAAACAAGAGGATTGTCCCTCCCCTTCTTTCGACCCATTTGGCCATAATTTTTAATTTTTAATTTTAATATTTTTTTATATGTTTTTTTAATTTTTTTTTATTAATTATTTTTAATTAATTTTTTAGGAATTGTCTTCAATGTGACTTTTTGGAGTTTAGGATGGATTTTCTAGTCAGAATCTGGCGGAAAATTTTGTGTTGAAATCCTAATTTGTGTTATTTAAACTAGTTTTTTTACTGCATATATGGATTCAACACCCTGAAAAACCCCTAGGGCACTTCGATTTTGCAAACTTTACCCATCAAACCTGTGACTTCAATGAATTCTTGTAGGATTTTAGACAAATTGAATCGAAAAAATAAATCAGAAAACTTTTCAAAAAGTCTCATTAAAGACAACTTGTTTTTTTTTTATTTTTATTTATTTTAGTGTTTGTTTTTTTAATTTAATTTAATTTTAATAATATTTTATTGATTTTTATGTCTTTTTTAATGGTTCTTTTATTTTTTTTAAAGCCTAGGTTTACATTTTTTCTATATTTATTTTTGAATATTTTCTCTTTTAATTTAATCGTTTGTTTTTATATATATATATATTTTTTAATTTTTTTAATTTTTTTTATTCTTAATGTTTTTAATTTTTTTTTACTTAATTTTTGTAATTTGTTTTGTTGCGTAATGTTTTATATATATATATTTTTAAGGAAGTTATTATTATTTTTTTATGTTTTTTATTTTATTATAATATATTAGTTTTTTTTTTTTTTTTTTAAGCTCTGTTAGGTCGCGCTGCTGCTGCGCCCGCGCCTGCGCCTTCAGCCCCTGCTCTTCATCTTTCTCTGCTAGGCATGGCCCCTCCGAAATCCTCCCCAAAGGTGACCACTGCTCAGCTTGCCTTCTCAGCTCTTGTTAACTCTCCGCCGCCTCAGCATCCTCACCCAGTGATCTCCAAGTTTGTGAAGAAACTCGACGATCTATAGGAAGTCATTCTTCCACCATATTTACCTCGCATGGTTGCTCTCTCCCTTACTGAAAATGGACTTACTGGACAATTTACTGAGCTCTGGCCCTCTTTGAAGACAGTGTAAATATGGATTGAGTGAAACTGGTCTAATAAAATTAATGGAAAAATCTCAATCCGCTTCTGTGGGAAAGGGTATTTTACTTTCCATTTTGAATCCAAAGAAGACAAATATTTGATCTTCAGAAACAACCCTTACTTCATGGATACCAGAGGTTTCTACCTCAACAAATGGACGTCGGATTTTGACCCTGAGCTGGATGTGCCCAGCATGGTTCCGGTGTGGGTTCATCTTCCTCACCTCCCCCTCCACTGTTGGGGAGATGAATCTGTCCGATCCATTGGGACTGCTGTTGGAAAATTTATTGATCGAAGTGAACCAAGGGACAATATGCAAGCCTGTTCCAGGATCTGCATTGAGGTAGATCTTGGCAAGGGTCTTCCGAAGGCCATCAAGCTCAAGGTGGATGACTGGACTTATATACAGCAGCTGGATTATGAGAAGATTCCATTCAAATGTAAGGTATGTCAAGAATATGGCCACTTTGCAAATCGTTTCTCTAAAATATTTGATATTCAAAACTTTGCTCAAAATGCTTAATGGGAAACAGTTAAAAAAGAAGAAGATTGTCTCGAACTCTAAGGAAAACCCCTCTACTACTCCTCCTAAGACTAATCCCCTTGCCTCCTCCTCCCCCACTTCCCAGGATCCCCGCCTCCACCTATATGTACCCCAATTTTCTCCTTCTTCCCCTCCCAAGACTACCCTGGAATCTTCCAATCCTTTTTCCTCCATCTCTCCTCCCGATGATGACCCTCCCCTTATCATCCCTCTCACCCAGCCTGAAACCCCTCGTACCTACCTTATCCTTCCGGATCCTCCTTCTTTCTCCCAAGACCCCCCTTCCTTTCGAGCAACTAGGAACTCTTCGAAGGAGCATGGAGAAAATATTGAGTCACAAAAAAAACAACGCCCAGGAAGGAAATCTACAAAACAGCAAAGGGATGAAAATGTGCAAAAGGATATAGCAATGGGCACTCAAAATCCCATAGAAACCTACATATTGGGGCAGAGTAGCAAGGAGGCTCATAAGGAACATGGAGGGCGAGCAACCTTTCGGACCACCTCCCCTCCATGATGAAAGTCCTTTCTTGGAACAACGGGGGATTAGGGAACCCCTCCAAAATAGTTTCCCTCAGAGATCTGATAAATCATGAGAAGCTGGAAATCCTTCTCTTGCAAGAAACTAAGAAAGGAAGATCAGAAATGAAGGAAACAATTGATAAGCTAAAGCAGTATGAAGGCCTCCTCTCTGAATCAAGAGGTGCTTCTAGTGGTCTTGTCACCCTCTGGAATCACAGTATTTGGAATCATAAAGACAACACAATCAATCAGAATTGGATCAAAATTACTTTAGAGAACTGCAGAGATAGAAAAAGAATCACCATTTACAATGTTTATGCCCCAAATCATTACAGAGATAAAGAACGGTGTTGGAATCCCATCAAGGCAGATATTGATGAAGAGGAAAACAGTAATATTTTAATTGGAGGAGATTTCAATCTTATCCTCCATGCCAATGAGAAGAGAGGAGGATGTTTCAATGAAGACCCTTTTAGGACTCAGCTTGAAGGCATAATGCAGGAGCATGATTTGGTGGATATAGCACCTAAAAACCCTTGATTCACTTGGAGCAATCGAAGACTAGGGAGGGATAACATCATGGAGAGGCTAGACAGAATTCTTGTTGATGTCTCCTTCCTTTCATCCTTCTCTATAGCCTCAGCCTGTGTTCTTCCCTTTTCTGCTTCGGACCACTATCCTATCACCCTCACCTTTGAAGATCAACGCTCTCTGGGGCCCATCCCTTTCAAATATAATCCTCTATGGAACAATATACCTGAAGCAAATCAGATTTTCTGCAATAATTGGCTCCAACACATTGAAGGCTCCCCAACCTTCATATGGGAAAATAAATTGAAGAAGACAAAGATAGCTCTGAAAGAGTGGGCGAAATTCCAATATAAAGAACCAGAGTGGATCCAATCTGACATAAAGTGCAGTTTGGAAGGCGTCCACAAAAAAATTGAAGCAGTTGGGCTTATTCAAGAGCATCGTGATCTTGAAAACAACCTCTACTGCCAGCTCTACTGTGCCAATAGAGAGGAGGAACAAAAATGGCACATAAAATCGAGGCAGCTTTGGCTACATGGAGGTGACAAGAACTCTACCATTTTTCCCAAACATGCCATTGTTAGGAAAACAAAGAACAGTATCACTTCCATTATAGATGAGGAAGGACATCTCCAAACCGACTAAGAAACAATTAAAAAATCCACCACTGAGCATTTTCATGACCTTCTTACTGAGACGAGAGACACTGAAGACTATTCTGACTTCCTCCAACATCTTCCCACCACGGTCAATGAGGAAATAAATAATATGCTAAAAAAAAAAACGAAGAAGAGGAGATCCAAAGTGCAATCTAGACCCTACATCTGGACAAAGCATCGTGCCCAAATGGTTTTTCTACTAGTTTTTACAAGGCATATTGGGATATAATTAAAAAATATCTGGTCAAAATGATACAATGGACTCAGCGCAAGAGAAAAATTGGAGGCTACACCAATGCCACCCACCTTGCCCTCATTCCCAAAGAAAATTGGCCCTCATCCTTCTCTAGATTTTAGCCTATTTCTCTTTGCAACTCCTCTTATAAGATTCTGACCAAAATTCTTGCCATGCGCCTTGTTAGCCACCTATGAAATTTTTTATACCAAAAGGTGGAAAAATCATTTTTGGAGCCTTCAAGGAATAGATTTTATTGCAAAAAGTGTTGGCTCTTGAAGACTCATAAAGGTCTCATGCCTTTGTCCAAAACCTTCCATACTGTGCCCATTTTACACTCTGGAGTTCTGCTAATTTCATGAGATGAAACTGCTACGAAAATCACCTTTTCTCCCTTTCCTCACTTCCAAAACTAATCTCATTTTCACCCCCTTTATTCTCCATAAAAAATCCTTCACTTTCATGTTTTTTCCCTTTCCCCTTCATCAAAACCCCTTTGATAATGTTTAAGCCTCTTTCTTTGCCTTATCGAAACTGCCAACATCCATTAAAAACATCGAAAATGGCATAAAAAACAAATCTTTTATAGGATAGACTTAAGCCCCTTTAGGCTAAGTCTTTAGCCATTTCTGCTGCACGTGCCCTGGTGCTGGAACCAGGCGCTAAGCCATTTGGGCGTTTATCGCATCGAGGGAAACACAGCGCGCAAGTCTCTTCCCTCTGTCAAAATCTCTGATGCCGATTAGCCCTGTTCATTAAACCCCCCCAGTCATGTTGCTTTCCATATAACCCACGGCCCCGCAGACAAGCGCCAGGCCATATTGTAAATAAATATTTCACCCCCCGAAGTATAAACCTTCGTCTATACTAATTTGTCGGTTTTTATTATATCATAACATTTTCCACCGGTGCAAAGTTCCATTCTCTCTCCACCGTCGATCTGATCTGCATATCAACGGTGTACAATTTATTGCCCCAGTGGTCCCCGCCAGTCACTCACTGTTCAAAACCGAGCGGAATCCATTGCACCACTTTTGAGAGGGGGGTGGTTTTTTCCATTTGGAAGCGATGCCATTCACCGGTCGACACGTGGTCTTGAGAAAATTTCGAATACCGCCCTCATCGTGCATTAAAAGTTGGACATGGACCCGACACAATATTAGCATCCACTTTCCAATCTGAGGCCAGCTCATCAAACAGTGATCGTGCTCTAGAGAAGCCCGTGTGTTAGTCCAAGGTACGACACGTTTCATTGAATTTCTGCACCGTCGATCTGATTTGCAGATCCACGGCACAAGCTCAATCACTCTGTTTCCTCGCCTAGTCAACAGTTACGGACCTGAGAACATTATACAGTGTGATTTTATTAACCTTTTTGAAGTCCGAGCATGTTTTATAAGGTTTGTCGATACTTGATCTCAGTCGTTGATCTTGTGGGCCAATCTCATCCGACGACCTACGACCATCCCAAACCCCAAACGCCATTTTTTAACCATTTTTTCGCCGAAACAAAGGTTTTTAGCCCATTTTCTCTGTTTTTCCAAATAAAGCAACTCTTTCGCTTTGACTATTCATCCTCGCTCCCGACTGTCGATCTCTGCGCGATCGACGGCTCCCATTTAATTCCTCCTCTGCTTTCCTTTTGACCTCTCCAACTAAATCCCCACTGTTGGATGATGCCATCCAATGGCCACGCTCTCCCCACATGTCCTTCCAAAGCATTTAACCTATATATGTAGGATTTCATAAATTTTTTCGTATTTGGCAGGGTTTAAATGGTTTTTCTGCCATGCTGAAGAAAATTCAAAGGCTGAGGGTGACGATCCTCCTGCCTTTGATTCATCAAAGAGAATCATTCGCAGGGTTTAGAATCCATGTTTCATCAATGATTCATGAGGCATTGATGCCATTCAATCCCTGTGCAGCCCTGCACACCAATGAACACGGCAAGTGAATCAAAAATCAAAGAGCATCAGCGCCGAAGACAGAAATGCACCGGCATGAAAGATTGAAGATATATTTATGAGGATTACGGCCAAAAATTGATTGTCAAAAGCCTAATCCTCCCAATTTAGACACAGTTAAAACGGAAATCAAAAAGTTTTATCAAACACGGAAGCCTCCACCACCACATTTGAGGCAAATTGATTCCTCGCAGCTACCACAGTGCCACATGTGCCTCAAAGCATTCAAACAGAGGCCGAATTTATTGATCAAGATCAGATATTTGCCTCAAGCACAGTTGAATAGTTATTTATGCCAAGGAACTTAATGTAAAAAATATCAACAGAGTAACTATTACACAACACAGAGCCTCAAAAGTCAAAAGAGCTCCCACCAAGCTTAAATGTTAATGTCAATTATTTAATACAGAGGACACCTATGTAAGCCTCTGCATTGATCCCCCCAAAGGCCAAGAAGCCATTAAGACTGTATTAATTATCTTTGGAGATCTTTTATCAGATCTCACCTCCTCATTCTTCTATAAATACTACTGAAGAAGATGAGAAAGTGTTGGTTGGTTGATCACTAGTTGTAATACTGAAACTCTCTGAAATAATACATAGTCTTTTGAAGTTGGAGAACAAATTGAAGTCTTGGAAGCCTTGATGATGTTTTTGCATGCTTTTTCCTGAGAAGGCTCTATCATTGGATGCATGAGCTTGGCTGTTGGTGAAGTATTCTGAACTGTTTAATGTTTCCTCCTGTTTTCATTCTGTTCCATAATTTCTTACTACAGTAGGTTGAAAGTTTTAGGCTAGGAAATGACTCCTGGAAGCACCTTAGACCTGTTCATCCTTCACTGTTTCATTTTTTCTTCTGCTGAGGTATTTTAGAGTCTTTAATCTCTCTCGTTAGTCCTCATGCTCGTTTATTTCCTTAATAGTTCGAACAGTTCGTTTCAGCATGATTTATGGTTCTCCGTGCTTGTATGTTGCCACTTAAAGACTGTTATTGAAGTCTCCCTTTGAAGTTCTTTTCTTTACAGTAATTCAAGGAGGTTTGTTCTGATCTTGCCCTTTTTCCTTGCTTAAACAGTTGTCTTAAAGGTCTTTTATAGTTGTGATCATATATGTGTTAGGTGTTCCCTCTTCAATGACAACAATTATCAGTGAATCTTTTATGTTTTCTAAGTCATTTGAAATAAAATCTTTGAGGAAATGGGGTGTTCCCCAAATCTTATATTTCATTTTGAAAGTTTTCTTGAAGTCATTATTTGCTTAAATAATGTTTGTAGAATTTATGGTTAGCCCTTTCTATCAAATATTGCTTTATTGTTCAAGTTATATTTTCAAGTTCCCTTCGTTGAGAATCAAATTTCTCTTTCCAAATAATTGATGTCCATCTCATTCCAAAACCAAAAGGATCTTGCGGCCATGTTAGATTTTCCTTCTGATATCCCATATCCATTGATGAGTATGTTATGACCTCTTCTTGACTCCATTGCCCAATGAACCAGATGTTTATCCCTTCTATATATCTTTCCTAGACCTTTCATGTTCTGTTGTATCAATTCAACCAAACAAACAAACAAACAAACACTTGCACTTAATAACTAGTCTAAAACCAATACTCAAAGCACATAAGATAAACCTTTACAAACAAACATTTGAGAGATTGCTCTCTGAGAACAGGAGGACTAGATCCTGTAACTCTAAAGATTGGTTCTGATGTTGCCTTGTCTTTTGATTTGCCAAACTATCAAAACATGGGACACTGAGTAAAATCTTCAAAAATTAAACACTCACTTTCTAGTATATCATAAGTGACCTTCTTCAAGAACTACCAAGCATAACGGTAATCATGATAGGACTTATTTTGAATCAGTGAAAAACTAAGTAAACCCTTAGGATTCTCTTAGAACATTATCAAACCTTGAAGGAATCAGTTACCAAGCCATAAGAGTGAACTCTCTATGTTTTGACACCCTAGCTAAGTGTTAAGTCAAATTTAGAACACTCTCATAACCTATAAAATCAAGAAACTTAGAAAAACCCAAAAACATTTCAGTTTGGCTTCATAATAACCTTGGTGGTGGACCATGAAACCTTTTACCTCCTTAGGAGCTAAAAACTTCCACTTGGCGACTCCACAATCTTGAACAGACCTTAAGACTCCACTAGGAAGAACCCTTATCATCGTAATATCATTCAAACTCAGTTAGAGGACTGTAGGATTAAAATTTGTGTAAACAGATTAGTTGACCTTTTAAAGACTGTCATATCTGGTTGAACTTTTCTTGTTTAAGTTGGGTCTAAAAACATAGCGTTGTGGCTCCTAGAAAGATTCATACTAGAGCCTATCCTGACCTAGATCCACCTGAGATAGTTGATAACCCAGAAAGTATCCTCAAGAAGTCTTCTAAGATAAAATTTTCGACTATTTTCAGATCACCCTTGAGAGCTAATTCAATTCCTAAAAAACTTGCAGCTCTACAAGAAACACATGGTGGTGGAACCATAAAACATTTTACCTCCTTACGGGCTAAAAATTTTCCACCTGGTGACTCCCGACTCTGAAACTCCCAAAAGACCAAATGACTCCACTGGTAGAAGACTCTGAACTGGTTGAATAGACACAGTGACCTCTTTCTTGATTTACAAAAATGATTCCAAGGATACAACGAAGATATGCCCCAATGAGTAGAGATCATATCCCTGGGTTCCCACATAAGATGCCCCAGGTGAATTGGGATTACAACCTGCCTATTTTTCAAGGTGAAAATTTTGATGACCCTCTATTACATCTCATCAAATTTCATGTACATGTATGGAGGTTGAAATTCAAATGGCATGAAGACTGCCTAATGAAAATTTTCATGTTAACATTAGAAGGAAAAGCTAGGGATTGGTATGAATGCTTAAGATCTAGTAGTTTGTTTTCATTAAGAGACCTTGAATATGTGTTCTATGAGAACTATAAAGAAAACACTACATCATTATCATGGGGTGCAATATATTATGATCCATCACAAAACATCACCCAACACATTATAGATAATGATGAAGATTTGGAAGAAATGCATCCTGAAGATCTTTTAACAGCCATTCATGAGTTTAATATCTTATTGAAAAATTATAAGAATATAGATGAATCACTTGAGGAAGAAAACAACCAAGAAATACTGGACATTCCTCAAGATACCCTTGAAAACTCAAATATTGATTCATCATCCCTTATAGATGAGGCTCAAGAAGACATCCAACCTCAAAATCAGTCTTCACAAGAGACATAGAACTGCTGTACTCCTGTTCAAAGGAACATAGAAACATCTTCCCCTTTGACAGAAAAAGAGATAGATCAGACTATTTATAAACAGCCAGTCTCTGAAACTTTTTCCGAAACAAACACTCTTGCCCATTCACATAGAGAACTTTGTTGTACAGATTTAGAAAGTTCTTTTGTAGATCAGAATAAAGAAGAACCTGTTGATAACCCAGTATTTTTTATTGGTATTATTACTTATATTTGTGATTCTCCTAACTTTGCTCTATCTAGTGATGATGCTTCCTAAACTGAAGTTAATTTTGCAAGATCATCATTAGTAGATTTATGGGAGGAATATCAGTTCCTTCAAAGAAGTAATGAGCCAGTGCAGACTATTTATGATACTGATGATGAAATTTTTCAAAGCCTAGGAGTGAGTGAAGATTCATTGGATATTTTCTCTGCTTCATTTCAGATTATCGGTAATAGTTTCCATGTGATTGGGACTCAGCAGAATTTCAACTCAAAGGATGAGGAGGAAAGAAACAAAGAAATTTTTGAGAAGGTTGAAATCAAAGAGCCTTCTCTTGAAAAAGAGGAAGCAAGTGAACATACCCTTGCTCAAAAATATATTAACCTCCTCACAGAGTACAGTCCACTAAACCGGAGCTTACCAGGACTACAGGAGGACAACACTGTAGTGTATGATGAGTCCTCTAGTTCAGATAATAATGAAGATGAGGAAGTTTTTATTTCTCAAGAAAATATTTGCCTTGATCCAGTGGAAAAGGAAGAAATGATCCTGGTTGAAACACATCTTCCAAATACTCTTAACCAGGTATTATTTCAAGATCCCTATGTTGATTTCTTGAAGACATATGAAGAAGGGATAAAGGTTGCAGACAACAGCATATCACCAAGTGCAACAAAGTTTTTCAGAGCTGTTGCCAAGAAACAGAGAACATGGGAATGCCCCTGTCTGTCCTGCATGCTCAAAGAGATGAGCAAAGACCAGTCATGGAATCATTTGATTGACTGGATGTATTGGAAGAGAGAGTTTGTAAGTTAAAAATGTAAATATTCCATGTTACAATAGGTTATATACGAATGTCAATAAAGCTCAGTTTTGAGCAGTTAGATAGTTGTTGATTTTTGTCTCCAAAGAAAAATAAAAAATATAAAAACACCAAAAAAATGAAAGAAAGAAAAGAGGGAAGATTGTAAAAAAAGAAAGGTACAGCCCCATACCAAAAAGGAGAAACAAATCTGAAAGTGTGCAAGCTCAAATGCCACTCCTGAAAAACACACTTCTAGTTAGTCAAATAGCCTAATCTTGACTAATTAGTTTTAAATTTTCTGCTGATAGGATAATGAATTCGATTTTCCAAACTCTTTAACCTTGGCTTATCGGTAGATAGTTTAGGATAGAAATTAAAGGTTCAAACATGCTCAAAATCTGAACCTAAGTTTCCAAAAAGAGTGACTCAAATCTTTTTCAAATTCTGAGTCAAGAAAGATGTAAATCTGGTTCCAATTAGCTCAAAATCTGAACCAGTTGACAAAGGAAAGACAACTCAAGCAAGAGTCAAAACAGAGCTGTAAAAGAGATGAAGGAAATGCTTTGAAATTTTAGATCCTAAGCCTTCCCTTTTAATTTAATTTTCTGCAGAATAAATGTCTATGTGCAGCTTGTTTTTATGCCATAGATCACAGCAAGTCAAACAGCTTAATCTTGACTTGGCTATTTTAAAAAAAAAAATTCTTTAGAATTTAGTGAATAAAATCTGTTGGACAGTTTAACCTCAACAGATGGTAGATCAGGTAGAGAATCATATGGGCTCAACAGTTTAATTTGAGTCCATGGAGAAATAAGGAGTAGAAATAGATTAGATTTCCTTCTTTCGAAAGAATAAAATGTTGTGAAAGAGTTTGCCAATCCAAGTGCACTCTAAAGAAGAAAAAATGTTAGATCTGTAGGATTGGGTAGGTAGGAAGCTTGTTGTTGAAAGGTCCATTGTTTTTATGGCTGCTAATATGTTTTCAGGGCAAAATAAAATCATCCCAGCAAAGGAAGGGTAGCCCAATGGATAAGGCACTAATCAGCCTCCCGGAGAATGCAAGTCTAAAGTTTTTGATGCCTTCAAGAAGGCACCATCCCCAAGTGGAGCCACTGTTAGCCACCTATTAAATTTGTTATACCAAAAGGTGGCTAAATCATTTTTTGAGCCTTCAAGGAACATATTTTATTGCAAAAAGTGTTGGCTCTTGAAGACTCATAAAGGCCTCATGCCTCTGTCCAAAACCTTCCATACTGTGCCCATTTTACACTCTAGAGTTCTGATGATTTCATGAGAAGAAACTGCTGTGAAAATCACCTTTTCTCCCTTTCCTCACTTCCAAAACTAATCTCATTTTCACCCCCTTTATTCTCTATAAAAAATCCTTCACTTTCATGTTTTTCCCCTTTCCCCTTCATCAAAACCCCTTTGATAAGGTTTAAGCCTATTTCTTTGCCTTATCGAAACCCCCAACATCCATTAAAAACATCGAAAATTGCATAAAAAACACATATTTTATAGGATATACTTAAGCCCCCTTGGGCTAAGTCTTTAGCCATTTCTGTTGTACGTGCCCTGGTGCTAGAACCAGGCGCTAAGCCATTTGGGTGTTTATCGCATCGGGGGAAACACAACGCGAAAGTATCTTCCCTCTATCGAAATCTCCGATGCCGATTAGCCCTGTTCATTAAACCCCCCCAATCATGTTTCTTTCCATATAACCCACGCCCCCACAAACAAGCGCGAGGCCGTATTGTAAATAGATATTTTCCCCCCCGAAGTATATACCTTCGTCTATACTAATTTGTCGGTTTTTATTATATCATAACATTTTCCACCGGTGCAAATTTCCATTCGCTCTCCATCGTCGATTTGATCTGTAGATTGACGACGTACAATTTATCGCCCTGGTGGTCCCTGCGAGTCACTCATAGTTCAAAACCGGGCGGAATCCATCACACCGCTTTTGAGAGGGGGTGGTTTTTTCCGTTTGGTAGTGATGCCATTCACCAATTGACACGTGGCCTTGAGCAAATTTCGAATACTGCCCTCATCGCGCATTAAAAGTCAGACATGGGCTCGGCGCGATATTAGCATCCACCGTCCGATCTGAGGCCACCTCATCGGATGGTGATTGTGCTCTGGAGAAGCCTGTGTGTTAGTCCAAGGTACAACGCGTTTCATTGAATTTTTCCACCATTGATCTGATTTGTAGATCAACGGCCCAAGCTCAATCACTTTGTTTCCTCGCCTAGTCAACAGTTACGGACCCGGGAACATTATACAGTGTGATTTTATTAACCTTTTTGAATTCTGGGCATGTTTTATAAGGTTTGTCGATACTTGATCTCAGCCGTTGATCTTGTAGGCCGATCTCATCCGACAGCCCACAATCATCCTGAACCCCAAACGCCATTTTTTAACCATTTTTTTGCCGAAACAAAGGTTTTTAGCCCATTTTCTCCATTTTTCCAAATAAAGCGACTCTTTCACTTTGACTATTCGCCCTCACTCCCGACCGTCGATCTCTACGCGATCGACGGCTCTGATTTAATTCCTCCTCCGCTTTCCTTTTGACCTCTCCAACTAAATCACGACCGTTGGATGATGCCATCCAACGGCCACGCTCTCCCCACATGTCCTTCCAAAGAAGTTAACCTATATATGGAGGATTTCATAATTTTTTTTGTATTATGCAGGGTTTAAATGGTTTTTCCACCATGCTGAATAAAATTCAAAGGTTGAGGGTGACAATCCTCTTTCCTTTGATTCATCAAAGAGAATCATTCGCAAGTTTTAAACTCCACGTTTCATCAATGATTCATGATGCATTGATGCCATTTGATCCCTGTGCAGCCCTGCACACCAACGAACACAGCAAGTGAATCAAAAATCAAAGAGCATCTGTGTCGAAGATAGAAACGCACCAACATGAAAGATTGAAGACAGATTTATGAGGATTACAGCCAAAATTTGATTATAAAAATCCTAATCCTCCCAATTAAGACACAGTTAAAATGGAAATCAAATAGCTTTATCAAACAGGAAAGCCTCCACCGCCACATCTAAGGCAAATTGATTCCTCCCAGCTACCACAATGCCACCTGTGCCTCAAAGCATTCAAACAGAGGCCGAAGTTATTGATCAAGATCAGATATTTTCCTCAAGCATAGCTGAATAGTTATTTCTGCCAAGGAACTTAATGTAAAAAATATCAACAGAGTAACTATTACACAACATAGAGCCTCAAAAGTCAAAAGAGCTCCCACCAAGCTTAAATATGAATGTCAATTATTTAATACAGAGGAAACCTATGTAAGCTTCTTCATTGGGCCCCCCAAAGGCCAAGAAGCCATTAAGGCTATATTAATTATCTTTGGAGATATTTTATCAGATCTCACCTCCTCATTATTCTATAAATACTACTGAAGAAGATGAGAAAGTGTTGGTTGGTTGATCACTAGTTGTAATACTGAAACTCTCTGAAATAATACATAGTCTGTTGAAGTTGAAGAACAAATTGAACTCTTGGAAGCCTTGATGATGTTGTTGCATGCTTGTTCTTGAGAAGGCTCTATCATTGGATCCATGAGTTTGGTTGTTGGTGAAGTATTCTGAATTGTTTAATGTTTTCTCCTATTTTCATTCTATTCCATAATTTCTTACTACAGTAGGTTGAAATTTTTAGGCTAAGAAATGACTCCTGGAAGCACCTTAGACCTGTTCATCCTTCACTGCTTCATGTTTTCTTCTGCTGAGGTATTTTAGAGTCTTTAATCTCTCTCTTTAGTCCTCATGCTCATTTATTTCCTTAATAGTTCGAACAGTTGGTTTCATCATGATTTATGGTTATCCCTGCTTGTCTGTTGCCATTTAAAGTCTGTTATTGAAGTCTCCCTTTGAAGTTCTTTTGTTTACAGTAAGTCAAGGAGGTCTGTTCTGATCTTGCCCTTTGTCCTTGCTTAAACAATTGTCTTAAAGGTCTTTTATAGTTGTGATCATAGATGTGTTAGGTGTTCCCTCTTCTATGACTGCAATTATCAGTGAATCTTTTATGTTTTCTAAGTCATTTGAAATAAAATCTTTGAGGAGATAGGGTGTTCCCCGAATCTTAGATTTCATTTTTAAAGTTGTCTTGAAGTCATTATTTGCTTAAATAATGTTTGTAGAATTTATGGTTAGCCCTGTCTATCAAATATTTCTTTATTGTTCAAGTTATGTTTTCAAGTTCCCTTCGTTGAGAATCAAATTTCTCTTTCCAAATCATTTATTTCCATCTCATTCCAAAACCAAAAGGATCCTGCGGCCAAGTTAGATTTGCCCTCTGATATCCCATATCCATTGATGAGTATGTTATGACCTCTTCTTGACTCCATTTCCCAATGAACCAGATGTTTCTCCATTCTATATATCTTTCCTAGACCTTTCATGTTCTTCTGTATCAATTCAACCAAACAAACAAACACCTGCACTTAATAACTAGTCTAAAACCAATGCTTAAAGCACCCAAGATAAACCTTTGTAAACAAACATTTGAGAGATCCCTCTCTGAGAATAGGAGGACTAGATCGTGTAACTCTAAAGAATGGTTCTGATGTTGCCTTGTCTTTTGATTTTCCAAACTATCAAAACACAAGACACCAACACGCCTTAAACCGCATCTTCATAACCTCATCTCTGAAAATCAAGGAGGCTTCATGTCTAACAGACAAATAACTGATTCCATCATCCTTGTCCAAGATGAAATAAACTCTAGCATCTCTCAAAAATAAGAAGGCTTCATTTTAAGGCTTGATCTAGCCAATGCTTTTGACAGGGTCAGGCATTCCTTTCTCCTTGTTGTCCTTAAAAAAATGGGGTTTGACCCAAAATTTCTTGATCTTGTTAAAGCTTTCATTTCTAGCCCTTGGATATCTCCCCTCATCAATGGTAGACCAGCCCCCTCATTTCAATCCTCACGAGGTTTAAGACAAGGTTGTCCTCTATCTCCTTACCTCTTCATTTTGATGGTTGAATCCTTCAGCAAGGCTTTGGACCAAAAGTGACGATTGGGGCTTATCACTGGCATCAAATTTGGCAACGGAGTTAAAAATATGAACCATTCTTAATTTGCAGATGATACTCTTCTTATGGGAGGAGCCTCCAAGATCATAGCCCAGCGATTTAAAACAATCTTGGACAAATTCATGAGCTACTCCAGAGGTATGATTAATCATCTTAAAAGTTGTATCTATGGTTTGAATGCTTCTACTCAGGCTATTCACAGCATTGCTAACACATTTGGGGTCCCTTGCAAATTGGACTGGGGGAATTTTTTTTATCTGGGTATGCCTGTGAGTATTGGTTCCTTGAAGTCAGAAGTATGGAACATTACCATCGACAAAATGAAAAGAAAATTGCAACAATGGGGTTCTTCGTGGCTCAATCCTGCAGGCTGCCTTATCCTCCTCAAATATGGTCTCTCTTCTTTGCCTTTATATCAATTCACCCTTCTTCAGGCCCCTGCCATCTTCCATCATAAAATTGAAGCCATCATTCGACACTTCCTATGGCAAGGGGGTAAAAGTGAAAAAAGGAAATACAACCTCATAAATTGGAGACAAGTCATTGAAGATTAGGAACATGGTGGATTGGGAGTCTGATCTCCAAAACTCCTAAATGCTGCCTTTGGAGGTAAGATTGTTTGGAGACTTATCAGTGGTAAGCCAACATGGTGGAAGAGTGCCTTGGAAATTAAATATCTCAATACTACCAGGAAGCATCTCCTTGACCAAGATATCCCCAACAAATCTTGCTCCAAAATTTGGGGTCTATGCAAAAAATCAATTCCATTCTTAGCTCAAAATTTTTCCAAAGTACCCATGGGTGGTAACAACATCAGCATTGGAAAGGATCGAATTATGGGACAGCTCCCCATTAACAAAAAACCTGGAACTCACCAAATTTTATCTTTCTTTAGTAACATGGGCTTGCATTATTTGAACCAGATCTCTAATTGGGATGCTTAATCTCTGCTTTGGAATGGGTGGCACTTCCTAGAAGTCCTTGCTCATCTAGATGTGGGTTTTGGAGCCCTTCAAGCTCATCTCCATGGTATTGCTCCTATTAAAAAAGACAGTGAGGATGAATTCCGTTGGGATCCTTCTGGATCAACTTACACTATTAAAGTTTCATATCAATACCTCTGCAATAATGACTATCCCATGCATATATGGTCAAACTAGAAGGGAGCTTGGAGATCTGAGGCCCTCCCCAAGATCAAATTCTTTATATGGAATTTGTTAAAAGGGAAAATATTAACCTCTAACAATCTAAAAAAACGAGGCGTGATTGGACCCTCAAGATGCTAAAATTGTCAAGCAGCAGAAGAAACTATTCAGCATCTCTTTATTGAATGTCCCTTTGCCTCTTGCTATTGGAAGGATCTCATTCCAAATTTCCAACCTTCATGGGATTCAAATAGCACCATTATTGAAGCCTTGCATTCATGGGGAATAATTTATCCATGGAAATGAAATAAGAACAGCATAGCCAAAAGAGTTTGGGACGCCCTTCCCTATTCAACTCATTGGAATATATAGCTGGCTCGAAATCGAAAGGTATTTAAAGATAAAGAACCCTCCTTCAGAAATCTATGTAGCAAATCTCGAAGCCTCACACTCGAAGCAATTTCAGTCAAGAGTAAAAAAAAAAATGATTATAAAGACCTCTGTGTGGAAGAAAGAAATTTTATGGGCCATCTTCTGGACAAAAAAAATAACATCAATAGCAGTAGCACCATAACTAATCAACTGCACAAATCTGATAACAGTTGGAAAATTCGACTGAATGAGGAGTAGTTTGTCATTTGGTTAAAATGATGTAACATACCTTCCCTATTCTTCGATGGGGCTTCTAAGTCCAATCTGAGAGTGGCTGGAGCTAGAGGCATCATCCGTAATGAAGTTGGTGTTATTATTTCATCCTATGAATGGGGAATAGGTTCTCTTTCTAACAATAGGGCAGAAGCTCTTGCCTTGCTTCAAGCTATAATGCAATTGCAAAATATTGGCATAAGCAATGCAATTGTCTTTGGATATTCGGCTATTATTATTAGTATGATGATGCACAATCGCTCGACATCCAATGTGGTGCTCCATCAGACCACCGGTAGGTGCCAATCTCTTGTTTTTAAGATGAAGGAGATAAGCTTCTTCCACATTTTCCGCAACCTCAATAAGGAGGCAGATCTCTGCGACAAAAGAGCATGTACTAGAACCATAGGATGTCTTTTCTGCAATGATCTAGAATATCAAGCTCATCTTCCATGAATCTACACAAATATTATTTGATATCTCCTACAGGGGATTCTGTCCTCTATGGAATATTTCGCACAATCACCCTCACCCTCCTCGTGACTCTTTCCTCGCTCCGTCCCGCATTCTTATGCTCGGCCCTCCCTATTTATCAGGCCAACCTCCCTCCTTGGTGATCACCCTTCTCTCCCCCTTCGCGTTGTCCCTCTGCGAATTTTTGGATCTACATTTCCCTTTGCAATCCCAGGCACTATTTTTTGGAATCCTGCCTTGACCACAACTTGCCTTCCTTAGCATCATCCCTTTTATTTTGTATCAGTGACTCTCTTTTAGTTTCTTCTTGCCTCATTTTCGATCTCTGCATCCTGAAGAAACATACTGTTCATCCTTGCCTCCAGTTGCAGTTTTTGAGTACTGAAGATCTTCATTTGCTCCCCAGAATGGCGCGTAGTGAGGACTGCCTGCATTGTGCAAACCTCCAAGATTAACTGGAACATATTCGAGCCCATCAGAAGATCCTGGACACTAAACTACTATCTCAGGATAAGATGGCAGATGAGAAGCATGAATTTGATCTCAACTTCTTCCTCCATAGGGTCTCCTCGCTCCAGGATCAGTTCAACGAGCTTTCGAACAGATGTTGTCATGCAAAAGAATCAATTAAAATCCTGAAATATATGTTGGATAAGAATAGTGCTCCAAGTTCTAGCTCTACAAATCTGAGAAATGTGGGCACTGAAGCCAATCCTGAAGACTCCATCGCTCACCAGATCAACCATATAAATATAGATTAAGCATGTCATGCAAATTCTCCTTACTTCTGTTCCAGTTTGTTCGTATCTATGCAATCTCTGTTTTTCAGATATTTAGGAAAGATAGAAGCAAAAGGGTTGTATTTTTTTGTTGTTGCCACACCCTTCACACCCTTCACGTATCGCATCATGTAACAATGAATACAAAATAGCAGCCAATTATGTAAAAAAAAAAAATATGTATTAGTTTTTTTTTATTTTAATTTTTTATTTTTTTTGCTTTTATTTATATTTTATGTTTTAAATTATTTGTTTTTTATAATTAAAAAAAAAGAACAATGGGATTAATCTTTAAAAAACAAAATATTAAATTCAATTTTATATATATTTTTGTTTTTATTTTATAATTTTTTATTTTTTATGGGTTAATTTTTTATTTTTTTTACATTTTTTATGTTATATATATATATTCCCCATATTTTTATGTTTTAAGATACTTTTTTATTTAGTTGTTATTATTTTTTAATTTTTTTAATGTTTTAATATATATATATATATATTAACTTTTATATATTTTAAATTTTTGTGTTTTTGTTTGTTTTTGTTTATTAAATATTCAATTTGTTTTCTTTTGTATTTTTCATTTTTGTTTATTTATTATTTTGTTTTGTTTTATTTTTTCTGCATGGTTCATGTCAATCCTCAACTAACAACCCAATTCCATTATGTGTTAATTTGATAGTTTTTTTAAAGTTTTCGTTATAGTGGATTGAGTCTACCCACAAAATGTATCAATTTCATGGTTGGTCTTTAAGTTTTCATTACAATGGGTCGAATTCACCCACGCTACATATCAATTTGATTGTTGATTTTTAAATTTTTTTTGCAATGTGTCAAGTTGCCTTAGGCTAAGATTTTAAATTTGTCTTACTTTTAGCATTCAAAAAAGAAATTACTCTTGGTATAATGACTCTTAGATTCAGGTGTTCATTTTTAAAGTTTTTTAGTCATAAATTATTTTCATAATGCCATGATTGAAATATGTTGAAAAAATGACTTTTTTATAGTGACAATCTTTGGTTTTAATTCCATGGTTGAAAATTTGTCAAAATTTAAAGGTTTTTGAGTCGTGATATTTTATCTTCAATGTTATGGTTGAAAAAAGTTATAATTATTTTATCTTTAACACCATGGCTGAAAATTATTGGAATTTTAAGAATTTTTAGAGACGTAATATTTTAACTTAATGTCATGCCTGAAAATCGTTGGAATTTTAAGATTTTCCGGAGCCATGATATTTTATCCTTAATGCCATTGCTAAAAAATGTTGAAAATTTACCTCAAAAAAAATAGTGTTATTCCAACATTAACACTTTTTGTTTTCAACATGTTTTTCGCACAAAAAAATTGGTTTTTATTCGATTTTACTTCCATTTTTTTTTAAATGTTGAAAATTTACCCTGTAAAAAAAAAAAAAAGTTATTCCAGCATCAACACTTTTCATTTTCGTGTTGTTTTTCATGTTTTTTTTTTTTTTTTTTTGGGCTAGATTTCTCGTTTTGAGTTTATATTTCTCATTTCAAAGTTTATATTGTTATCCCCCAAGTTCCAATCTATCTAAAACCCTTCAGCACTTTGTTGACGTTGCAATCAATACCCTCCAAAATTGTTCCTACACTTGAATTTTGGAGCCTACTGAGGATCTTACGGTCTATCACCCTATTGTTACTCCATGTTCGATTGATTTTTTCTAAATGTTTCAAGTCTTCTTCCTATTTTTGAATTGTGAAGTCAATTTCCTACAGATACTCAATCCTTGATGAATTCATAGGCACACTTCTTGTATAAAAGCTTGAACAAGCATAACACCATCCATCAAGACAGTGTCTGTGTAATTTTCAACTCATGTCGAGAGTCAGTGTGAACTTTCATTGCAAGTCTCTGTCACTTTGATTGCAATTGTACTTTTAGTTCGATGAGTCTCCCCAATTGTTACATTTACACACCTTTTACTTCACAAGCGTCGCTTTCATGTTTACAACTGTCACTTTTTCTTACTTCCACTTTAATAAGTGCCTTTTTCATGTTATCTTAGCTCTGGAATGTGTTTCTTTCAAGGTCGTTCACATTTTGCAAGTGTTTTTTTCATGTTTTCCTATTGCTCAATGCAATTTATAAAGGCATTAGCCCTCTTACCAAGGGATCGGTGCAGCTTATTCATGAACCTCATTGATCTATATTTTCCTCCCATACTTCTGCACTAATTCTTTTCTAAGGTATATTCCCTCTCACGGTGCTTAATACTTCCTAGGATAAGTGATCTAGCCTTTTGTGGCCTCCCTCGGTGAAAAGTGCATTACAGATGAACAAACAACCACTATTGGAGAGAATTTCTCCTTCCCAAGCACGAGCATACTTCGGAACAACAAGGTGAAATTCGGAACAATGAAGCGCACTTCATAACAACAAGGCGCACTTCAGAACAACAAAGCACACTTCAAAACAATAATGCACACTTCAGAAAAGCAAGAATCCTTTCTCTTAAAAAAGTGCATGGTGTAGTCTTGAAGCATGAAGCCTTCATCCTTCCCTCTTCCCTTAGGGAAGATCATGTAGTCTTGATGCATGAAGCCTCCATCCTTCCATCTTCCCTTCGGGAACATGGCACAACCTTCAAGAATGAAGAATTCATCCTTCCCTCTTCCCTTAAGGCACATGGCGCGGCCTTGAAGTGACGAAGCCTTCATCCTTCCCTCTTCACTTTAGGTGCATGGCACAGTCTTGAAGCATGAATTCTTCATCCTTCCCTCTTCCCATATGTGATTTGTGCTTAGGCCTTACCTAGACCATTCCTCTTCAACGCATGGAACATTAGGAAAGGTTGAAGGAAGCCTCCTCTCAACCCTTGACTAGTCAAACTAAGTTTTTCAAGTCTTCCTTCTCTTTCATTCTAGGGCGCATGGTGCAGTCTTAAGCAACAAGCCTTCCCACCTTGTCCCTTCAGCTTCCCCCATTGCATTGGACCAATGAGAGCTCCTCTTCATAGTGCATGGAGTAGTAAAAATGAACAATGGATCCTTCCCAAGATACTGATGAGTTTGATTGCACCCTCCTAATTAAGCCTCCTACTTTTAACTCTCTCATAGGCCTATCATGAGCTAGGTAGTAATAGAATAGATGTTTTTAACACTAATTTTACTTTGCCATGAATTATTTTCATTGTAAGGAGTACCTTCCTAGCACGACAAGGTAATTATTAAAGGAGAAACCATAAAGAAAGACCTGCAGAGAAGAAGAACAAAAGAGAGTTATCATGGGGCCATGAAGCAAATCATGGACTGAGATAGAAAGAAGACATTGCATGATGACTCAAAGATTTTGATATTTATCAAAGACCCTTTGGAGGGTGGAGCGAACACAAAGAGTCATATAGTCATATATTTCCGAAAATCACATAGGGAAGTCCAAAGGTCATTTAGAAGTTCAAGAGTTTTTTAGAATTCCAAAGGACATATTAAGGAGTCCAAGAGTCATGAGGATAAACCAACATTCAAGGGGAGATGAAAGGTCATTTCTCTTGTTATAAAAGCAACCTCATAATTTAGGCAAAGGGATTTTGGAGGCTCAAAGATTTGGAGAGCTAGTCTTGGCTTCTCTACTTGGCATAGGAGAGAAAACTATTCTTTGGAGAAGCAAGAAGTGACTTAATGTTCCACTACTGGAACTAGTGACTCATCATTGTAACCATTTGCTTGGATCTTTCACCTAATTGAAATTCAATTAGCCAACACATTTTCATTCATGTATTGCAAATGTTTTAGAACTATTCTTGGGATTTTTATGGTATATGTTGTGTTCATATGTACTGGATAAATTGAACTATTTTGATGTCTTTGGTACTCATCTTGTTGAATGTGTGTTTTATTCTCTTTAATAATCATTATGTGAACTATTTTGCTAACAATTATTTTCATGCTCTCGTGTGTCTCTCTTAAGTTAGTACTATTACTTCCTTCCATAGACTCACTCTCGTCTCCTGCTCGTGAAGGTCTCCTTTTACACATTGCAATCGAAGTTTCACAATGTTAACTTACTTAATCGTTCAAGGTCTATGTATATAATCTCTTATATTATCCATTGAAACCAAGGCGAATCGTCGTGTTACAATGGTCGGGCCGATACTCAGTATGGGGCTCCTACTCAAAATGGTGTGAAGTCTAATTTGGACTTCACACCGGGGAGACCCCCTATATGTTGGCGCTATCCAACACCATCAACATTTCAGCACTAGGAGGGTCATATGACAATTTTTGTTTGTTGAGTCTATTTTGAATCTCTTATATTAAATGGATCTTTCCCAAATCATAATCCGAAAGTTTTTTTCTAACATATATCCTGATAAAATTTTCACCTGCATGGAAATTATTCATATATTGTCTCAATTTAGGTTTGATGGTAAGGGTGGTAAATTTTTATCGAAGCACATAAATTGTTTTCTTGGGTTTTGTAAATCTCATGAAATTGATGATGAATATGTGGTGTGTATTATTTTCACACTCACTCTTGAAGGCCGTGTTAATCAATGGTGTCATACCTTACCATATTCCTTTATCTATTCTTTGGATCAATTTCTTGAGGAGCTTCATCAAGCTTTTAAAATGTATTATTACTGAGTTGTTTATAAAAGAATCAATCAATTTATAATGGATCCTAATGAATCAATTGAGTATTTTGCTAATAGAGTCCTTCACTTATGTTGTGGTAATAGTATACAAGTTATAATTATAGATTTTTTCAACTTTCAAGAGTTCAATATTTTGTTTCACATTTGAATACACAAGTAAAAGTCTTGGATATTCCAACCCCCTTATCCTAAAAGTATAATATTCTTTTATAATCCTTCCTCTTAGCTCTTCATCTATTTTTTTTCTTCTTATATTAGAACCACTTCGATTTTCCAACTCATGAATTGATTTTCCTTAACAAAAATGGTTTCAAAATCACACCAAAATAAATACAATATGTAAGATATTGTATTGTTACAAGTTTCATTATTGTTTAATTCAATATCTCTTGTTGAGTAACCAATATTAATTAGTTATACATGTGATTTTGTCTCATTCCATATTTCATACACATTTGTTTAATTTGTAAGCTATTGTGTTGTTACAGGTTTCATTATTTTTTAATTCAATATTTCTTGTTGAGTAACAGATATCAATTTGTTATACATGTGACTTTGTCTCATTCCATATTTCATACACATTTGTTTAATTTGTTGATCTATCTCATGCACAAAATAATTTTCATTAATATCATTTTATGAATTTAATTCACTATTATTATTAGAATAAATTATATTAGTAGAAAAATAAATTAAATAAAATAAAAAATGATATGAAGTTTTATAAAGGTATTCATTAACTTATTTATTTTTCTGACATCTAGTTATTAGGATTTTGTTTTCATTTTCCCAAAATAATTAGAAAATTATCGAAATGGAAATGAAGCATTATCAAAATCCTCAATTTTATTTTTCTAATATGTAAAATATATCTTATTACAACTATTATTATTTTATTCTTCTAACATAAATATTTTCATAAATTACAAAATCAGAAATTGCTTAAAAAAAAAAAAAAAACTTAAATTAAATTACTAATAAATATAATTACATATAAATTTTAATATCAAGTCAATTTATAAATAAATTTTATATAAACACACAAAATGAATTTAAATAATAAATTTTAACTAAGTTAACATCTCCTATTTTTCCTTTTATAGTATTATGGCCTTTTCCAAATTTTTTTTTAAGTAAAGTGAGAACTTAAGAAATCTTGGCTCATGGAATAGAAAACTTAGTATTAATCATTCATTTTTCGTTTCGATTAATTTTAGCCGTTGATTTACAAGTTTTATTTTCTTTTCACACACAATGTGAAGTGTTCATATTAATTTTTCCTCCCATGATTAATTTTTAGGAAGCCAAGTGAATTATAGAATTTAAAGCCCATGATTTGCAAATCTAGAAGGTTTGAAAAATGAAACATCAAGATGCGAATGGATTTAAATAAAACCAAATAATATAATAATAAAATAAAATAAGTAAATAACAAATAATTAAACCTAAATATATAATGCAGGAGATCCATGAAATTTAAATCTAAATGTTTCTCTAATATCCATAGAATTTGGATTTATATGGGTTGAAATCTAGTTCTAAAGATTTATGTGATGTCAATAAAATCTAGATTTAAATGTATTTAAATATAGCTCTACCTAATATATTTATACAATCGGGATTTTGATGTGCTCGGATCTATATGTATCCAAAATATCTATCAAATCTAGATTTGAATATATTCGAAACATTCAAAATCTAGCATAATAAAAAGAATAAAAATTAATAAATATAAAAGGTAAGTTCAAATTAAAAGTAAAATAAATTTAAACTTGAAGTAAATTCAAATCAAAAATGTAAAATAGAAGATTGGATTTTCTATGATATAATTTATAGGTTTGTTATAAAATGAAATTATGAAATGATACTTTTCAAAAAAATCTAATTCCAGAAACTAAATGTAGCCAAAGAATAAATAACAAATTAGTAATATTAGGCATTAAAATTAAAAGTTTTAGTTATCAAAGTGGTGGGAATTTTCTTTTACTTAGGTCAGAAAAATAAAAAAAGATGATTGTTGTAGGCACAACTAGTCACATAATCAAAGCTCTAATGCAACTTGATGTGACATGTGATGCAATCAAAATCACACAACAAAATTACTCACAACAAATCACAAAATTATAAATATATTAATGTAAACACACATTTTATACACATAGTGTGTTATAAAATTAATAGTTTCATTAATATCTTAACTACTTATTTGAATTAGTAGAAAATCATCTCAAACCTTATTACATTCACAATCCTATTTAGAATTATCTAGATTATACAACACTAGCAACATCTATATAAACCCAAACAATGGAGATCTAAAGGTCCCTATTACATTAATCTCCCAAGTATTTAAGCTACATAGCCATGACCATTTGGATCCCTTTCAATTCCTTAGGTATCAAAGATTTATTTTCAATTAAAAAAAATAAAATAATCTACTCTAAATGTAATTCAAGTTTCAATATTAGAATATTCAAAGTTAAATAAGAAAAATAAGAAGAAATTGTGTTTTCTAGTATCATGCTTTACAATAATTTATTTGGAACTTTTAAAATAAATATTTTTTTATGAAATTAGGAGGGAATATAGATATTTCATATATTTATTAATTAAGTTTATCTCAAATGAATGGAAAATTTATTTTCATCCTCTTTACCAAAATTAAATTCCCACAAATAACATGTTGAACTCATATTAAGTATATTATAGTAATAATTTCCAATTTTATTATTGAAAATTTTAAATCCAAATATATTACCTTTACCCCAGAGATAAAATGTCACATACTTAATACTTGATTAAATGCTTACTTAAGCTTAATAAAAAACTTTTATGAAAGTAGGTGAGCATATACAAAAACCTTTCATCGACAACACATCAAATTTTTAGGCATTTACTTCAGATTTGAGAGTCAACTCACCAAAATAAAATTTGGAAAGTATTATGCACTAGTTTTGGACGCCTATGTGGCATCAAATTTTGATAAAAATTGGTGAGTATGTATAAATATTATATTTTGACCTATTTTTTAAATTTATCTATTTATTTTAAGAAATGAATATTTGTAGATTAAAAAAAATGGAAACTATTATGCACTAGTTGGGGATGCTGATAAAAAATTGGTGAATATGTATAAATATTATATTTTGACATATTTTTTAAATTTTATATATTTATTTCAATAAATGAATATTTATAGATCAAAATATGCTAAGCCAAAATTCACTATGAGTCGGTTTAGGACTTGGGAGCATGGTGTAAACTCTATATCTACTTTTGAAATTTGGTGTGAATGTAAAATATGATTGTTTTTATAGTATTCAAAATTCAACATTTTATTATTTATGAATGTGTACTAATGAAAATATCACAACCAATACTGTTATTAAATAACTAAAAGAGAGAAAAAAAATACAAAAATAAACTATTTTTTAATGTGTAGATCACAAAAATGCTCCTACATCATATAAATTTACTAATAATTTTGTCAAAAAATAAAACACTAAATGCACTAATCACTTCTATATCATAAACTATAAACCTTAAAGTTATTTAAACTCTATACACCTTTATAACTATAAACAATAAATAAAATTGAAAAAACAAAAAATTAATCTCAAAAAAATCGTTTATATAATTTATGTCTTATTGTATTTCATATTTTTCTAAAAATTATAAAGAAATATAAAAATATAGAAATAAATAAATATTATTTTTATATAAAAATAAGAAAAATATTGTCATATTTTACTATCACAATTAGTTGAGGATGGGTCTCGTCAGCAAGGTGACCCAGGATCGAACATCACGGGGGTAGGTGTGCCATGTGCTAGGGGGAGGCGACATGCTAAAAATTCTAGTCAACGAAGGGTTGGTGTGGTCCAGGGCAGATGTGATCCCTGGGTGAATTTGACAACTTAGATGCCCATGGGTCATGGCTCTTCAAGCCACATATGAAGCCTAGAGGATCATAGACAACTTGACAAATAAAAAAAATATTAATATGTCATTTTAAAATTAAGCATTAAACATGTTATTGCCAATTTTTAAAATAAATAATTTTGTATTAATTTTATTTCTCTAAGTCAATATTGTGATGATGACGACAATGATGATTAATGTCCACTAAGGCCAGTATGTTCTATCAGAATTTAAGAAGGTAAGATTTTATTCAGAATTTCTATAATAATAATAATAATAAATTAAGAGAATCATTTTGATATCACTGTAGTTTCGCTAACTTAAAAGATCAAGAAAGTTGGTTGTGTGAAAAATATTTTGAAAATTAGCTCAAATGTGTATATAATATGGACAATCTACGAGAAATTTTCTTTCATATTTAATCTCGGCTCATAGTGTTTCAAAGGTGACAAACTCTTTCTTTCCATGGTGTTTTGAGAATTGACCAAAGCATAGTTTCACTATGAAGTTCATGAGATTTTTTTCTTACTTTAGTAACATTCATTTTCTTCTTAACATTACTCAAAATAGAGAGATACTTATGTTTTTTTATTTTTGGATTGATAACCTCCTTATAACATCTCGGTTTCATTTTGCCTTCTAACTTTTAGCACCCCATAATTTCTCCTTAAATTTTGATGTAATAATATTTTTAAAATTATCCTTATTCGGAAAAAGTATATCCTCCTTTTTCCCCCAATGGTCAAGCTAGGACTAGACATCCTTATGCCATCACCACTTGAGTCGAAATTGGGGGCTTTGTTGTTTAATTTCTTCTTATACATATGATACTTAGTCATAGTCATGCTTTCAATTGGGAAAGGCTTGCTTCAATCAAGAGGATAGCTTAGGGAGTTTTTCCTTTAACCTTAATATTGTAGGTTATAAATTGCTTTTGGATTTGTTCTATATTTCTCCATGACTCTATGGAGATACTACAACCCCAAATCTCACATCCCCATAAAATAACAGGAGTAACGAGAGTCTCAAAAATGAATTTCATTTTATATGATATCCAAATATCTATTGACTTTCAATTGTTTTCAAGTCCATGGTGAGCTTTTCATCCTCATTTATCCTTTTATTAATCTTATAGCTTCAATTGAGATTCTGATAAATATACATTCCAAGATATTTCTATGAAATAAATTCCTCTAAGTAGTTGCTGTCATTTATGAAAGCATCATATGTGATATATTTGGATTTAATTATCATGACTTTAGTTTTTTTATTATTAATAGTCACACACATCTTGAAGTAGAAATATTGGAGGATTATTTATTTCTTTAGAATATTATGATGGCATCTTACTAATTAAATACTACCTTTTGCATAAACATAAGAGCTATGACTATACTAGTGAGTGTGGACCTGACACAGCTTATAAGCTTCCAAGCCCTCTTCTAGATTATCAATGTATATGTAAAAAAGGGTAGTGGATAAGAGACACCCTAGTTTGACTATAATATTGCATTTAATTTATTCCAACTTGTTTAATTTGTAGTTATATTCGGCCTTCATACTGCACATTTAGTCACTCAATGCAATTATATTTATCATTGCAAATAATATTTCTAAATTCTTGAGTATAAAGAAAATTTGTTTTGAGTCAAAGTCCCATTGCGACTTTTAAAGATGTAAATTTGAATTTTTGAAATGTAATTTTTAGTTCCAAAAGCGATAAGTCAGATTCCCTCCAAGAAAAATCATCCCTGGCCAAGAGACACGTCCATTCACCGTACATATACCATTATATAAAGGAAACTCGAGGTCCTCATTTGGGCAATTCACATTCCTCTCCAAAAGATAATTTTTGGGCAAGTGAGCAAAGGACAAGAGAGACAAAGAAGTATGAAGAAGAAGGAAAAATTTTATCTCTCCACTCTCTCTCTCTCTATAGAAACTCACACATGTGAAGGAATCACTCTCTCTGTGGTTCATATTTCTAGGGAAATTGTTGTAGGCAGCCAAAATATTTTTGGTTGCTAAGGAAATTGTTGCAATGCCAAAATTCTGGGTAATTGGCTATTTTAGGAGGGTCGAAATTCTTGAAGTGCGGGATCAAGAGGAAAGTGTATAACCATTTTAGGTGAATTGACATGGAGGAGAAGACAAGGTTTGACGATAGGTCTAGGTGTGTCACTCATTGAACAAGAATAATTTCTCTATTGCAAAAGGATGTTGGGTTTTTCCCCGTAGTGGGTTTTCCTAGGGTAAATTTTGTCTATCTTTTGTGCATCGTGACTCTATTGTTATATTGTTATTTATTTTCGAATTTCTAAAGTATAATTGTTCAATGAAATATGGAATAAATTAAAAATAAGATCTACATAAAAATTAATTATCAAAATTTCAAGAATATTGTGCTAACCCTAATTATATTAGAAAATCAAAATGGTATCAAAGCCTTGGTGAAGGAAGGAAGGAAAATTGAGATCAATTTGATAAAACCATAGAAATAATTCTATTCAAGTTCTTCTTGCAGATTGGTTTCGATGGCTACATCTATGAAATCTGAAAACAAGCTAGAGGGGGCATCGAACCTCGAAGCTTAGAAAGTTGGAATATACATTCATCTTTCCAAGAACAAGGTTTTGGGTATTGTTACAGGGAAGGTTACTAAACCAGAAGATGATGCAAGAAAATAAAAGTTCATGTAAGATTAAATAAATGTTATGAGAATTATAGTAGAATCCATTAGGAGTCATTTGGTTCACTTCATTGTAAAGCATGATACCTCCAAGAAGATGTATGATTCCGTAATAAATATCTACACTATCAAGGATGTTGGTCAGTCCATGAGTTTAAAGAATGAGCTCTTAAATACGACGACTAATGAAGACATTGTGGCTTCATACTTTTTGAGGATTTCACAAATAAAAGATAAAATTCAAGCTATTTGACAATCAATTCCAGATCAAGAAATTGTGACTACAATACTCAATGGTCTACCTAGATCATGAGATGAATTTACAGCAGGCATAAGCAGTTGGAAAGATGCTCCTTCATTTGAAAAATTATGGACATCTTGTGTGATCCAAGATCTTTTTTCTTATAGATGCATTAAATAATTACATATAACAGAGCACTTAAAACCATGAAACATAAACACATAAAACAAAGAACAAAGAGACCATAACACGCATGAGACCAAGACACCAAAAATTAATTATAGAGTTCATCCAATTCAGAATACATCTCCGGGCCCTGCTTAATGGTGGGGAGGCCTTCATTAATTAATTCGCGAGAAGAAGAAGAAGTACAAGAAAAATTACATAAAGCACCCTTATACCTCCAATATGGAAAATGCCCAAAAAATGGAGAGCTTTTATGTAGAAAAGGACATCATCGTTGAGTTCCTCTCACCGAGAGGTGTAGAAACAACATATTATTTGTCTAAAATGGACATTGGCAAGTTCTGCACCCCAGGGAATATTTTTGATGCCCCTCAATATTCCCTGGGCATGGTCCTGCTCCTCTGGCCTGCTCGTGGTTCTGCCCTGCTCCTCGTGCTCTGCCCTAGGTACACTGCAGAAATGAGTTTTTATATATCTTGGGGGTCGATTTTCCAAATTATGATGGTCTAGTGTATTGGTTAGTGGTGGAATCCTCAAGGCGAAGGTCGGGGGTTCCAACCCCACCGACCCCACCTATTTCAGCACATTATGTATTATTTTGGGCACGTTGTCTTGAACTGCGTTGGAATAAAATTTAATATGGTATATAATTTTAAATTGGCATGTTATAAAATATGTCATATAACCGTTGGTTATATAATTTTGTTTGTTTGGTTGTTGAGACCGCCCACTCGGGGGCGGACAATGTGGGCTGGGAAGGTTTGACCCCTGGCGGTCCCATTTTCTACGTCGCCTCTGAATGGTTACAAGTCTGTTGGGTCGTGTGCGAGTTCGCTTCACATGGCCTAACCCAACCACAACCCGCCATATATACCCTTGTTTGGTCGTAGTTTTGGGGTGGCAAGGTTGACATATCGTCCCCCAACCACTTGTAAATTTTTTTTAAAAACATTATAGTTATGGTGGTGGCGAGGTTGGTTTCCCACCACCTCATCCCCCCCTTTTTTTATATTTTTTATAATAATATTTATTTTTCATTTTAATGAAAATAAGGGTTATTGGACATTTAAAAGAGGCCACAATTTCGGCTGCTTTCGGTAGCTAAGTTCCCTGCCGGTTGATGGTGAACTTGTGGGACACCTAAACTTGGCCCACTGCCTAACATTGACCAAAACGTTGACTTCCTATAAATTCTCCATACGGGCTCGGATTGGAGATCCATTTGCACCATTGGAATCATGATGAAGAACACTTTGACATGGTCATGGTCTTTTTTTCATCTGACCACTTTGATTTTGAGAAATTTAAGCCACTTTTCCTCTGAGATCCTTCTGGTTCAATCCTCCCCACTAAAGAGATTTTGGACCACCAAAAGCATTAACACATCCAGCACAAAAATCTAGTACATATTTTGCAAACCACACATGACTCAAACAACCCCTCACTTGCCAAGAGTTTATAGCACACATTCATTGGTTAAGGATTACATAATAAAAACCCAATGCTTCATCTACTCAAAAGGCAAAAAATATCATCGTTGCATTTTGAGGCAATGGGAAACACATCATCACTTTTACATTTATTCGTAATGCATGATCTACAAATTGTGGCCATAACTAGATACTACCTCTAAAAAAACCATTTTTTACTTAATAAAGTAAATGGGTCACCTCCCTGTGGTGGATTTTCTTGTGGAATGTATTCGATGACTAGATTCTTCATGGGTGCTTTTTGGGACTGAAGTGTTTGAAATGTTGATTTCTGGTGTTCATCCTTGTGGCAATGATCCTTCCTCTTCCATGCTTTCTAAATTTTCTTGGAATGCTTCCTCTCGATGTGCCTCTAATAAGTTCTCATGGATCCCTCACTGTCGTTAAGATGTGATGAGGCATTCTCATCATATTTTGTTGGTGGGTCATTGGATGTCTTGGAGCATTCCCCAACTTCCTTCCTGACATTCCGAAGTCCTGCATGACAGGGTAATTCTTCTACTTTGATAGGGTTTATGATTCCTTGGTCATTAATGTCGAGGCCCTTTCCCTGATACCCCATCTTCTTCAATAGTTTGGATCTTATACTACCCCATATTTTTCAACAGCTATGAAATTGTCATCATGAAAAGTATGTGAAATCGAACAAACACTTTTTTCCTCAAGGGGGTTATACTGTAGCTTCTCCAAGGCCTCTTCCTTAGCTTGAAATTGGCGTAGAAACCTTTATTTCTCTTTTTCTTCTTCTTGTAGGAGTATCCTTAACTCAATATTCTTTGCTTGAATGCTTTGATTGATCTCCTCAAGTTCCTGAAGCCATGCCGCGTTGGGCGACCTTTTCATCTTTGGTACACTACGTATTGAAATTTTTGTTTCATCGCCCGAATCTAAACCCAAATTGATGGGTCCATTTGCTGCAATTCCAAGAGATATAAACCTCCTTTCATCACCAGAATCTGATCCCAAGTCAATTGCTCTACCTCGTGCAACTCTTGCAGTCGTGACCTTCTGTTACACTAAATTTTTCACCATGATGTTTTACTGTCTGTATGGGTTCATCATTACTCATACAATACTCCCTTAGAAGTATACAAACATCAAGTTCCTAAAACCAAGCCTTGAAAATGAGAGAAAAGCTTATAAAAGTCATAAAAATACGTGTAACTCACTTTCTCTTAGTATTACCTGCGGTGCCGCATCTGTTTCTTTTAGAACATGCGGAACTGGTCTCACTTTTTCTTCATTTAAGGTGCAGTTCCCTGTAAAAGGAAAAGTGTAGGTGGAAGTAAAATTTGGAAGCACAACTAGTTGAATCTGGAAGCTTCTGGAAGCAATTATTCAGTGGAAAGTTTGCTCCTTTCATGTACATTCATCCTTCCATTGAAGGAGCCTACCCATTGGTATGTGGAACTTAATCCCTTTGAAAGAGGATTATATCCCCTCTTATTTGGAGCTGCAACCTCTTCTATTTTGCTATAAATTAAGGCCATAGTTTAGCCTCAAAGCGAGTTAGGCTTTGAGATTTTTTGAGGAGAATTGCCGAAGAAACTCAGACTCTCTTAATTGATTATCATATGGGAATGATTACGCACTCATGTGTATGTTAGTTGAGAGAGTGCAAAGGCATGTCAAAGTAGAGGAAATGCTTGCTCCGGACCCCGGAAGGACCTGTACAACATCAAGGTGAACACGGTTGTAAGGCTCTTTTTTTCATTAAAGATAATACAAATGGATCCTTTTTTCTCAATGAGTTGTTTATTTAAATGGATTATTTCTTGAATTCCTTGATCATCAAGATAGATTTATGGTTTATGAATTAGTCTATATTATGCAGGTGCTTCTGATTCTTTCATGTTTTCAATTGTAGATCCTGAAAGGAGACGTATTCAAAGCAATAGGAAAGAAGACTACGATCAGTGCTGGACTACAGGTAAGTCCTAAATCCTTCATTATAGATAATTCTAGATCAAATATAATCTAGAGAAAGTAGTTTAAATATGTTTGTTTGTTGCTAATTATCGTAGGAGACTAGGGAGATTTTTCTTATCCGCAAGAATGATTTATCAATCCAACAAAATGGCAACTCCGCTGGGGACTGTATCCTGAACTTAGTTTTCATTTTATTTTTGACTTGTGAAATTATTTTTCTGATTTTGATTGATTGATACTGGCTTGGGTAATTTATTCCTGTAGAATCCCTAAAAAGTGCTTTAGAATTTTTTATTTTTCGTTAATTTTTTTGGTCTCCGCACTTTGTCTTTAGGCATAGTGTCGTCAACTCCACTGTTTTTCTGTATACATAGTGCGGCACCACACCTGTTTACACTAAAACCTACGGACCCTGAGAAAATTTTTGAAAAAATTGAAATTCTCTTTTCCAGGACCGGCTTGTAGGATTCTCAGTATATACCGATACTTGTATGTTCTGTCAGAAAGCTTTTTCTGAGAGTTTCTTTCAGCATTTTTATGTTTTGAATGATTTTCTACAAGATCTGCATGTTATAAGTGACTTTTGCTTTTTCTTTATGTCACTCAAAGATTAGAAACCTATGTATACCTTAGATCACTAGTATTTCATTGTTTTCTTACTGAGACTTTGACTTCATAGCAGAAATTGTTTTATGAGAATTACATCCCATTTTCTCATTTGCAAATCTTTAAAAAACTTTTTCATTAAGTTTTGAATTTCACTTAAAAAACCATAATTGGATGTTTTTGAGTTTTTGCTGATTTCAACCAAGAATTTCTTAGTTAGATTACAAACTAAGAAAAACATCCTCAAAATATTTAAAGTTTTGATTTCAGATTTAATTCTTAGAATTTTTAGATCTTGAAATTAGTGTTTTTAGTTTTGAGTGTTATTTCTAGAAATTGTAGTTTTCTTTTGGAGAATGTTTGATTGTACTTTGGATCTTGAAGAATAAAGGGATTTATTTTTGAGCAATTGATCATTCTGAGTTCTCATGAGATAATATTTATTTTCATATGTTCTTGTTTTGAAGGAAAGAATTGTTTTAAAAGATTGCATTTCTCAACTCTTTCTTTTAGATAGAATTCATTGAAAGGAAATGAATTGTTTCTCATAATAGATGCATTTTTAGTGTGTTTTGAGTCAGGTCACTACATATCATCAAAGTTTCACTTTCACACCTATTGTCCTAAGAAACAGCCTATTAAAAGCAACACTTGAATTAAAATCAATCTAGTAATTTTTATATTTCTAGGAATCTTTTCACCAACATAGCTTAGGCTAGTGTCTTGGAGTAGGGAGTAATTAACTGTCCAAGACAATTAAAACAAACAAGTAGTTGATCTTGCGGTAGGAAAAATCCAATAGTAGCTTCTATGCTCTGGGAAGCTCCTCCTAAAGGAGTCAAGCACGAGATCATATCCGAACCAGTGAGGTGATCAATTCTATCTCATTGGGAACGATAGAAGATGTGCGCATATTAACAACGATAAACCTCAAATTGACCATTGTCAAGGAGCCTGGGGTCACTTGTCGGTATACCTTCGATTATTTCAAGGAGCCTTCAAGGGGATTGAGCTTTGTTACTCTGCCCTTGCGCGTATATCGGATCGTAGACTGTTCCCCCAGGTATATTTGTTCCTGTTGGTGACTTTAGTGGCCATAAACTTTAAAAAAAATTTCTAAAGTGATGGTGGAGGAAAGATCCCACTGTACCTAGAGCAGACGTTGACTAGACCCACTTGGACTCTCCGGAGGGTTATCTTCACTCGATATCGTTTAAGTGGAGAAAATTGCACCTGTATGTTTCATTAACCAGGTTGTCGGGGTAATTGTTCCAACCGCCATTTCTACATTAAAATACTAAGACGTTTGATTTCATCACCAACTACTGTTTTTAGTGTGGGAATTTACTATTTGTGTGTGGTTTGATCTCCTATATTTCATAAGTGTTTGATCACTTGATTGTCTCCTTAGTGACTTTAGGACTTTTGATTGGAATTTTCTTTGATTGCGTGTGCTTAATAATTTTTAATCGTGGCTGAATTACCAAGACAATCGCGTAGACTTCAGGGGAAACCCCCTGAGTATACACCAAGCCAACTTGAAGGACTGAAAGATCGGGTACCACATACTACCAGTAGAATTAGATCAATGGATTCAGGAGAGTCATCCATAATTACTCATCCTAATTATCATGAAATAAATCAATCGGAAACAGCAGAATATATTCAAGAGCCAATTTCAATTTCCGAAATCACTGACATTGCTTCTACAACCAGTGAATTAGCTAAAGAACCTGAAATTTCTAAGCCAAAAACTAAACCTGTTGTATTGGAATCATCTTCAAGATTTGTTACTTCGACTTCTAGTGATCCTGATTCACCTAGAGTAATACATCGCATTACTAAAAACCTTCCTTCTGATCTCATATGTATTGAAGAACTTGTTGGTCTAGATGAAGACGTAGTTCTTCTCGAAACCCAAGAAACTTTGAATCTTAGAGAGTGTGAATCAATATTCTACAGTCATTTTAGAACTGACGCTTGGTATTTATCATTGACAGATTTTTTACAAAACGCAGGTCTTACTTATTCACCACCCCAAATTCCTTTTTACCCTACACCGCAAGGTTATTGACCTTCGTTAGCTATGTCGGGTGAGTCATCTATGTTTTATGAATCTCCAGAAGCATTTTTATACGGTGGTTCGTCTGTTCCTCCAGGATACTAGTCACTGTCTGGTACCTTCTCAGGAGCAGTTCCTCAACCAATTGAACAAATGTTATCATCTGGTACAAATGAAACAAACACTGGCACATTGAACACAGACAATATTTTTATGATGTCTGGAAATTTTCCAAATCCTAAACCTCAAGAAAGTCAGTTATCGCCTGGGGGGAAACCTCAAGGAAGTTAGTTACCACCTAAGGGGCAACCTCAAGGTAGTCAATTATCACCCTAAGGACAACCTCAGGGTAATTTTTTACCACCTAGAGGTCAACCTATAAGACAATATTTACAGCCTGGGGAGCAAGCTCAAGGACAATACATACCTCAAGGTCAATATCAACCTCAAGGATAGTACATACCTCAAGGTCAATATTAACCCCAGATTCAGTACACACCTCAGGGTCAATATCAACCCTAGATTCAGTACATGCCTTAAAGTCAATATCAACCTCAAGGTCAGTACCTAGCTCAAGGTTTTCAACCTCTTTCAGGTCAACCATTATTACAAGGAGCTGGAAATTTTCCAATTAATTATCAAATGTACGTTCAACCTGGTTATGGTCCTTCATGTGCACAACGTTCTATGGGTCAATACCCCGAAATTAATATGGTGTGGGATCCATCTCAAATTCAATAGACTTTATCACCCAATGTGCAGTTACATAATCATACTAGACAGCCTATAGGTTCTGGTCCAACCCAACAACCTGTCCAACCTACCATTCAAGTCTTTGCACCTGGTTCTATTTACCAGCCTGGGCATAATACACCTAGAACTCCACCTCAGTCTTCTACTGCTGCTGAAACTTTTGTTCAACCTACCACACCTATTTCTAGAGTATCTGCAGCTCCTATTTCTACTACCCCTGTATCAGTGAAAATTCCTCAAGTATATGTGCCACAGTCAGGACCTACAATTCAGACTATGGTCCAAATGCCTACAGGACAATCTGGTACAAGTACAATTCTCACTAGTCAACCAAAATTTACTTATCAACCGTACTAGGGGCAGTATCAATTTGGACATGCTACAAAAAATCCAACATATCAGTATCAGTCGTATCCTGGGTATACTTATCAAGTACCTCAACAACCCCAGTATGGTTCGGTTAATCCTGGTTATCCAGGAGGTTTCAAAATTCCCAATGCACATCCGATTCCAGGATATCCTAGATATCCTCCTCCTGGAACTAGTTTGATCACACAATATTATCAAGACCCTAGCCATTGGTTACCATTCATAGCAAATATAGATTTACCTGATCTATCGTGCCTTACAAATGATCCCATCTTTTATCTTCCGTATTGGCCACCGATGCCTAATAAGTTTCCCAGTGATATTCCAAAGTTTGAAGGTATGTCAAGAGAAGATCCATCTAATCATGTTATGACTTATCACCTCTGGTGTGAATCCAATTCACTAATTGATGACTTGATTCGATTACATCTTTTTCAGATAACTCTCATTGGTCTATCTTCCAAATGGTACATTGAATTACCACGAGGCTCATTTAATAATTTTAATGCACTAGCTACTGCTTTCTTAACCCATTTTCAGTTACTTTTCAGATACGACAATGGTACGGAATTGTTGACCTCATTAAAACAATCTATGTCTACATACATATCTGATCACATTCATGAATGGAGACGTAGGAGACGTTTAGTGAAAGTCTTTATTCCGGATCAAATTTTGGCTTAATGGTTTATGAAATCATTATTACCCAAAATTACTGAAGATGTGGCCAAAGGAGGCATTGTTACATAAGAGAAATTCATTGCTCAAGATCAGTACCTTGACCTTGTATATACACAGTCAGGCACTCTGTATGACAAAATCTGCGATTTACCAAGACCTAATCGGTTAACTACAACTCCTTCATGATCTCATGTTGTTGATGGTGTAATTGGTTCTGTTAACACTATCAAGAGTAAGAATAAATATTCTAAGACGACTTCTCCTATTATAACTTTACCCGATTCACCAAAAGGAGATTCTTCCGCTGAAAATTCCGCCGATATTCATGTTGTAGAATCATCTACAATCAAACCTAAAACTAGTGGTAAGAAGAAAGGTAAGAATAAAAACAAAAAATCATCTTCAAAAGATAAAAATGATAAAACTAAACCAGCTGATGATAAACGAAAACCTCGTTATCCTTGTGTGATCTGTGATGAGGATCATTTTACTAAAGAGTGTTCGCATAGAGCCAAGGTATCGAAATTCGTTAAGGGTTCACCCATACCTACTGTCTTGAAGGATCCCTTTCCTGCTCAAGATAGTTACATGATTGGATCTTCCTCGAATATGCTAGAAGATATCTTGATGGTTGCGACGCGATCGCAAGATTATGGTAGTAAAAATCCTGTTGGTGGTAAAGAAGTAGAAAATTCTAATTCAGCATCAACTACATCTCCCTTAGTTTCTGATCCGGTACAGATCGAGAAACCAAATCCTGACTTAGTAATCAAACCACCTGCTAAAGGTGTACTTCATAAATCAACTTTCAATCCACATGCGAGAGCTGCTCAGAACTACAATATTGTTGAAGACTTGGCGATTTCCCCTTCAACAATGTTGGATTTGGAAGTGCTGCAATCATGTCCAACCCAAAGAAAATTACTATTTTCAGCCATAGGAGCTGTAGATCTTCAGGATTCGAACCTAATCATCTTCGATTTGGAAAATTTTACACCCCACCTACCTGATCAAATGGCTTTTCAAATTCTAGTTTTAGTAAAAAAAAAATGTTGCTTTCGTATTGTTATTGATGAAGGGGCTTCTACGTGTATCATGTCATTAAAATGTTGGAAATCACATGGTTCTCTGACACTTAACCAATCGTTGACTATCCTCAAAGCTTTTGATGGAAGAGGATTCCATCCGTATGGTATTTTACATGATCTACCTATAGAGGTCAAAGGAAAAACCATTAATCTAGATGTGGAAGTGGTTGATGCCCCTCTGGATTAGAACCTTCTCCTGGGTCGCAATTGGTCTTACGCCATGACTATTGTTGTATCATTAGTCTTTCGTCTCATCATGTTTCCTCATAAAGGAAAGATCGTTAAAATAGATCAGCTCTCATATTATTCATCTGACCCAGCCACTACTGATAGCATCGAAAATGTCGAAAAATTGACTATCCCTTATAAAGATGTTGGAGTAGGTTTAATTAAATATTCTGCTTTACTGGGAACTTTTTCCCTGCCTTCTCCCAACGTACCGCCTCCTATTGCTAATATCAATATGATTACATCAAGTACTATTTCCTTTGATGATCCTTGGGTAGTACCTTCAGACTCATAACTGGATTCTTTCGATGGCGCGATGCCTTTGAGTCCTTTTGAATTAGCATATCAGGCAGTACAGTCATTTTCTAATACTCCTTCAACTAAACCTGATCTAGTGAATGTGATCAATGAGGAATCACTTTCGATATCAAGCTCAACTTCACCAACAATTTAGAATCCTATTCAACAAGTATTCAATACTGATGACAATATTCGTGAATTTTTGTCTATAGATGAATTACCATGGGATTATCTACATCACTGATCTTCATTTTTACCTGATATCGATCATTTTGAAACTGATTTTTCTTCCATTTTTACCGTTGATTATGTCAATAAACCTCAGAATCCTCTCATGAATTCCGATTCTGAATTGAACTTAGCAAACATCTATATGACAGTTCCTATTGACATCTCAATAAAACCAGGAATTGTTGAAAACATTCATATAGGTGCTTCTTGTACGCTAGATGAACTCCAAGCATATAAAGCCCTAATTCAGGAATTCCGTGACATTTTTGCCTAGCCATATGAAGAAATGCCAGGAATCGATCTATCAATTTTTTTCATGAAATTAAAACATACCCGGATGCTAAACCTCAAAGATTACGTCAAATACATCTGTGAAAAGTTGTCGCTATTAAAGCTGAAGTTGAGAAATTGCTTCATACAGGTTTTATTTATCCAATTCCTTTAATGGATTGGGTATCTAATATTGTTCATGTTAATAAAAAAACAAGGGATGATATGAGTATGTATCGATTATAGGGATATAAATCTAGATTTTCCAAAAAACAATTATCCAACCCTTTATATCAATCAAATTATTGACGATTGTGCAGGAAGTGAAATGTTTTCATTTATGGATGGATTTTTGGGCTACAATAAAATCAACATACTTCCTTCTGATCAACCCAAAACAACTTTCATTTGTCCGTGGGGGACTTTTGCTTACTGCAAATTACTTTTTGGACTTAAGAACGTTGGCGCAACTTTTCAGAGGGAAATGTCTTATGCATTTCATGAAATTAAACACATTGTGAAACCCTATCTCGATGATTTACCTACTCATTCATCATGTAGAGCAAATCATCTTACTCATCTATGAGCTATCTTTATGAGATGTAGGCATTATAGGATTCGTCTAAATCCTCACAAATGTGTCTTTTGTGTTGAATCTGGATGATTGTTGGGATTTGTTGTCTCAAAGGAAGGCATTCATGTCGACCCATCGAAGGTTGAGGCTCTCATCAAATTACCTCTTCCTTCTACTCTTCGCCAACTCCAAAGTTTGCAAGGGAAAGAGAAATTTTTACGTTGATTCATTCCTAACTATGCTGAGTTCACCAAAGGTTCTACCAGGTTGTTAAAGTAGAATATTCCTTTATTTTGGGACGAGATCGCTGATCGATCTTTTGATGCCCTTAAACACGCGTTGACCCATGCATTGTTATTGCATCCTCCCAATTACAACCAGGATTACATTTTATACCTAGCAGCCTCCAATTATATGATTGACATGGTCTTAGTTCAGGAAGATGAATTCCACAATGAAAATGTGATTTATTATCTCAGTCACAATCTGCATCCGACCGAAATCAAGTACTCACATGTGGGGAAATTTTCCTTGACAGCAGTTCAAGTTGTCCAATGATTTCGTCATTACATACTGTTACACAAAACAACAGTGATTTCTGATTGTAGCCCTATGATGTGTATTTTTTCCAAACAACTGCTAGGGGGAAAATACTCCAAATGGATTGTTATCCTATAGGAGTTTGATTTGGAATTTGAAAAATCCAAATCAAAGAAATCATTGTTATTCGCTGAACTTATGTGTGACTTCCCATGTACTTACACAGAAACTGTGGCAGAACATTCGTTCGCGGATGAATATTTGTTTCTTATCAGTACCATCAATCCTTGGTATGGAGATATCATCATTTATCTCCTAACCCAAAATTTTCGGCCTGAACTTTCACGGTCACAACGACGAAAAATCTGTTTCCAGTCTCAGCAATATCATATTGTTGGTGACACACTATACCGTGGTGGTGCAGACTCTGTTTTTCGACATTGTCTCACTCTTGATGAAGTTGAAAAGGTTTTAAATGACTGTCACTCTGGAGCATGTGGCAGTCATATGTCTAGGTATGCCACAGCCCAAAAGATATTGCATGCTAGCTATTTTTGGCTTTCCTTATTTAAATATTGAATTTCTTCTATCCGAAAATGCCGCAACTGTCAAATCTTTGATTTAAAGATGCGTGCACCACCCGCTCCTCTTCACCCTATAATTGTTGTCAGTCCTTTTGCAAAATGGGGAATTTATTTCATTACATGTAACCCTCACTCGGCCGGGGGGCATGGGTATATTATTCTCGCATTAGATTATTTTACCAAATGGGTTGAGGCAATGCCTACATTTGCGGCAGATGGAAAAACTACAGCTACTTTTGTGTTCAATCATGTGATTGCTCGTTTCGGTGTACCCCAACTGATAATTACTGACCATGGGAGTCATTTTCAAAAAATCATGATGACTGAACTGACTGGTCAACTTGGCCTACGCCATGATAGTTCTACACCATATTACCCACAGGCCAATGGTCTAGTTGAAGCTATCAATAAATTTTTAGTCACCATGATCAAACGAATCATCGGAATTCATAAATCGAATTGGCACACCATGCTTTTTTTAGCACTTTGGGCATATCGAACCTTAGCAAAAACATCGACAGGTTTTACCCCTTTTCAACTGGTTTACAGTATAGAAGTGGTATTACCGATTGAATGCGAGATACTGTCACTCCAACTAGCCATAGAGTTACTACCAAACACTTCTGAAGAGGAGAAACGCTATTTGTACTTAGCTCAATTAGATGATAATCGGCACACCGTTGCATTAGCTACCGAATCTCATGCAAAACGGGTGAAAAATCAGTATGATAGAAGTGTTACACCTTCTATTTTCTCATAAGGAGACCTAGTCTTGGCTTATGATCAAGCTAGCGATAAGCTAGGGGCTGGGAAATTTGAACCCATGTGGCATGGTCCTTATATTTTCAAGCAACAACTTGAAAAAGGGGCCTTTGAACTGATTGAGTTTGACGGGGTCCCTAATATCATGGAAAATTTTAGGGGCTAATATTCACAGGTGGGCTAATTTTCCATGGTTTTTCCAAAAAAAAGATTCGCCAATTTCCATTTTTTTTAAAAGTGATTTGCCCAAATTTTACAACATAAAATTATTTTACCTTACAAATCGCCAACATTATATAGACAATATATATAATATCATTATAAATTTTATTAATTTTAGAAATAAATCAATAAAATTTTATATTTTTCACGTTAGGGACTAGTGAGATTCACCAATTTTTTAAACTTCAAAATAATTTTCCATCCTTAAAATTTTCCCTAGGTCTCTTTAGGCAAACCCAGAAATGGGCTTTATTTGAAGAGATATTATGCTTGATTCTTGTGTGGAAATATTCCCTGTATATTAGTTATTTTCATAAGCTGGCATGTTGTAGATTAGAAGAGCGTAACTAGTTTAAGTGTGCTTTTACTACTATCCCTACTTATCTGGATCACTCTTGATTTTGCACATGTCAACGTCCCTTCAAACATACTTTGGTTTTGCTGATGGTGCTTGTCATAGTACATGGAACATTTCTTCCATAGCTTGGGTTATTTATTCACCCACTGATGAGTTGGTATCTATGCATGGGGTAAGCCTCGGTCAAATGACGAACAATATTGTAGAGTATAGCGTAGTTATTGAGTTATTTTCTGAGTCCATTTAATTTGGAATTCAAATTTTGATCGTTAGGTTAGATTATGAACTCATTGTATTACAATTGAGTAGAGTATATGCAATTAATAACCTAGTGTTGTTAAGATTATTTTTGAAAGTTCGTCTCTTGGAATGAGAATTTGATTATATTGAATATCAACACATTCCGAAAAATTTAAACACATTAGCCGATACAGTAGCTTCTAGTGTTATAAACAGACATTTGTGATAATTAAAGTAGTAGATCAAAATAACATTCGATAACATGTTAAGACAGATAACTAGAAATAGTAGTAATATCATAGCATAAGAGTATTGTTTTCAAAAATATTACATCATCCTCGATCATAGGTTCAAAACGCCTTATGATCAGAAAAAAGTGATACAAAAAATGATATAAGTCTACAATATCAATCATCCACTATCCGTGGTAATGATCATGATAAAACACTACAACCCATGCCACCTTGCTCAGAAATCTACTGAATGGTCCTGTAACCTCGATAACATATCTCTGTAAGCGGAGCGGAATGTTATCTATGGTAGACTCTGGAATATCTAAAGTCAACCGCTCCATATGGTTTTCTAGGTCAATAAGGACCTCTGCTGACTGATCCTGTGGTGGTGGTGGTGGTGCAACTGGTTTCCTGTCAAAAGGACAGAGAGTGGTTGGTCGACATGGACCCACATCTGCATTTGAATTTTTGCCATTAGTTTTGGACGATTTAAAAAACAAAACTAAAATTAAAATTTAGAACATGTCAAAATGATTCTTACCTGATTCATCCCATTGTGTCCCTTGAGGAAGAGACATCTCTCAGTTGCCGTGGAAATCTATCCCAGCATAAGGGAAATCTTCTATCGCAAATATTTGATTCTCTAGCCAATGGAAATATGCTAGGGTAAAATGAACAACCTCGCCGCCTTCACTATAATGGGCCGTCAATGCAACCCATCGAACCATCTGAGCCTCTGATCAACTGAAATCAGTTGTGGGGCCAGAGAAGGAATTCTCTCTAGAAAAAATGTAACCACGATCGCTCCATATCCGATGTTTTTCAACTTCACGTTTTTTGCTCTAGTTAGTTGGCCTTTGACATTTGCCAACACTGCCTCACACCAATTGAAAATGGTGCCTCTAAAGAAGTCAACAACAGTTTCCATTTGGGATCTTGTAGCAACATGTGGAGCTGCACTCCCACACAACCTAGTTACTATAAATGCAACCACTTTGAGCTATGGATTAATAATGGTTTTTATGTCAATACGTTTATCCTTGGGGTTCGCTTCTTCATTGCAAAATTCTTCCTCAAGGCTAGCGAAAAACTAGCCACCTACCCTAGCCCCAAACAAAGAGAGTGGCTCGCCCCTCTTTTATAAACTAGTAATAAAGTATATATCTTCCAGCTCAATTTCGAGCCAGTGAACTCTAATGATAAAGCATTTTTCCTGGACATCCCATTTGTTTACTAGCCAAGTAATTAAATATACTTGATCCCCCATACCCTGAATGGCCCAAAATTTGTACAAACCGCATTCTCTCAATACACGTAATGTAGGCGGATGTAACATGGCAGCCTCATCAACCTCTTCATGCTCACGTTCTCTCCACTCAAGCATTGTAGATATCCTGCAATAGACAAATTAAAAGGTCAGAAACAGTTTGAGTAAGAAAATTTGGTTTAAATTGGGAGATTTATTTATTTTATTTTTTCTTACGGTGCCTCCGCACTTTTTGCATAAAAAAAGCGCGTGGATCCGCACGTATCTTATGCATAAGGTGCTAGGCCATTCATGCCCTTTATGCTCTAACAAGGGAAGTTGTCAGCCCACAACTCAGTACCCCCCCATTCCACTATCATCCATGGTATCAGTATATAAGTCACTCTACTATTATCCCTTATGCCTTAGTTGAGGATCTCTTATTGCCTCACCTATGGCGAACCTCCTTCTGTCGACATCATCTTACCCATTGTAGAAGACAGGTCTAGAGGGCGGAGTACTTTGGTTCCAGCTTCCAATATTGTTCAGTGCCTGAGATTAGGCAAAGGGACTCTTTATTGCCCTTTGAATTGATTGTTTCTAAAATCTAGCTCCTTATGGCATGATCGAGATCAGTATAATTGATGGTTCAGTGATGCAACAGATTGTACCGGTGATTCCCGGGTGTTTGTGAGATGTTTCAAACCTCCTGAGAGGGTGGCCCTTCAGGTAGCCCCCCACATGCCCGGATGACTTCTCTATTGCAGCCTTGGATGAAGCTCCATAGATTTGATGGTTTCGGCCTTAGCCACTTGTAGCACCTTTTAGTTTGCATGTGTCATTTAGATTTCCAGAGCCCTTTCCTATTTTAGAGGGCCTCTTTGGTTGTAATTATATCTCATGTACTCAGATATTATTGTATAAGCCCTGGATTTTGTCCCAGGCACATTATGTATGTGGGATCCATTATCATGTTTTTATCTGGCTCATGTTTATGCCAACATGTTTTATATAGTCTAGTCCCTTGTTTGTTGGACACATCATTCTTTGTACTTTTTTATCTCGACGGGAATAGATATGCCTCCCCTGCCTCATGTAGAAAAGGTACTAACTCATAAAAAAGACTTTTCACACCTCTAATTCTTGCCTCCTAAGGGTCTTGTCCTCTCATGCTTTAGTCTACCTTATATTTCTCTCTCTCTCTCTCTGAATCCCCCTTGGGTGTCTAGTGATTGAGTTATTACAACGTACTTCGGTCATACGATTAGATCCTAATGCTCACACATCGGGGGGCAATCCGTTACACCAATTTTTGGTCATCTAACCTGTTACTATTATATGGACTAAAGTACACCATGTAAGACCAATTTTACCATAGTAAAATTTCTTTCACTATGAAAAATAACTTAATAATCATGGTTATTTTATTTGATCTAATGAAACTTAAAGAATAATTGGATAAGTGGCCTTATTTGTTGATTTTTCTCAAGGGATAATTAATTAAACCCGAGTGTTTAATTAATATTCACAGTCATATTTAACCCAAAACGAGGAAATCAATTACATAAATCCTTATTTATTTGATTATTTCCTAGGAATAAGTTATTTAAATCCTTATTTAAATAATATTCCTAGTTAAATTTGACTAAATCATTTATAAATAATTAAATAAATCATTATTTATTTAATTATATTTCCACCATTTCCTTAAAATAATAAATAAATCATTTATTTATTTATTATTTACAAATAAAGGATTTTACCCAAGTCAAAATCCTTTTCCCTCCAACAAATATAATAAAATATTCCTAAAAGGTGGTTCTAGAATTTGGTTAATAATATTTTATTCATGCATAGTATGTTGCTCAATGTATTTTTAATGAGTTTTCATTCATTCTCTTTTACTTTCAAGGATACTCTGGATCTATACTTTTGGTTTGACTTTGATCCACCATCATTGTCATATTTTTCCATTTTTTCTTGTGAACTCCCCTTGAGTTCCATTTTTTTCTGGGTTTTCTACACCATCAAGAGAGAGAGATCTTAGATCTGAAGCGTTGAGGACATAAAAGAACCCATCCCATTGAGGGGGACTGGTAACATCTTTCTATGTTCCCTTCCTTGGTGTCATAAATACAAAAATTCTTAAAAAATATTATTGTCTTGTTCATTGGATGCATGGAGGAACTCTTGCTTTTATTTGATGTTTAATGTCTTTAATTGCATAGATATGGATTTCTATAGCATTTATTCTAATCACTAACTACAGATCTAAGGAAATTGACAACCATCTTTGATGTTAGGGCTATTTTTTATGCACAACTAAAGTTAGATTTTTTCATACGTTTGCGATTAGAATTCACACTAAAAATTACTGTAGCGGATGATGACTTCGTGAGCCTAGCACTTCTATGCCTTCCAAAGAGCCGGCATAGTTATCAAGACTCCATCAATGGGAGGGATAAGCTACCAGATTGGGATTGACTTTGGTCTGATTTGGTACAAGAAGAATTCAGGCATAATACCAGGGATGGATCCTCATCCAAGACAGATGATGAGGAAAATTACCCCTTGGCTAGTAAGGAAAAGAAGGGGAATGGAAATAAATCCTATTCCAAATCTGGTACCAGAAAAGAAGGCAAGAAGTGTGACATTTCCAGAGTGAAATGTTTTCACTGTCATGATCATGAACATTATGCCACTAATTGTCCATAGAAGAAGAAGAACAAAAATAAGGCTTCAGGATCTGCAGCAGGTGATGCTTTGGCTTCACAATTCCAGTACGAATTCTCACTCATCACATGCATGGTGTCTAGTGCGATGGGATCAATGTGGTACTTGGATAGTGGTACATATTTCCACATGATGAGAGACAAAGAACTCTTTAGTATCTTGGAGGAGAAGGATCTTCAGATGCACATCGAGATGGTTGATGACGAGAGGTATAACACTACCAGGATTAGTACAGTTACTTTCTAGAGACAGTCAGTTAAACCTTTCTTATTAAAATATGTCATACATGTACCAAGCTTGAAAAATAATTTAGTTTTAGTTGATGTGTCGGAGGATAGAGGATATTATGTGGTTTTTAGTGAAGGGAAATCATTCCTTCGTCACAAAGCCACTATATAGGTTAATAAGATTGGGGTTCATGTGAATAACCTCTACAAACTTGATGTAGATGGGTGCACAACATTGATGAGTAAAGAAAACAGAGTGGTGAGCTGGGATGAGGGTCAATTATGGCACAAGATATTGGGCCATCTATACCACAGTGCTTTGAAGGTCATACAGAATATTTCTATGAGGCTTCCAAAGGGTACTCTTGTGTAGATAGACACATGCAAGGGATGTACCATGGGGAATTATACAAAGGCCACTTTTCACAAGAAGGAGAACCAAAGAACAGAAATCCTTGAGAGAGTTCACTCAGATGTGTCTGGACCATTCTCTACAGCTTCTACAACAAAGAACATGTATTATGTGATTTTTGTTGATGATTTTTCTAGAAACTGTTGGATCTACTTCATGCAGAAGAAATATCAGACGTTCTCAAAATTTTGTGAGTTCAAAGCACTGGTTGAGAAAGATACAGGGAAGCAGGTGAAGGCTTTGAGGAGCAACAATGGTGCTGAGTACGTATCTAATGAATTGAAGAACTTCTGTGCCAAAGAAGGAATTCAAAGAGAGTTCATTACACCTCATAACCCACAACAGAATGGGGTTCCAGAAAGAAATAACAAAACAATTGTGGGTGCGGCAGAAGCTATGTTACATGATCAGGGCCTACCGTTGCATTTATGGGTAGAGGCATGCAACACAATGACATTTGTGCAAAATCGTAGTCCTCATCAAATAATTGGCATGAGTACACCGTCAGTTGAGGGGGGAAAATACATTCACATTCATATGTTGCCACATTCATATAACATTCAAAACATTCATATCAAATTCAAAGCCCACATACTTTAAAAATATATTTAGAATTACATCATCATGAGAATATAAATGGATTTTCAAAAAGTACTTAAAAGATAATTGGATGCCAACACAATCATGGTTGTCACACAAGAACCAACCATGATGCATTCCAACAAAAATACTCTGCAATAAAAATCACATTATCAATATGCAAATATTATACATTAAAATTGAATGCAACAAACAAAATATGGTTGAAACACAAGAACCAACCAAGTAGTAATTCATCAAAAACACTTTGCAAAAGTTAAGTAAAAGAATTCATGCAGAGTTTAAGCCAAAGCTCAAGTATCAAAAAGTAATGTAATAGATTGCATGAGGACATGCAATACCTTCAATTTGGGGGTATGTTGGGCCTCAAAATTGTCCCTATTCTCACTCCGTTATTCACCAATACCTTCACATTACTTCCATATTACCTTCATATAACCTTCATTCCACCTCCACATCATTAAATTTACCTCAACATTGGGTTATAGCTATGCTTTTCCAAAGTTTATTAAAATTTTTAAGTGGATTTGTGGTTAAACATTAGAAAATAATATGTTGATACTTATACCTAACAATTAGAATGAGTTTGTTGACATGTGTAGGTACAAAAGAAGCTTCCTAGGCATCCTTATGTGGCACTCTATGTTCAAATTCGAATTTGAGGAGATCATGGACCTCATGGAGGAGATCATGGAGGATAGGGTTATGTGTCACCATTGTTTGAGAAATATGTGGGTCAAGGGAGGGAATAGTGGATTTACATTTATGAGTTTTTTATCATAGTTTTTGTATAAATAGGAGTGTTATCTCCCTCATTTGTAATCTTAATCTTAATCGTCTTCTTCATTTTGTAATCTTATTATCTTATATTTTGGTAGTGAGAAGTTAGATTAGAGAATCAATGTAATGGTTGCAATTGATGATAAATAAGACGGAGCTTCTTTGATCCTCTACATTTGGCTTTTCTTTTGGTTTGCTTGTGAATCCTTGGAAGGATCCCCATTGCCTAGCAAGTACACTTTTATTTTATGTTTGTTTGTGAATTTCATTAGATTAAATTATTAGGTTCATATGTTTGGAATATTAACGAATGAACTTTCGTAAGAAAGTAATAATGTTTCCTTCAATGAATCTGATTTTTTATTTAATGTTTGATTTCATTAGTTTAAGTTTCTGATTTATATGCTTGAGATATAAATGAATAGTCTCTTGTAAGAGAGCTTAACATCTCATGCAATCAATTAGAATTAGGTTTAAGTTCTTTAATTTCATTAGTTTAAATAGTTTGTTGATTAAGATGATTAGAAATATTAATGAATAGTCTCCTGTAAGGGAACCTTAGTATTTCTTACACTTGTCACAATGTCTTTAGATTTCATTTTATTAAATAACTAAATAGGTGTTGGAGATCCTAACGAAATACCTCCTGTAAGGGAACTTTGGAATTTCTTCACCTAGCTTAGTTTATTTTGTCTATAATTCCATATATATTGGATGATCCTCGAAGTTTACTTACCCAGGTTGATAGTAAATGAAACTCTAATTTGCATCCGAATTTTAGACCAAACAAAATATGATGTTTCATATTTTAAAATTTTTGGCTCATCTGTCTATTTCCATGTGACCAAAGATTCCAGAAAGAAGCTAGAACCAACAACAAAGATTGGGATATTTTTGGTTTACACTGATACTCCCCAAAACTATCCAGTGTATTTGTCTAACAACAGGATGACAATTGTCAGATGGGATGTAAAATTTGATGAGGATAAAGCCATGCGATTGTCCCTTGAGAGGGAGCTTGATTTTCATGCATATGAGGAAATATTGGTTCCAAAGGATGAACCTCAATATGTGGAGTAGCCACATGAGGAGGATCATGGAGTGGTAGAAACCACTCATGCAGAGCCATCCACCAGACATGGTAGGAGGCACACCACAAAGGTTGAACGATTGAGACTTGGTGCGATAGAACATGTAGGATTACCTACATCACAGCGCAGACAGAGATAGTAACCAGAAATGTATACTAGATACATGGCTCTTATGAGCGAGTGTATTGTGACAGAACCATCCTCTTTTGAGGAAGAAGTGCAACAACCAACTTGGGTTGATGCCATGGTTGAGGAGTATGACTCCATCGCCAGGAACAGTGCATGGGATGTTGTCCCAGGACCAGTCAGGAAGTAAGTGGTTGGATCTAGATGGATCTATAAGGTGAATCAAGCAGCGGATGGGAGTGTGGATTGACTATGAGGAGATTGTAGCCCGAGGATTATCACAGGTTGAGGGTATTGACCATGAGGATACTTTTGCATCGGTTTCAAGGTACTCATTGATTAGATATATCCTTACACTCTCAACACAGATGGGGTGGCATATAAATAAGATGGATTTAAAGACTATATTTCTAAATGGATTTGTTGAGGAAGAAGTGCACATTGAGCAGCCAAAAGGTTTTGATACCTTTGACATGGAGTCACATGTGTGCAGAATCAAGAGATCAATGTATGGGCTGAAGCAAGCACCTCTTGCTTGGTACACCAAGATTGACAACTATTTCACAGGGTCTTTCTTCACAAGAGTGAAGCAGATGCGAACTTGTACTAGATTGTGGTTGATGGTAAGCTTTTGATTATGGTACTTTATGTTGATAATATTATTTTGATAGGTGATTAGCAGCTCATAAATTTTTGAAAAGAATATCTTACAAGAGAGTTTGAGATGAAGGACATGGGACTCCTTCACTATTTCCTTGGTTTGGAGATATGGAAGCGGGATAGGGAGCTATTTGTTTCTCAAAGAAAGTATGCCAAAGAGATTCTGAGGAAGTTCCACATGGAGAGCTGTAAACCCATGGAGACTCCTCTTGTAGGAAACTGGAGGAAGGAGGATGCTAATTCAGGTGAGGTAGTGGACGCTACTGTTTACAGGTATCTTGTGGATTCACTCATGTAATTGGTGAAGACACGACTAGACATATGCTACATAGCTAACTAGCTTAGTCAAGCTATGGTTAAGTCGACCAAGCTCTTTTGGAAGGAGGGGAAGCATGCCTTGAGATATCTCAGGGGCACTACAAAGTATGGATTATGGTATAGACAGACAGAGGGAATGAAGCTTTAAGGCTTCACCGATGCAGATTGGGCAGGCAGTCCATTAGATAGGAAGAGCAGATCAGGAGGGATATTCAGCATAGGATCGACAATGATTTCTTGGTATAGCAGGAAGCAGATATCAGTTACACTTAGTTCAGCCGAGGCAGAGTACATGGAAACCAGTTAGGTGACATGTGAGGCCATCTATATGAGGAAGATACTTTTTGGTTTGTTTGGTCATCATATGAATCCGACAGTGATACATTGTGATGACCAGAGTTGCATACACTACAAGGAAAAGACCCTCTAGTGGAGTTTATAAAGGAGGTTTTTAGTGTTATAAATTTGGCTAAAGTTGTCAAAAAATCACTTTCTACAACATCTGTTTTTGGTAATGGAGGTTTTGGTGGATATTTTAATGGAATTTCAACACAAATAAAAAAATTGGGCGACCAGAGGTTATTATAGATGTTTTTTTCATCGGTGTGCTATTACGGTGTCAATGCACCGATGCGTGTAATCTAGATGGCCGGCCCAGGGCAGTCGAAGGTGCATTCATCGGGCCATGAAAGTCTAAAATCACACCGTGCGCACTGTAGGTGATACAACGGATGGAGCCGTTCTAATTGGTATTGGGATTTGTGCAGTGCCCATAGGTCGTATCAATGCACTGGTACGCAGTCTTATAGAAATGCACTAGTGCACGGTATTAGACAAATGCACTGATTGTTCTAATTCATATTGGTATTTTTGTGATGCCCATAGGTCGTACTAATGCACTGGTGTGTAGTCTCACATAAACGCACTGGTGCACAGTATCGCATAAATGCATCGAGATTTATAATTGGTATTTGTATTTGTGTGGTGCCCATAGGTCGTAGAAACACACTAGTGTATCATACAAACGCACCGGTGTTCATTTTGTATTTTTTAGAAACATTGACCTGTGATAGTGCAATTATTGTGATTTTTTAAAATTCATTATTCATCAAAAATCGATACATCTTATAACAGTATTCATATTAAATAAATTTTTATTAATGCATTTGAATGTGATGTTTGGATTAATTTGTTATGTCATATCATAATTATTGTGATTTTTTAAAATTCATTATTCATCAAAAGACGACACATATCTTATAACAGTATTCATATCAATTAAATTTTTATTAGAGCATTTGAATGTGATGTTTGGATTAATTTGTTATATCATATCATCAGATTTCACATCTCTTCATTATAATATTTAATCATCCATAAATTTAATCAGTGGTGTTAAATTTCACAGCGACAATGGAGAATGCAATAGAACAAATTAACACACACACACACACACACACACACACACACACACACATATATATATATATATAAGACAATCTTTATCATACAAAATGGGACAATTATCGGTATCCCTTTGTCTTTCAATTGGGACACTATGTCCATTACATTAAACAAAATGTCTGATTTCATAGACAAATATTTCAAAAAATATAATGCTTTGCTTTGATATCCAAACATAATGATCATCATTCCTCGCTTGAACTACTGTAACTGATCGAGCTACTTCCATGACTTGGGTTATCTTCAGGAATGTTTTGTTCATGGTGTTGATTGTTTTCTTCTTCTTCACCGTCCATCTACAAACATAAAAATAAAATGTAATGAGTGTATATACATTGGTGAGAATAATGAAAATTGCAATATTAAATAATATACATCAATGTGAATCGAAAATAAATTACGTACCATAGCAACAATTGACTTATGAACTATATAGATTCTTTCAAAACCATGTACTATGCCATCTTTCAAGATTTCATCTATTGGCACAGTTCCATACTTTGTTTCTTACAAGTTTTATACCCCATAACAAATCATATATTTAATATAAAAGATTTTTTTGTTCTATTAATTATAGACAGAGCTAAGTAAAACAAGATCAATAAATGCTTAAAAATTCCACAATTAATTTCTGATATGCCAACATATACTCACAACCCATATTTAACCCAATGTCGGTCAATTCGTCTGATGGTTCTTCTTTGTATGTTAGCACTTGTTTGAAGACATTAAATAATGATTTTTGTAAAACAACTTAAAATATACAAAAATGAAATATAGTTAAGTTGTTATAAGGAAGTAACAATTACTCACAAACTTAGATATCAACCCTTTTCTTCCTTGTCATCCTGTTTTATGTGTTGAATGGGTTCCATTTTCTTTTCTTTTCTACAAGAAAATAATTGAAAATTAATATTTAATACTGAATTGTTTATTTATTGTACCTAAAGATTGAAAAATTCAATGATTACATATTACATTTGAAGCACGTTGTTGTTGAGATGGCTCCTCCTACGATGCAATTTTGTCCATTTCTTTGACCATCTCCTTGTACACCTTTTTGGACATTCCTACTAGCATATTTTTGATATTAGCTCGTTCATCTTTTGAGATTTTCATAATCTTCCTGAAAATGTAAAATCACAATAAAATATTTAATTTTTATATTTATATATGAAAAGTAAATATAACAAAAATGATATTTATAAATGATATTTGTAAATAATTCTAGAAAAACATTTAAATTAATATTACTTTTTCATTCCTTATTTTTTGTTGTTGTACATTTTTGCTATTAAAAGTCTGACATGTCTCATTGACCAATTCTCTGGAAACTCTTCCTATAGTTTAGATAAAATTTGGTTCTTGGAATCATTGGATTGATTTTTATATTGTAAGTGGAAAGAACATCTATACATTCATTCCATTAGATCCCTCAAAATTTTGTAAAAGTTTTTTCCCCTTTCGTTAACCTCCAACACCACTCCAGATGAGCTAAGGAGAAATTCATTTTCATTTGCATGTTCTATTTTTTTCTTTTCTTAGAACAATATTCATTTTCTAAGTTGTTGGTCCCTGTAAAACATTAAATAGATGTGAATTAATAGATTGTTTGAAAAATTCTTCTAATAATTTTAAGTATATTATTAATGAAAATTAAAAAAAGAAACTCATATTGGATCGATAGTATCTTTTCATTCCCCTAATTGATCATTTTGCAATTTTTCCATCAAGCTTTTACGCTCTTTCGGTCCTAGATCATAAATAAACTTATTGAGCTTCTTCATTTTTTGGCTCTGCAAGATACACATTAAACCATACATATTAATTAAATTTACACATAGTTAAAAAATAATATTTTTGTAAATAATTTACAAAGAACTTCATTTTTTTCTTTAATTGATGTGTTATTAGTATTTTTTCTACTTGATCTCTTGTCAACCATTTTTTTATCACTATGAAACCTGTACCATATAATTCATTAATATATTTTATAAATAAATTATCAAATTTTTCAGGTAAAAAAAAATATCAAGAAACCGGTGCGCTTTTCAATGATGTACGCACCGATGTTGGTTCGTCGTGTTCTTATAAATTCACTGCCCAAATAGTATAAAACACCGTACGATGCTCTATGTCAAAAAGGAGCACCGATGTGTTACATGTTAACCACTGCAGCTATTAACACAGAGAAAATAATAAAAATCATCTAGTGTTAGTTTTTGTAGCATATGGTGTCATGGAGGGAGCAGTGCGGCCTATTATTATAAACACCTCACGCAAACAAGGGACCACCGTACGGTGCTCTCTGTCAACTAGGAGACCCAATGCGTTATATGTTACATGGTGCACCAATTAACACAAAATAAAAAAATGTTTTTGCCAAACAGTACGTGAGCGGTCCGCTATAATGAAATAGTGCACCGATGCCCTATTTTACATACGGCGCACGGATTAAAAAAAATTGTTTTTAATTTTTTTATCAAATAGTATGTGCGCGGTGTGCTAGGATAAGCCATTGCACCGGTGTGCTAGGTTACGCAGGGTGCACCGATTAAAAAAATTATGCTTTTTAAAAATTCACGCTAGGGCCGACATGGATTGGGATTCGACTATGCAAGTCGTCCCATGGGTTAGATGTCATAAGCCTATATATATAGCAATACAATCCTTATAAATCTAAAATGAAAAGAGCTAATTCTGAAATCACAGAAACAAGAAGAAGCAAGGGCAGAAACAAAAAGAATGAAGGGTTTAGGGTAAAAATGGAATATTTTTAGATTTTTTGTTTCTGAAAATGAACAACAAATTGAAATTTTTTACTTACTGCAGAAAATGTAAAAAAATAAATAAACTTAATCACGATTGTTTGAAATTCTATGCTATAGGGTTTGAATCACCAGAGGTTTGGAATTCTGATTGTCTGAATAGTTCTGTTCGAAAGTATTTTGCTGCTCCACAGTGCTCTCGTGCTCTCTTGCTCTAGGTATGTCTCGTGCAAATCTATCGCTGAATTTTTTTGCAAAAATAGTGAAATAATGAAAAATGTTTAGTATTTAAAGAATTGTTTTATGAAATTAGATTTTTGAAAATATTTGCCACCCATTTTGCAATTTACCGCTTTTTTTTCACTTAAAAAAAATAAAGTTGCATTTTTTTTCTTTGCGGATTTTCGTCACCGGTGCGCCAATTAATAACACTGCACCAGTGCGTCAATTAATAACATGGTACCAACGCGTAGTAAATAAAACAACACTAGTGTGGTTATCTGTACATAATCACTGATAACAATAAGTCCATTTTTAAGACACTAAAATTACTTTGAGGTGTGTGCACTAAAATTTATTGTTGATTTTGCTCAAATGCAGGGAGAAAATATCAAATTATATCAAATGGACAATTCTTCAAAATCCAGCTCGTTCCATAATATTTCTCAAATTCCATCACGGAGTTCTCCCTATCCATCTCGAGACGTAATATATATGATCCGGATTTATGCAGGAACACAACAGAATACAGAAATAACCATAAACATAGAAATACAGTGAAATAAGGCTTCATTTCATTAATATCAAATCACATAAATATGCTTACAAACATGATGGAAATAAAATAGCTAGGGTGCTGGTAGCGAATCTCTAAGAAGATATGTGGCAACTACAAACCTCTGAATTGTCTTCCAATGAGGCTCAAGGACCTATTTATTATGGAGAAACAATGGAGAATTCTAAACGTCCAAAAACCTAACCCTAGGAGATGAAGTGTTAAAACTATGGGCCCCGTTTTGGTAAATTGGTGTTTCAACTTCCCAGGGATGTAACTTCAGCATACTATCTCCGTTTGGGGCTTCAAAATGGCTCCGGAAGTTCAGGACCCGAAAAAATGCTAAAAATAGTAAGTTGTGAAAAAAAACTGAAAGAGACAATGGTGGGGCCCCAAGTGGAACAGGCGGGTGGCCACCAATATCCACCTGGATCATTTCTCCCCCCTTAGGAAGAAATGGTCCCCATTGCATTGAGTTCCTCCATGAGATGAGGAAACTTCTGTTGAACTTGGTTCCTAGTGAACCACTTGGCTTGGTGCAGGAGTTGGCCAACTTTGACAACCCGATACAGTTGGATCTTATGTCGACGAGTGTTCTTGATTTGCATGTCCATGATATAGTTTGTGGTGAACACAAAGCAAATAAAACCACAAACAAACTTTTTTTTATTAAAATAGAGAATAACTATAGAAGCTACATAGTGGTGGACAATTTGTCCTTTTACAAACTGAGGCTTGTTATTTATAGCCTTTTTTGAGTTACAATACCATGTGTAGATACCATAGGCCAATACCATGGGTAGATACCACTTACAATACCATGGGTAAATCCCATGTGTGGATGAATACCATGGTTGGATACATACCATGGGTCACTTACAATACCATGGGCGAATAAATATCATGGGTGGATGGATACCATGGGTCGATGCCATTTACAATACCATGGGTAAATTCCATGGGTGGATGGATAACATGGGTAGATGAATACCATGGGTTGATGCCATTTTCCATTTGGATCATTCCTCCCTCCTTAAGAAGCAATGATCCCCATTGCGTGAAGTTCCCTCCTGAGAAGCCTTTGTTGAATATGAAGAGCCATTGAAGAGAAGGGTTTTGTGTAGTTAACCCATAACCGTGATGAACAAAGATCCGAGGATAGAGATACCCTGTAATGCTTGTGACCAACTGTGATATTGACAGTGTGTGGCCTAGCAAATGGACTTCGATTAAGTGTGGGTTTGTGGATGAACCAAAACCATGACAAATGAAGATCTGAGGATAGATATACCCTGTAACGCTTGTGACCAACTGTGTGACTAACACTGTGCGGCCTAGCAAATGGACTTCGATGAAAAAGATTTTGTGCGGTTGACCCATAACCGTGATGCTGATTGTTGATGAAGTAGCAGGTGCCTACATAGCTTGGGGTGGGAGGGCACGTCTCCAAATAACCCAAGCTGAATGCTGCTATGATGAAATTGATGAATGTGAAGCAGGTGCCTACTAAAGCAGGGTGGGAGGGCACGTCTCCAAAGGGAACCCGCTCCGAATGCTACTCCAGATTTAAAATGAGCATAAATCGGTCAATATAACTCAAAATATTTATTATAACTTATCTTTGGAAATGGAATGATCATTCTGCATCTTCTCATGTGTTTGAAACCACTATCTAGAGACTCTCTAGATTCTCGTATTCAGCCGGAACTGTCTTTAATACAAAATTTCAAAAAATAATTGATTTTAAATCAACGATAACTCCCACATCCGAACTCCGGGATTTGACCGATTTTTTTTTGAACTTGGGTAATGGAAGGAGATGAGACCAGGAATGCTTCCCTGAAATTCTTTCACTAAACTTTAAAAATGACAGGAGCCATGAATTTCATTCCACAAATTTTAAAAACTTAAGATTAACATTGAATCAACATATCTCCTCATCCGAACTCCATCCAAAGCTTTTTTAATTTGGCTAATTTTTTGCAAGGATTCTAGATCTGGTCTTTTTTTTTCTAAAATTTTTAGATTTGATCTTCAAACTCTCTGCCCAAGAAATTCATGGAGTTTGCTGAAGATTGCTGCCAAAAATTGAAACTGAAATATGTTTTCAAACTCTCATCCCATGGATTTGTAACCCGAATCTGATACCACTGATCCGGATTTATGCAAGAACACAACAGAATACAGAAATAACCATAAACATAGAAATACAGTGGAAATAAGGCTTCATTTCATTAATATGAAATCATAGAAATATGCTTACAAAAATGATGGAAATAAAATAGCTAAGGTGTTGGTAGCGAATCTCTGAGAAGAGATGTGGCAACTATAGACCTCTGAACTGTGTTACAATGAGGCTCGAGGGCCTATTTATTATGGAGAAACAATGGAGAACTCTAAACGTCCAAAAACCTAACCCTAGGAGATGAAGTGCCAAAAATATGGGCCCCGTTTGGGTAAATTGGTGTTTCAACTTCCCGGGGACGTAAGTTCAGCATACTATCTCCATTTGGGGCTTCAAAACGGCTCTGGAAGTTCCAAACCCGAAAAACTGCTAAAAATAGTATGTCATGAAAAAAACTGAAAGAGACAATGGTGGGGCCCCCAGTGGAATAGGCGGGTGGCCACCAATATCCACTTGATCAATTTTTACTTCATATTTTATTTATATTTTCTATTATCTAATTAAATGGTGTTTTTTATCCATGTCAATAGCTTAATAAAATTTCTCTATAATGTATACAAATTTATGTGTTCATGCACCCTTCTAATCAAGTTCAGATGCAAAAATAATCAAACAACTCCAAAACGTTGAAGCCTTTATAAGGGATGTAAAAGATACTCACAAGGCAAGCATTATATAATGACAACAACCACTTCACCTCGCTAATTGTAACAATATTCCATCTTCTGGCCACAATCCCGAGATAATGATGGTAATAGTAATTGTTTGGTATATTAATGTAATTATTTCAATAAACAAATTAATCATGCAATACTAATGTTCTACCGATTGATCTCATATGTGGAATGGTTCATGTCTTCAAATATTTTTTTTTTTTTTAGGATTCTAGTTATGATGAACGACCTACCTACCATCTTCCATTGCACCCCATGACAATGTCAAATCGAGAGAAGACTGAATTAAGAGAAAAAATCGGAGAGGAACGATACCAAGAATGGTTGAATCAACCACGAATTCAATTCCCGCCATGTTCAGATTCACCAATTAGGAATGACTACAACAATAGTAGTTCTTCACAAGCTAGAAATGGAGGCAATCAAATAGAGGTTGGTATGGATGATTACTTAAGGGATACAATCGCCATGGAAACAATGTTTTTAGATGCATTCCAAAAAGATGATCAACTAGGGGATGATGCTCATATCGCTAAAACCTTTTTCGAAAGCCTTAAGTTTGCTTCCACCACCCTTTGGTTCCACCACCTCCTTGTACACCCATGATCAATAAAAGCAATTCCACAAGCTAGACAAATATTAAAGTATCAGACAACTTGAAAGAGCCCTATTCTTGTCGAATGCATGTTTCTTGGAAATTTTGAGGTAAGCTACCATAAATTCCTCCCTTATATAATATTGAGAAATATAATCACACAATGAACATTAAAAATGGTCAATTTTATGAACGTTAATAATTATATTGGAATTAATGTACATTTAATATTTTCCATGATCACCAAATACAGGTTATTCAAAGATAAGGTTCTTTCGAGTGATAACGTATTGCTCGGTAGCTGCGAAGAGGAAAAGAAATTGTTGACAATGTTGGGTGTTGAGTACATATCATATCATGCATGTCCAAATGATTGTATTCTATACAAAGGGGAATATGCAGACAAAGAGATATGTCCGAAATGTGGGCATGACAGGTATGATAAATAAAAAAATAAAGGTAAATCATGTGGCCCTCCTTTTAAGATATTGAGGCACATGCATATAATCCTAAGGATTCAATGGCTCTTTCATTGCAAAGAATTAGCTATGTTGCAGGGATGGTATGCCTCAAAGAGAAGTGAGTTGGGAGTTATGAAAATCCCAACAGATTCAATAACCATGAAGCATATAGAGGATAAATGGCCCGAAAATCCAAGGATGAAGTATGAAGTCTACGACTCAGCATAGCCATGGATGGTGTCAACCCATATTCCCTATAGAACACCAATTATTCTATTTGGCCTCTAGTAGTGATCAATAAAAATATCCCTCCATGGTTTTCTGTGAAGAATGAACATCTTATGTTGGCTCTCATAGTCCCTGGTGGAAGACAAGTGAAGAATATGGATGTCTACTTACAACCATTGGTCGATGAATTGAAGGATCTATGGGATGGGATAAATGTATACGATGTATCAAGACCCATCACAGAAGATATGAGTTTTACGTTGTATGGCATATGTTCTTACACGACACATGATTATCCAGGCTTAGGAGTTTTCTCTGGTAAATTACATGTTTATTGATTTGTTTATATATGTAATAATATTCTTTCACTTATTAGTTATTTAATTTGTTGTAATTGTTTTGATCTTCATGATATTCTTTAACGTGCCATGCATATAAATTGTATACAATAATATCATAGGTCTTGTAACAAAAGGATATTTTGGATGTAAATGTTTTGGACCTTATCTGAAGCTAGATGGTCCAACGACCTATGAAAGCCAGTGTATGACTACTCCAGGGTATTCCTCCAAGAAGAACACCCTTATAGAAGAGCAACATCCGCTTTCAATGGTAAATGAGAGAGAACCCAAAGGCCTCCAATAATGACATCAACTGAATGGCTTAGATCATATGAGAGAGAGAAGGATAAGGAGTTCATAGAAATGTTCGATTCAAATGGGGAGCCTATGTTTGATGATCCAGAATTCTTCGACACCTATGTTGAGAAATTGCCCATTGCGATGAAAAGGAAATATTTCTTTTATAACCTCCCATATTGGGAGCATCTTAAGATTACCCACTTATTATATCCCATGCATATATTTAAAATAACATCTTTATGAGTATAACACGAAACAAAAGACAGACATCAGTTATTAAAATATCTTATTACTTCTAATAAAAACTAAAAATAAACATTAGTCAAGACGCATTAGAAAGTACAAGTGATCAGGTAGCATTCTACTCCCTCTTAATTCATGTATATGTATTTCAAAGAAGGTGATGTCCCATGGATTTAAAAAAAATATGATCTTTGTTTGGAAAAGGAAGTTATAATGGGTGTGAGGGTGCCATATTCATACGGGTCTTCACAACGACACTGCTTCATCGTGGAAGACCATTTGCCGGGGTTGAAATCACATGACCAGTTGAATCTTCTAAGAGTACATATAATGTAAAAAGAATTATTTTATTATTTTTTATATTAATAAATTTTATCCCATGCATGGATCATAAAACATAACTAATTTTGTATATTATTGCACGTGTTTATAACTTTGCAGTGTCATTATCCTTTGTTCGTGCATGGGTGTGTGAAACATGAATTCCTTCAAGACCTAGGATGTGCCATATGTAAATTATATGCATTTGTATGTTGGATCACATCAAAGGAGATTCATGTGGCTAGCATTCCTCAGTGGCATCAAGAGATAGTTGAGGTTTTTTGTATGTTTGAGAAGGAATTGCCAACGAGTTTCATGGACTTACAGGTTCATCTTCTAATCCACCTAGTAGATGAGGTTGAATTAGTTGGGGTGGTTTCTTGTTGTTGGATGTTCTTCTTAGAGAGGTACATGAAGAAATTGAAAGGTTTTGTTCGACAAAGGGAAAATATTTTACATACAATTACAATTAAAACTATAATTACAAATACAATTACAATTTTAGAATTTTACATACAATTAGAATTATAGTTACAATTTTACAATTTTACATATATACAATTACAATTAAAATTACAATTAAAATTAAAATTACAATCATTTCACAATAGTTTAAATATTACAATTAGAATTAAAATTTTACAAATATTTTACATATAATTACAATTAAAATTAAAATTACAAATATAAATACAATTTTACAATTTTACATAAAATTAAAATTTCAATTACAATCACGACACAATATTTAATAAATATCGAGATCATTTAATATTAAATTAAATAAACATCATGATCATGATAACCATCATACAAACATCATATTCGACTAAAAAACACATTCAAATTCGCTAACATCATCTAATCATCGTGATCATGATCATGTAACAAAACACAATTATCATTGTATAACATCATCACAACACAAACATCGAATATACATCTCATGTCAAATAACTCCTATCACATACACATCTATATGCAAGTTTCACATTAAATGAACATATCTAACATGAATTAACGATATACACATAATGATGATCACCAACATGTAAATTAAGTACAACTGCAATAGGAACATAAAATACATGGACCATATATATATAATGTCAAAAATATACAACTGTAATATAAATGTCAAATATCAGCTGGTGGTACATCATCAATAGTAGTACTAGTCGAGGCCCGCTTAGTCAATGGTGCAGCCTCAACAAGCTCATATACATGTCGATCAGCACGTGCCTGTTGATATGGTGCTGGTGCCTCATGCTGATCAGGATCAACTGTCGGTTACTCATCATGATGACTCGACATGGTCGATGGTCTAGCCTACTCATGAACATGAGTACTGCTGAATGCTATAGGCTGTTGACTCGACGTGGCTGATGGTCCAGCCTTCTCTCCATCATGACTGCTGGTCGATGCTGCAGGCTGCTCATCTGGCACAGCGTGAGGTGAATGATGATCACTCCCCTGATCATGATCATCAGATGATGTGTCACTGCTCGCGGAATTATGACGTACTGCATCTCAACCACACCTACGTCAAAGGGCCCTCCTCAACCGTGTAGCTAAGGTCATAGCTCCTACGACATGATAGATCAGGGTGAACATGTCACGTGAAATGCCTCTCCATATCTGTACCAGCCTAGCGCTGGCCTGTATATCTCTCATACTGGTGGGCCTGATGCCCACCTCTATAAAAAATGCACAGAGTTGGTTTCCCAACTCCATCCTCAATCTACTGTCAAATCTATGCCTAGAAAGAGGCGATACTGATGCACCATGAGGACCAGGTTTGTATGCACCAACCTGATCCTCAGCATCTGCCATATCCTGATCATTATCAGGATCCACACCTGGATCATTTGGTGGTGCTGGCATCTCATTGCCATCAAATGAACCAATGTCTACAAAATATATATAAGTACACAACAATAATTAGACAATTTCATTAAACATTTTAATAAAAACAAGTTAAAGAACATGTTAGAATAAATTTAAATAAAAAAATAATATTACCTCTATCATCTAGTGGCTCATCATCTCTGAATAGGATGTTGTCACACCCTTTCCAATCTAAACCAACATGCGGACAGGGGACCATAACGAAGGGATTCTCATCAACACTGGCTAGAAACTCTAGTGCATCATGTGATATCCTTGCGGAAAAATCAGACTCGCCCCTCTTGGGCATGACCTGTCCCCACATCTGCATCCGTACATGCAACATCGGCCTACGAGGCTCCCGAAAACAATTATGCCTCGTCTCTGGAAACCTCTAAAAAAATAAAAAAAAATAGCTCTGAATCAAAAGGTAAGTTCACACTCCCTTGTGGATGAGAAAAAAATCTATCTAAAGCTGTATAGAACTGTCGAAAAAAAAATGGCAGACCACCTCACAAGTCATGGCTCTTGTACTAAAGAATCAACATAAATTAGAAGTGGGAAACTAATGTGTTTCCCATCACTGGTTTTGTGTGAAATGGCTGAAATCAATAGTGAGAGGCACCTCACCTCCTCTTTACCAAATGAAGCAATATGTAACTAACCTCTGGAGACGTGAAAATTTGAAGGAGACAATATATCCACACATCTCTGGGAGTACACCAACTGAATCCCTCCTGCATAGCCAACTTGGACCTCTGAGAATGAGGGAAAATCCACACCTCTCCTCGATAGGCCAGTAATGAAATAGATTTCCTCCTCAGTGGGCACGTACCACTGGTTAGGACCAACCCGGAAAGCCTGTAGATGGGCATTCCACCTACGGATAAGATGTCAAAAAAACACACCATGGCCCTTTAGGGATGTAGCTTGCTCAAAGAACTTGAGGAAGCCTACCTGCCTTACGAGCCCCTGGGTAGCTGCTGTATAGGGTGAGGGTACGCATCTCTCTCCCTCTCTCATGCCTCCCACAGGCAAACCATGTTATATTGGTCCACTTGTTGTTGCTATTGTTCCCTCTCTTCTATCCTTTCATGTCACTGAATGATTGACATATTAAATACAAGTTTTTTATTAAACGATACATGTATTTAGGAATACACATATATAATTTTTTTTGAAAAAAATAAAACAGTCGGTGCGCCACAAAAAAAAAGGCATGTACTGGTAACAGTGCATATTTTTTTTGTCACACACCAGAGGTGCTACACCAGAAAATTTTCAGCGCACCGGAGGCGATGCACCTGCAAATTTTTAGTGCACCACCCTCCTAGCATTGTTCCAAGGTCAACGGTGCAGTGGTATAACAGACCACACCATTGACTATGGACCAGTGTCGGGAGGGCGGTGCACTGACCAAACTATATGCCCCGTGGCATATAGTTTAGGAAGCACACCGCCCTCCTGACATCACCACATTGTCAACGATGCAGTCGTTTCCCCGGCCGCACTGTTGACCATGTCGAATTTCTGGAATGTAGTGTGCAGAAAAAATTACTCACCCCAGGACAGATATTTCCGCCAACATACCTCATTCCCATAATTCGACATGGTCAATGGTGCGACAGGGTAATCGACCGCACTGTTATCACTCTAGTAAATTTTCTATTAGAAATATTTAAAACTTTTTAACTTACTAGAGGTAACCACAAACCTACTTTTGAAATCTAGGATCTATCCCTCCTAAATTTCAGAGAGGGATCTCTCTTTATGATTTAAATTTGTTTTTGATTAAATTTTAGGCTAGGTATGACTGGGCACTTGGTTTTTGTTTGGAAATTTTGGTGGGAAATAAGATTACTTGGAGACAAATTAAAGAGGGATCTACTAGTCCATTGGGATATGGAGTCAATATGTAGCAAGAAAAACTAGAAGGCAAGGACAAAAGGATGCTACTGCACTCAGGGCAAGGTAGATAACCCTCAGATATTTGAATAGTTTGATTTGATGAGATGGCTTGCTTTCGGGATAAAGGGCAGTGAAGGATCCTTTGATTCAGAAAAAGAGGAAGGAGGCAAGGGTCAAACGAGACTAGGAGCAATTAGGAATTCCTAAATCCGGAAATCAGCAGAAAACATTCAAATGATCAAGTAGTTAAGACAGGGAGTTTTTTACACTTATCCTGAAATAATATTCCTAATTAATCATTTATATTTGAACAACATATATGAATTTAAATGAAACTTCAGAAGAGGAAACAATGACAGTAAGAAATCACTTTACCCATTAGCTTATCGCATGAATCCTGAGTTATGAAGTCCAGATGATTGTTGTTTATAATGCCGCTATGAAATCAACACATGAGCCCCATAGTACCAGCAAAATCATCTATAATAATCTCAGCAACTTTATTCTGCACAAAATGCTTCAAAGGGTGAAGTATTTATACAAATTCTAAACTAGAATATCTTGAAAAAATATCAAGATTGGTTCACAAATATCTCCAACTATTTTACATAAATAGAACTTAAGTAAAGGACACTCAAGACTAATGGATCTATTTGGCACTATTTTTTATGGATGGGTGATGACAAAGAGGAGAATTCGAATTTGATTCAACTCTTAGTTGATGATGAGGCATCCAAGCCGCTAACTATTTCCTTTCTTTGTGCATTCTGCTCCAACAATTCTGCAAACTTGGGGTCCAATGATATCTTTGTATTTATCAATCCAAAATAGATATGTAAAAAATGAAAGATCATATTTTATATAAATATGTTGGTGAGATAAACATCTTTCAGTTCCCGAAAATTATGCTCCAGTTATCCATAATAGGCTCTTCAACAAGATGTGTAAAACAAAGTTTTACAGAGTTTGCAAAATAGGCTGTAAAGATGCGCATGTTTGTCCTGTTCTATAATACCTGTGCAAAAAGTGAGATAGTTTTTTGTATATAGGGCTCTTAGGAACAAAAACCTTCGTCATTTTTGTATGATGTATTTATTATGGGTCATAATATTCTCTCCAAAATGATACTTAACAGGAATTTTCTGAAAAAGGCACTTTAAAATATTGTTTAATATCTCCAAACCCAAAATGGCTGTTAGAAAAGTGAGAGATTTTTTTGTAGTTGAACATATTAGGAACATAAACCTCCTTTAGTTTTGCAAAATTAATATTGAATTGGTAGCAATAATCTCTGCAAAACAATGACTTAAACATGAAATTTCTGCAAAAATGTTCCTTCTTGTTATGTTTTCATCTTTTCACCTTTTTGTTCTTTTAATTGTTTTACTTTCACTTTGGATAAAATTCATTGTTGGTGAAAGTATTTTCATTTCTTTTACCATTTACTGCCTCTGTATTTACTTTTACTGTTTACCTTTGACTACTCTGTAACTTTTTTTTAACTTTCACTCTGACTTTTACCTGATACACTTTAACTGTCTCTTTTTCACTGTTATGTTTTCAATGTCATTGTGAATTCTTATTTCACTTTTACCACTTACTTTGCAAATTTCATCATTCTGATCTCTCTCTGACTTGATTTTATTTTTTCTTTGTATACAAACTATTTTTTGAATGAAGGTTTTGATTTAAAATCTGAGAATTTGGAAAAAACAATTTTGTCAACTAGTATTGAAACTGTTGGCCCAATTTCTTATTATAATAATAACCTGCAAAAATCAAACAATTTTTTAATGAAATCCAGGTCTGTAGGGAGGTGTTTGAAGGTTATTTGAAAGACCTGTGGAATGATATATGATTTATAACAAAGTTTTATATATATATTGGGTGCGCGTGAGGCGGGTGAGGAGGGTTTTAACATGGGTTAATTTATATAAAACATGAGGTTTTACATAACGAAAAGGGGTAAAGTCACACTTTAACTTTGGGTTAAGTAGGAAAGGTAAATATATTTACAACGGTATGGGGATTCTAAATTTTAGTTTAGATTAAACTTTAGAAAAATCTTGGGGAATTTGTTTTTGATTTAAACATATATAAAACATGTTTAAAGTTTTTTGTATTTTATTTTATTATATAGTAATAGATTGATGTAAATGTATATTTACTATAGGGGGCGGGAATAATTATATATGGTTAGTTTTTAGACCAAAGGGGGTATTTTTTGGGTTTTTTTTTAATTTAACATGTGGATATTTAACTTTGGTCAAAAATCTTATAATAATGAGTTTTGGGGATAATTAAATAAAAGGAGATATTTTTGCAGAGGTAAATCCCCTCTACAGACAGAGGCGTTCCCTACTAGCCCAGATCAGGTCTAGCAACAATTGAGTCATGCTAAGATGCAGGTTCCTAGTTACCAAAGACCAAGATGTAACAAGAGGCATACCTTAAGTCCTACACTGATGTTGCTTGCAGAGAAGATGGTGCTTCCGTCCTTCGTTGTGGAAGATCACAATTCTCCTGCCTAGCATGTTCGAACACCTGCACATACATGAAGAAACAACAAACACACAAGCGTAAAACCTAATACATGCAACTATGTATCAGTCAGAGAAGATACAACTCATAACACAAGACATGAACATATGAGTGGAACCATAATCGAAGTCGTTTATTATTAATCAGAACAAAGAAAGATACAACCTGAGCTCTGACACTGGATCTTCCTTAGGTGGGTCGACAGCGGAGTACGTCTTGATAAAGATCATCAGGAATGGGACAAGTCTCTCTCTCTTCGGCTTTTTGACGATAATCTCCTTACTACTGATTCAGCTCTATTTAGGCTAGCTTGCAAAGGGAAAATGACAAGCTTATATAGATGGTGGAAGGGGAGTTGGGATCCCTACAATGGTAGGATTTTCCCTATCCTCAAGGAAGCTTCCATGATAGGTGGAAAACTACTTCCCCTACATGGAGATCCAGAACCAAACCTCCCAACTCATTTTAGAGACTCATTCAGGAGTTGGTTGGAATCAAACTTCCGCCATTTATTTATTTTTTTAAATCCTTATTAAGCCTGGCGCGAGTAATACACTAGGACAAAGTGCCAGTTGGCGCGCCCTCTTTGGTGGATTTCCCCCATTGGCACGAGGGCTGAACTGGCTGGTCGCGCCAAGGCCAAAAGGTCTATTTTTAGGGATTTTCACAAGAAATTGTCTTCAGGGGAATGATTGTCCTTGTCAAGGGGGATTCCATGAAAGTGGTTTTAGGTCAGTTCACTTCTCACAGGTCACAGAATATGCCCTCCAATGTGCGGGATGGGGGATTTTAGGGACAGTGACAAATTACTGTGTAACAGATGCCCCCTAAAGCATGAGGCCCGAGAGAGAGAGAGGGGTGAAATTCTTTATGAGACTGTGTCTGACTGAAAACAATGCCGTCGGAAAACCTGTGTAGACAAGTACAACTGATATCTCAAATACATGGTATATGTGGTATGGGTGCAGCCATCCAGTGAGGATCGATAAATAGACTCAGGTATGGTCGCAGCCATCCAGTAAGGATCGATAAATAGACTTAGGTATGGTCACAGCCATCCAATCAATGAGTCATATAACCAATCATAATAATCCACAAAATCCGCAACCTAGATTCTAACAAACAAAATCTAGGGTCTTGCGCTCCATCTCGACCCGAACAGAGTACAAGTTGTAGCATGTGAATAAGTGAGCTGAAGTCAAACATGCAAGAACATCGTCTGATTACCAGCCAATGATGAAAGTTGTTAATAGGCGTGAGAGGAACCACTAATAATGACAATGGCCCTCAAGGTACTATAGGTACAATCCATGGAATGTGAACAGTGAGCTGGCGTCGAACACCCGCAGAATCATCCAATCAAATGTCAATGATGAAAACCTTGCGTCAAATGCGAAGAACCTGCCATTGAGGCATGTAGGCTCCAAGGTACCGGAAGGGAGTCTCTAGATTAGCTTCCTGGATAATGAGCTGAAGTCGACAGGAAGTGACCTTGATCGAAGGTGGGCCATAGTGTTTCCCACATCATCGACACGAGACAGAGGGATATAATTTTTGTGAATCAGGATCAGATGAGAGTCAGAGGAAGGTTGAAACTGTAGAGGTCAACTTCTCTTGAACATATCGGTGGCACGACAATGGATTTGGCAGTATTTGACATCAAAAGATCAGAGGTCATGATGACAAGGCAAAGAGCAGATGAGAGGTCAAAAGGGATTACCCAAACCCACGAAGGTAAGTAGAGAATGAGATGACATGTCCCCAACTCGACACAAATGCAAAAAAGTGCCATGTTCAAGAGCGACATACTGCCGACACGACGACAACACTGGTTGCATTTTTTCCCACCATTTCTGGCGAGTACCCCAATTATTTTTGAAAACAAGCTTTAAGGGGATAGCATATGCTTTTGATATAAGTTCGTCCTTCGGACGAATCCATCCTAGTAAATTTAACGAGCCCTAGGAAGGAGAAACTCGAATATGGTCATTACGACTGAATCCGATGTCATCAGGGTTTAACGAGTCTCACAAAGGAAGAACTCGACGTCTTTTCATGTTCAGAGATTTTGAAAAGACAGCGGAAAAGTAAACTCCAACAGTGGATTTTCGTAAATAGTTCCTCAGATCCGAAAAGTTAGAAAACTGTGTCTGAGAAAACCTCCTAGTCGCGATAGGCTAGGGTATTCCTTTTTCGTAAATAATCTATCCCAGCCTGAAAAAGGGGTAAAGGTATACTGGGTAGATGTCGTTTCGCAGCCACTTTAACAAGATAAAAATGACAAGAGACTCGGCAATCTTTTCATGTTTAGAGAGTCAGAAAAGAGCTGAAAGATGACTCCAAAAATGACTTTTTCGTGTTTTTACCGAGTCCGAAAAAGTATAAAATACAACTCGTATCATCGTCCAAGCTGCGTAAAAACCTGTTGCTGCACATGAAAGCGAGCAGAAAATCCATTTTTCGACAAAACATAGAAAAATATTTGGAAAAATGACTTTCAAAACCTGATTTTGACTTTGAAAAGTTATAAATATGCCAAAAATAGTAAAACATATTCACTTTTACTTTTTACCTCTTTTGGAGAGCAAGAGTGAGCTTTTGCTGTGCAAAATTGTGGCGGCGATTGTGATCAATCCAGTACATCATTCTGGTTCTCATTTGTTCCAGGTAAGAGGCGCTCCTCTTAGCTTTGTTTTGATTCATTTCTTGTAGATTTCCATTGTGTCTTTGATCCCTGGGGGAACCCTTTGCAAAATTAGGGCTCCGCCAATTCGCGCAGGTATCGGGCACGGACTCGCGCCAATTGGCTCCTTTTTGCAAAGGGGTCACGCCAGTTGGCGCGAATGTTAACAAAATAGTTGTGCGAATGGCGCAACTCAAATTTCCGCCTCAATTTATTAAAATGTGAGCCAATCAGATGAATTTCTGAGTGTTGTATAGATCTAATAAGGTGTTTTTGACGATGTTGGTGTAGATACCCAACCACAATGGTGATTGAGTGGAAGGAAAGGGAGCATGGTGAAGAGGATGAAATGGCCATGAAAAATAAAGCTTGCATGACTACCCTCCGAAACTGTGGTCTCAAAAAGTTCTTCCTCACACCATGTTTGAGAGCACAACCTGAGCTATTGCAATATTTGATTAGAATTTGGGATGAGAACGAAGAAGTGTTCAGGCTCCGAGACCAAGTATTGGAACTTGAGGTCTCCGATGTTTATTTCATAACCGGATTGTTCCACAGAGGCCCAATGCCAATCATGACAGGCAGTATACCTTCTGGTGAAAAAATGGATATGGTAATGGCGAGAGTGTGCCCAGGGGCACGGATAGGATCGGGCAGTGGGAAGGTTGATATCCACACGGTCCGTGATCTAGTACTCTGAGTAGTGCTCCACACCATTATGCGGGCTGCGGGATCACAGGAACTGCATGAGGCAACAAAAGCACAGCTCCTACTAGCATCTGAATGCATGAACCCTATACTTTTTGATTGGGCCACTGCCGTAAAAACAAACATCAAATGGCAGCTGACGAAGTGCAAGAAGGCCAAAATGAAACAGTTTGGGTACGGTTCCATCCTGGTATCATTCATTCTTGAACGGTTACCAATTTTCCAGGGCCAAGGGGCGATAGTCGCCAAGCAATCATTGAGGGAGTCGAGGATGGCTCGATGGGCAGCACTCATGCCCAGATCAGGAGGGGGCCAGTAGATCTCCTGGAGGCTCGAGCTTTTTGTATGGCTACGGTGACAACTGATTTTTGTTGAGGACTGGCCCTATGCCGGTACCGAATTCACGGGAGACCCAGATCTTCCACTCTTGGAGGGGGATGACTGGTATGAGGAGCTGGGTAAGACTCTTTTTTATTTTTATGTATTTATGATTTTTTTTGTGATACATGCCAATTCTAACAAAAATTTCTATATGTATGGAGATGTTGGCCCAGAGAGGCCCGCCGGAATGTCACCCATTGCACGGAGGACCCCTCTTGCACATGATCCTCAAGCTGAGGGTGGTGAAGGGAGCGAGCTAGTCCAGAACCTAAAGGTTATTGCCCAGGGGATTCCAGATTACGCATGGCTAGCAGATGTCCTGATGGCTTACTAGAGACACACTGTGGGGGTGCCTAGTCACCTCCATTGATTACTGAGGTGATTGGTGTGTGCGGTGACATGCTACCATGAGCACCACACTGATTAGTCATCTGGGGCTTTTATATGCATATTTTTGAGAGACATGTTGTCTCCGACTAGTATTAAAACAGACATGTATATTTTTTGATTTTATGTGATGTACACAAACTGCAAAATATATGACATATATATATATATCTATTTCTGGATGGATCTTTTTACATGTGATGATGTTTTTACAACTTGCGCAAATGTATATCTAAAACAAAATTAGCTACTTCATCTGTTAACATATTCATGTGTTTGGGTATGTGTTGATATGTAATATAATCAAAATTTCTTTCCAGTAAACGAATACGTAGATAGAGACATAAAATGGATGGGTTTCTAACTGAATAATGACCGTTAAGTTGTAGTACTACAAGCTATGAGTCCAGATACACAAGTAATGCACGAATACCGAGGTTAACAGCCTCGTTCAACAATTCCACAATGGCACTATACTCCGCGACATTATTTGTGGTAGGCCCTAGACAAACACCTTGCAAATTAACCAACTCACCAGCAAGATCGTAGATTACCCAGGCTACCAAGGACAGATTCCTGGTACTGCGGGAGGCACCATCTGCGAAACCGATAAAAGGAGTAATAGACATCTGCAAAATCAGGAAGACCTAATCAACAAAAAGACTCTTACAAAGCACACCACACCACACATGCACAAAAAATGAAATCACTCACTTATGTACACACACATCACACAAGAATAACTCAAGCGTAGTACTTTTTGAGGTATAGCCCATTCCTAGGTTGCGCCAGAGGAACTCCTTCGTATTCAATAAGCTCATAGGCCCCTTTTTTTAATACTCGTTTAACTATATAGGGCCCATGCCACATGGGCTGGAATTTTCCCACTCCAAGTTTATCGTGTGCTTGGTCATATAGGAGGACGAGGTCCCCTTCAATGAAAGAACGTGGAGAAACTGATTGATCGAAGTGGGCTTTGAACCGCTTTTTCTGTGCCTCAATAACCACGGCAACCAAGCGACAGGTTTCATCCAGTCGTTCCAAATACAAGAGACGTTCTTCCTCTAGAGAAGTGTCAGGCAATAGTTCCACAGCCAACTTCAGGGAAGGAATTTTTCATTCAACCGAGAGATTCGCTTCCACACCATAAACCAATTGGAAGTTGTGAATCCAATTGCGCTCTTTACAGACGTTCGATAATCCTAGAGAGCTGAGAACAATTGGAGATGCCAGTTGGATTTGTGGATACCAATCGTTCGTTGAAGCATCGTGACCAAAACCTTGTTCATGGCCTCAACCTGGCCATTCGCCTGGGGGTAGTATGGCGTTGAGCTATCATGGCGTAAGCCCAAATTTGATGTCAGCTCAGCCATCATGTAATCCCGAAAATGAGTGCCATGATCAATGACAATGGCTTGAGGGAATCCGAAACGCATAATAACATGGTTGAAAAGGAATTGGGCAAATGTCTTACCGTCGGCAGCTAATGTAGGCATCACTTCGGCCCACTTAATGAAGTAGTCCATGGCAACAATTATATAAGCATGCCCCCCAGTCAAGTGAGGGTTACATGTCATAAAATCTACGCCCCATTTAACAAAAGGGCCGACGGTAATGACAGGATGCAAGGGTAGGGATGGCGCGCGCATCTTGCGCTGAAAGACCTGGCACGCATGACATTTTCGGACTGCAACAATACAGTCTTTGAATATAGACGGCCAAAATTAACCCGCACACAGAATCTTCTGGGTGGTGGCATATCCGGAGATGTGACCACCATAGGCATCACTATGACAGTCATTCAAGACTTTCTCAGCCTCTTCCAGGGTCAAGCACCGACGGAGTATAGAATCAACTCTGACACGGTACAAGGTATTTCCTACAATGCGGTATGGTTGAGATTGATGTCGAATCTTTCATCGAGCATATTTTTTCAATTCAGACCGAAACGTGGATGTTTGAAGATACATGATAATGTCACCGTCCCATAGGTCACAAGTGCTGATAAGCGAGTGTTTCATCCAGGATATGATCCTCGAATTGGGATGGAACAGAGTGTGTCGAGAGAGAGCAAATAAGATCAGCAAAAATTAATGATTTTGTCGACTTAGCAGTGGTGAACTCTAAATCGAACTCCTGAAGGATTACAATCCATTTGGAGTACTTTTCCCTCGGAAATTGTCGAGACAAGATATATGTCATGGGGTTGCAGTCAGAAACCACTGTTACGATACGCAATAGGATGTAATGGTCGAATCACTGAACGGCCTGAACCGCGGTGAGCACCAACTTCTCGACGTGGGCATAGCATGTTTTCGTGTCAAGAAGATTCTAAGATATATAGTAAACTATGTGTTCATTTCCATCGTCGTCATCCTGTACTAAAACCATAGCTATTGTGCTAAATGCAGCGGCCAAATAAAGGGTGAAATCGCGATGATAGTTGGGAGGACATATCAGCGGAGCGTTAACGAGCAATGTTTTAAGCTTATGAAAATATCGCTAGGAAATCTCATCCTAATGGAAGGGAATGTCCTATTTCAAAAGTCGCGTAAAGCCCTTGGCCACTTCCACATAGTTAGGAATAAAGTGCCGTAAGAAGTTAGCTTTCCCCTGCAGACTTTGTAGTTGATGTAACAAGGAAGGGGATGGGAGGTTAACGATGTCCTCGACCTTGAGGGGGTCAAGGAGAATTCTGTCTTTAGAGACGATGAATCCCAAAAGACCATCAGAATCCACGCAAAAGACGCACTTATGAGGATTGAGCCTAATATTGTAGCGTCTGCAATGGAGGAAAATACGGCGGAGGTGTTCAGGATGGTCCTCACGTCGAGCTAAATGGGTCGGAAAATCATCTAGATATGGCTGAACAATATGATGTATGGCGTGGAAAGCATAGGACATAGCACGCTGGAAGGTGGCCCTAGTGTTTTTTAAACCGAACGGGAGCTTTTTGTAAGCGAAGGTACCCCACGGATAGATAAAGGCAGTCTTATGTTGATCAGAAGGTAAAATATTGATTTGATTGTACCTAGAGAATCCATCCATAAGGGAATATATCTCACTCCCTACGCATTCATCAATGATCTGATCTATAAAGGGAGTGGGGTAATTGTCCTTAGGACAGGCCCGATTGATGTCTCAGTAATCAACATAGACCCGTATAGTGCCCTGCTTCTTATCTATAGGAACAATATTTGAAACCCATTATGTGAGGGGAATTGGATATATAAAGCCTACATTAAGAAGTTTTTCAACTTCTTCCTTTATAGCTGCGGACTTTCGGGGATGCACTGGGTGTAGGCGTTGACGCATGGGTTTCGCACCGGGATAGGTAGGAATCTCGTGCATGACTATACTGGGATCAATCCCAGGCATCTCTTCATAGGACCACGTGAAAACATCTTTGAATTTGCGAAAAAGGTTTGTATAAACTTGTATCTCTTTGGGAGAACAAGTCACTCCCACATGAATATTCTCTACTACCCCCTATTTGACGGAGATTTCGATCGGTATGGTTTGAGTGATATTACTCAGTTTTCCCTCTGAAAGAACCTCATGAGTCAATATTAGTGTTTGAAGAGGCGGAGTGGGAAGCTGAGATGCGAAGCGCTCTAGACAATCAGACATTTCCCCTAGGCTTGGCATGAACGAGGAACGATGATGTCCATCGCTCCATGGAAGATCTTCAAGAGACATTGTTTCAACAATGGCTTCATCAGAAGGGAAGATTTCTCTTAAAGGATCAGGTGAATCTGCATTGCCTAGCCAAGGGGATTAAGAATATATATCCAAAGCCATGCTTGAAGGAGCATGTTCAGGAGGAGGAGCATCAGATGCAGTGACAATTTCGCAATAATTAATCTCAACTGGAGTTAACAGCATTGATTCTCTAAAAGAGGTCACCTTATCAGGCGAAGGTATGATCCAAGGGTCATCTGACCTACAGATCATGTTAACTTTAATGGTGTGCGGTGGTGGTGCGGGAAAAATACCCATGAGGATGGGGTCCTTGAAGAGACCAAGTCCTACACTGTCGGGGGGATTGGGGATCTGATCCATGTAAGGAACGTTGCTCTCAGAAGATGAGCTGAAGAAAGACAACTGATCCATAGTGATGATTTTTCCCTCATGAGAGAACTTTAGAAGCTGAAAGAGGGTGAACGAAACGCACAACATGGCGTGAGTCCAACTGCAATCGAGAAGAAGATTGTAGTTGAGCTTGGCGTCAACCACTTCTACTTCTATGTTGACTGTCTTCCCCTATAACGTGATCGGCAAACTCTCGAGAACACCCAGGGGTTTTGATTCTCGACCATCAAATGCCTCTAGGGCATTGGGAGACGATGTAAGAGCTAGAGAGCCAATGGCCTTCTAGCAAGTGGATGACATAACACAGGTGGAAGCACCTTCATCGAAAACAGCCCTGTGGATGTTGAGGTCGTTGATCCTGACTTAGATAACAAGAGAGATTTGATGTGGAAGTCAGAGGAAAAAATTTTCAAGGTCGAAGGTGAGAATATTAGAATTGGCAGGATCGATTCCACCGATTTCAGACAACAGAGCTTTCCGTTGCGATGGGAAACTTTGAAGCACTTCCAATGCAGAAATTGTAGAAGGATCTTGTGCCAAATCCTCAACAATACTGTAGTGCTAAGCGACATGGGAATTTGGGTTGTAGGAAGATTTTCGCAGAACACCTTTAGAAGGTGGCCTCACAACAGGTTCAACGCTGGGCTTCTAAATTTCTAAAGGACCAGAGATAGGTGGGGGAGGTGGGCCATCCACGACTTCCTTTCCATCTGCCTAGCATGATCTAGCATAATCCTTCAAACGCATAGCAATTGAGACAGGTGCAACACCATTCATCATAAAGACCTGGGACCCAAATGGTACAAATGGTGAAGGGTGCTCAACCATCTGGGTCTACTGAGACGGGAACGGTTCTTTGAGAACTTCCAGAGTCCCTTTGGAGCCTTTCAAAAGTTGACTAACTTCAGATTGTCGAGGACAATCTCTGGTATAATGGTCTCCTTCACAGATAAGGCAGGGGTACTTCGGTTTACGTTGGGAATCGTCGTCAATACGAAGTTTAGAAGACTCTGGTTTCGGGGCATTGGGTTTGGATTTTCCTTTTTCCTTCTTCTTTCCTTTGGAGGCCTTTTCCATAGGATTAGCCTAAACGGCATTGACCTCCACAGTTTTACCAGAATCCAGAGGGGTGGGAAGAGAAAAATTATTGGAAGAATTAGACTTCTGCTTCCCATTAGAATATTTCCGAGAATTTTTAGAAGCAGAACCAATAACATCATCCACCGCTAGGGTAGGTGGTGCTTTTGAGGTCCCTGGCCATGAAGCATCAGTCAAAATATCATAAAGCATGCCGGATTGAGAGTACACCAGGTCAAGGTACTAGGCATGCTCAATGGCTTGTTCTTTGGTCACACATGCCCCCATAGCAATATATTGAGCGATGTTGTTAACGAAGGAGGTAGTGAACCAATGAGTTAGTAGTTGATCAGGAATATCAAACTTGATCAGTCTACAATGATGTTGCCACTCATGAATATGATCAGATATGTGGGTGGCTTTATCCTTCTTCAAAGAAGTCAAGAGATGCATCCCGGCTTCGTAACAAACCGGTAACTAAAAGTGTGTCAGAAAATCCATAGCTAACGTATTGAAGTCTTGAAAGATGCCACGGGGTAATTTTATATACCACTTAGCGGCAGCACTGGTAAGAGTGCGCTGGAAGAGACGAAGACGAATTGAATCATCCACCCAAGAGTTGGACAAACACCACAGATGGTAGGTCATTACATGAGCTTGGGGGTCGTCTCCAGCTTTACCTTCAAACTTAGGATAGTCACCAGGCACCTTGGTTGGAACCAGAGGCCAATAAGCATTGTGAAGAATCGGATCATTGGTCAATTTAGAAACATCGTCAATTCCAACGTAGCAAGTAATGGCAACTGAGGATTGAAAGGCATACCAGGTCCTCGATAAGGACCTGTACCTATACTCCACCCTGGTTGAGCATAACCTTGCCCCCATTGGTTCTGTCCCGTGGGATTCTGACCATAGGGGGTGTAAGCCGTATAGTTGGTCTGATATGGTTGCTGATAACCAGTGTATGGGGGTTGATAACCGGGGTATGGACCCTGATTATATGTTAGCCCCATTTGAGCAGTATATGGGTTTGACTGCTGAGTATAGGTATAGCTTAGTTTTTGAAGATAATAATTAGAACCTTGGGGTAGGTTGTAAACTAGTCGAGATTGACCTTGAAGATAATAACCACCTTGGGGTTGGGCGGGTTGTTGATAAGTGGGGCCCTTCTGAGCCTGATAAGCTGGGCGTACAGGCAGGTTGGGCTATGGCATAGAGTAAATTGGTTGTTGAGCAAGGTTGATAGGATGTACAGGCTGGCCTGGTTGGACAAGTTGACCTGGCTGAACGGGTTGCCCTGGTTGACCAAGTTGACCCGTCTGAACAGGTTGTGTTGGTTGAACAGGTTGACCTGGTTGATGAGGGACATCAGGCTACCCTGGATGAGCCGGTTGGCCTGGTGGCAGGATAGGGCCAGGTTGCACCTGATAACTAGTTTGACCTGTAACAGGACCATAAGAGGGCCCTGGCTGTGCAACATTCAGACCAATAGGAAACTGAGGTTGCATAGGTTGCACCATTGCTTGAGAGGGTTGGATTTATCCCCCAGGACCATACAACAGCCCCAGATGGTACCCCGGTTGACTTGTGGGCCCTTGAGGTTGCCTCAGTTGGACCACAGGGTGAGGCTGTATAGGTTGACCTTGAGGGTTGTAGGGTTGTCCTTGCGGACCGTATAACAACCCCTACTGGCCCGAAGGTTAGCCATGTAAGGGTTGTCCCTACGGGTCATAAATATAACCAGGCTAGCCCGAAGGTTGGTCCCAGAAGGGTTTTCCTTGCGGGTTGGAAGGTTTCCCAACCTGGGCAGACAGAAAACCTTAAACATACTGATAAGCCTCTGGAGCAGGAAAACGTAGAGGGTTTCCCTGCTCATCGTACTGATATGGAAAAGTGTAGATGGGTGTACCATCCTGTGCATAGTGAAAAAAATAAGGACGGTTGGGATCTTGGGAGGATTGACTAACCTTGGAGTTCGATTTCTGTAGGGACAACCGATACTCCTTAGGAGAGATGTTCTCCGGAATATCAAATGCTATGTAGATGTCTTCGGGAAGTGACGCGGTCCTTACAGACTGAGTAGTAATAGCGGGTGTAGATGCGGCCACATAGACAGTAGGCCTGACAGGTACTGATGTGACCTGAGGAGATGACATGAGGGGTGTCCTTAGGGACATCCCTAACGAATTAATAACCGGCCTCGTAGACGGAGTTGATACTCCCATAGAGGCAATGATAGTCATAATCTGACTTAAAGATCTATACCCTGCTGGAAGCGAAGGACTAGGCGAAGACATGACAGATAACTCGGGGTTGTCTTCTGGGAACAGCTGGTAATCTTCACCAGACGTGGGGATTTCCTCACTAGGAGAAGGACTGGATGATCCCATATTTGAGCCTGTCGCTAGATCTTCCAAAAGACGGCAAGGACTAGGAGGAATAACAATAGCTAAGAAGGGCGATCCTGATGTAAGAGGAGGGAAATATTCCCCTACTCCAAATCCAAACCAAGTGTTGGATAAGAGAAAATTGAACTCAACTGGTCCTCCAAAGGGAAGCTCAGATAGAATCGGTCCCCCATCGGGAAACTCGGAGACAATGGGCTTCTGAGGTTCAGCAGAGGATTGAGAGACCTCTGATGAATCGTTTGTGTAAGGACTACCAGTAGATGAAACTGAGGGTTCCACCATTGTGACAGTAATGACAAGAGGAAGAGATCAAACAAGAGCACACGGGCTAAAAACCAAGGCACACAATCAAACGACCAACAAGAAAACTCTAAAAAGGGCATGTGATTGCAGGTGATTTATTTTACCACATTGAAACTTAGAAACTTCACCGTTTCATGTTTTAAGAGTCGAGAAATGGATGAAAGGTGACTCTATCTCTTTCAATTTTGAAACAAGTGTGAAAGGACAAGCGCTTGATGATCCTTTCAAATTTAATGAGTCAGAAAAGATCAAAATGACTACTCTGGAACTCTAGGCAAAGGGTGTACTAGATATCCATGAACTGCAATATACACCTTCGTTTCAAATTGAAAGAGAAATCAACCAAGGACTTGACGTACGTGCAGGCAATCTCCCCAAATGCTATGTCTAGTGTATCATTGGTATAAGGTGGCAGACTCGACTTCCTACGGATAAAGGATAGCAACCTAGTGGGGTATCCCTTTATATACGTGATGGTACGAGGAGCACAAGTCCATACTAGCACTGTCTAAAGCCAAGAGGCGAACAACATCTACTAGGTTTAACGACATCGGAATATGCCACTAGCCTAGACCTCTAAATATTTTGTTAATGTTTCAATGCCGCCTTAAGGTAAATTGAATAAATTTTAGTGTTGATCTTCAGTTATGTTTCAATTTCTAGGCCCTACCGAATTTTATGTCTCAAAATCCTCTAAAATGCACACTACATGCCACAATGTATCACTTTGTTCGATGAATAGCTAACTACGGGAAGGTTGAGAGCTTTCACATAATAATAAAATTATCACAAAACAACCACTAGTGTCTCTAATGTAGGCTAACGGAAACTAAAAGCTTTTCTTTTAGAGTTATAAATCACTAATAACACAGAAAAGTTCTCAATTTACATTAACTAATTAAAAGCAAAAGAGATTTTTTTATTTTTTTTTGTATCTTCAATTTTCAAGAGAAGAATGCACTAAACGAGATGAAAACTAATGAAAAGTATAATTTGAGAAGCGATAGCAAAAGAGAAAAGACAAGCAAGTTCACTCAATGCCAAACACACAATCATACCTCAAATTGATGAAGAAATCCCTCAAATTAAAGAGGAATCCCAAAGACTCAAATGAACCGTGTAATCTAGGCCCAAAACGAGATTCAAATGAGAAAGAGACCAGTGACTCAAATAACACAATAAAATAATGGAAAACCACCAAACGAATGCAGAGAAGCAACAATGAAATGAACTGATCAAACGAGAACCAAAAACTCCCACGGGAGGCTCGACACACTATAGCACCTAGATGCCCTAGGGCTAGAATGTAAAACTGATAGTAGAGGGAAAAAAAATAGAGGATGACGGTCACACACAGTCAACCAAGGCTCCAGAACACTCAGGCAGTCGAAAAAATGACACCAAAACCACAAATCAAGCTCAGAAAGCTCAGAAAGGAGCAAACCCTAGCACCACACAAGATTGTCATGACTGTCAGGCTGCAACTAGCGCCAGAACAAGATTAGCACAGGGGATAAACTGGCAACAAGTGCTAGCTGGCGCGACTGTCAAGGAAAAAACCACGCCAGTCGAGTTTACTAATGTAAAAAAAAAAGAGCAAACAGGGAGCAGATCAGGGATGGTGAGGCTAAACAGAGGTTTAACACTAGAAAAAACGAACGAAAAGAGTTGATCAAGCAGACAAAGACCAAAATCAACTGAAAAGACAAGAAAAACTCCAATCAATGTCCCCCTAGTGGATTCGCCAGTTTGTTGGAGAGGTAAATCCCCTCTATGGACAGAGGCAATCCCTACTAGCCCAGATCGGGTCTAGCAACAATCGTGTCATGCTAAGACGCAGGTTCCTAATTACCAAAGACCAAGATGTGACAAGAGGCCTACCTTAAGTCCTATGCTGTTGTTTCTTGCAGAGAAGATGGTGCTTCCATCCTTCGTTGTGGCAGATCACAATTCTCAGGCCTAGCACGGTCGAGTACCTGCACATACACGAAGAAACAACAAACACACAAACGTAAAACTTAATATATGCAACTATGTATGAGTCAGAGAAGATACAAATCATAAAAAAAGACATTAACATATGAGTGGAACCATAATCAAAGTCGTTTATTATTAATCAGAACAAAGAAAGATACAACCTGAGCTTTGACGCTGGATCTTCCTTCGGCGGGTCGACAGCGGAGTACGTCCCGATAAAGCTCGTCGAGAATGGGACAAGTCTCTCTCTCTCTTCGGCTGTTTCATGATAATCTCCTTACTACTAATTCAACTCTATTCAGGCTAGATTTCAAAGGGAAAATAACAAGCTTATATAGATGGTGGAAGGGGAGTTGGGATCCCTACAATGGTAGGATTAGCCCTATCCTCAAGGAAGCTTCCATGATAGGAGGAAAACCACTTTCCCTACATGGAGATCCAGAGGCAAACCTCCCAACTCATTTTAGAGACTCATTCAGAAGTTGGTTGGAATCAAACTTCCGCCATTTATTTTTAAAAAACAATCCTTATTAAGCCTGGTGTGAGTAATACACAGGGACAGAGTGCCAATTGGTGCACCCTCTTTGGTAGATTTCCCCCATTGGCACGAGGGCTGAACTAGTTGGTTGCGCCAAGGCCAAAAGGTCTATTTTTAGGGCTTTTCACAGGAAATTGTCTTCAGGAGAATTATTGTCCTTGTCAAGGGGGATTCCATGAAAGTGGTTTCAAATCATGTCACTGCTCACAGGTCATGGAATAGGCCCTCCAATGTGCGGGACGGAGGATTACAGGGACGGTGACAAGTTACTATGTAACCGCTATAATACTTAGGATAAGGTTTATTTATATGGATTTAATAAGTAAATTAGAAGTTAATATAACTATGGACAATGTAAAACACCAAAAAACAATTATATAACTAAGTAAAGTGATAATGTAGAAGCAAGGCTTTATTCTTTGTAATTTAACCACTTTGACTTAGAATATAACATTTTTGGAGGGTTTTTTGTGTTTTTATGAATGAATGAGATTAGTCAAAAGGGAATTGGATTATTAATTAACTAAAAAAGGAGTATTTACTTATGAAATTGAATAATGATGAGTGCATGAAGGGTAAATGATGAAAATTAGGGATTAACATAGAAATTCAACACTTTTAACTGAACAGTCATTGAGCCTTGGGTCTGGTCCCAACAGAAGTCATAGAAATGCTCTAAGCCTCATTGACTGGAATTTTAGAGTGCGGAATAACTATAGGGGAAGGGAAATTAGTAATTTTTGCCCGATGAAAGATATATAGAATGATTTCCCACTTCTTCTTCCTACCCAATCTTTAATCTAACCTTTTTTCTTCCATTTGTGCAGGTGTATTTGAGCTAGCAACCTTGAACATTTTATTCTTTTGAAAGTAGTAAAAACTATCTAATTCTACCTTATTTCATCCAAGGACCCAAATTAAACTGTTGGGTTCCTTTTTACTCTATACCTAGCTACTGAATTGTCAGGATTAAACTGTCTGACAACTCTTTATTCTCTACTTAAAACAACTGAATTGAAACATGACAAGTGAAGATTAAGCATTTCAACTCATCATGGATAATGGCATTTATTGACACTCTGCCATAATCAGCTGCAAAAAGTAAAAAGTAGTGGCATTTAGACTTGCACACTTTCATGTTTTATTCATCTTTTTCCTTTTGGGGTATATCATTTTTTCTAAGTCTTTTGATTTTTCTTTTATGACTTTTACCCTCTTTTTTATTTTTGATTTTTTTTTATTTTTTCAAAATATGGGAAAACAACTTGCAGAAAGAAAATTGTGTACATATTTACAAGACTATCATAAGTCAAATCTAAATTATGAATCCTATATTTATAGGACTCTAACAACGACTTCACATGGGGATGGCATCTCCTCGTGAGATGTCAAGAACACCGTTGACTAGTAGCCTGATCCATTGGGCCAATCCCAAACATGCATTTGCTGTGGCTGAAAATCTTGAACTAAATATATTCCTTTTTCTGAAAACTGAAATCTGATCTGAAATTAAAAAAAACATACTACAATTCTCAAACCAAACTGATTAGATCTTAAATATCTTTAGGAATTTCTCCTCAGCTTTAAATCTTAATGAATTATTCCAAAAATAGCTAAGAACTGAATACTAAAAAAAAATTCTCATAGCTTTGAGCTTATTTGCACTCATCTATCTACTCTAATCTACTGTTAATTTTGTTGAATCGGGTAATACAAAAATGCCAATGAAGCCAGTCAAGTAGTTGTAGCAATGAATGGATAATATGACTGATTTTCATCAAACTTGGAAGTATAACTTGATCATGTGTCTTCATAATCAGAGATATGATGTGAAATGGCAATTGTTGATATATTTGATCCTCATAGATAAAAACATGTTTGCAGATTTGAGCTAAAAATATTCTCCATATAATTTGCTATCAGATCATCAAAAGAATAATGTATGATTTGTGCTTCAAGGCTTTCAATGACCAATTGATTAGTTATATTCTTAATATTAAACTCTCAAACTATTTCTTCAGTCTTGTGCTTGAAAGAATAATCATCCTGAATCTGTAAGTCAAAAGGTAGTACAATTTCCTCTTGCTTTGGAGAAGGAAGACTTTTCAAGAATTCTTTAGGATCTTGGAAATTATAAGACTGAATTTTAGAATGAAAAAGTTTAATTCCATTTTCATATTTTCAGAAATTAACTCAAGAACACATATTTTAAGTTGTGGAGAAAATTTTCTTGGTTTCAAAATAAGAAAAACAACTCTTAGAAAATCCTCATCAAGCTGAAATTCTAATAATTCATCCATGAATTCATTTAAAATCTCATGAGATGAAAGGTTTGCCATAGACCCTGTCATCTTGTATCACCATTAATGATTTCAAATATGAATTCTTTGGTTATGGAGTTTCTTTTGAACTTTGAAGCTCTAGATCTTGGACAATGAAGTCGGCAGGTGGATGATTTTAACATTTATATGTCTGATCATTGTCCACCATCATAGATCAGATCTGAACCTATAAAATATTTCTGAAGAAAAAGGTTAGTCTTTCCCCAGTATGGTTGCCATTATGTTATCACTCTAGTAAATTTTCTATCAGAAATATTTAAAACTTTGTAACTTACTAGAGGTAACCACAAACCTACTTTTCAAATATAGGATCTAGCCCTCCTAAATTTCAGAGAGGGATCTCTCTTTATGATTTAACTTTGTTTTGGATTAAATTTTAGGCTAGGTATGATTGGGCAATTGGGTTTTTTTGAAAATTTTGGTGGGAAATAATATTACTTGGAGACAAATTAAAGAGGGATCTACTAGTCCATTGGGCTATGGAGTCAAGATGTAGCAAGCAAAACTGGAAGGCAAGGCCAAAAGGATGCCAATATACTCAGGGCAAGGTAGATAACCCTCAAATATTTGAATAGTTTGATTTGATGAGATGGCTTGCTTTCAGGATAAATGGCAGTGAACGATCCTTTGATCCGAAAAAAGAGGAAGGAGGCAGGGGTCAAACGAGACTATGAGCAATTAAGAATTCCTAAATCCGGAAATCAGCAGAAAACATTGAAATGATCAAGTAGTTAATACAGGGAGTTTTTTACACTTATCCTAAAATAATATTCCTAATTAATAATTTATATTTGAACATGTATGAATTTTAATTAAACTTTAGAAGAGGAAACAATGACAGTAAGAAATCACTTTACTCATTAGCTTATCGCATGAATCCTAAGTTATGAAGTCTAGTTGGCTATTGTCCAGAATGCTGCTATGAAATCAACACATGAGCCTCCACAGTACCAGAAAAATCATCTATAATAATCTCAACAAATTTATTCCACACAAAATACTTCAAAGGGTGAATTATTTATACAAATTCTAAACTAGAATATCTTGAAAAAATATCAATATTGGTTCACAAATATCTCCAACTGTTTTACATAAATATAACTTAAGTAAAGGGAAATCAAGACTAATGCATCTATTTGGAACTATTTTTTATGGATAGGTGATGAAAAAGAGGAGAATTCGAATTTGATCCAACTCTTAGTTGATGATGAGGCATCCAAGTCACTAACTGTTTCCTTTCTTTGTGCATTTCGCTCCAGCAATTCTGCAAATGTGGGGTTCAATGATATATTTTTATTTCTCAATAAAAAATATATATGTAAAAAATGAAAGATGTTATTGTAGATAAATATGTTGGTGAGATAAACCTCTTTCAGTTCCCAAAAATTATGCTCCAGCTGTCCACAATAGGCTCTGCAAAACGATGTGTAAAACAAAGTTTTATAGAGTCTGCAAAATAGGCTATAAAGGTGCGCATGTATCTCCTATTCTATAATACATGTGCAAAAAGTGAGATAGGTTTTTTTAGATAGGGCTCTTAAGAAAAAAAAAATCCTTCCATTTTTTATGATGTATTTCTGATGGGACACAATATTCTCTGCAAAATGATGACTTAACAGGAATTTTCTACAAAAAGTGCTTTAAAATATTGTTTAATATCTCAAAACCAAAAATGGCTTTTAGAAAAGTGAGAGAGGTTGTTTTAGTATAAAATATTAGGAACATAAAACTCCTTTAGTTTTACAAAATTCATCTTGGATTGTTCACAATAATTTCTGCAAAACAATTACTTAAACATGAAATTTCTGCAAAAATGTTCCTTCTTGTTATGTTTTCATCTTTTCACCTTTTTGTTCTTTTAACTGTTTTACTTTCACTTTGAATAAAATTCATTGTTGGTGAAATTATTTTAATCTCTTTCACCATTTACTGCCTCTATATTTACTTTTACTGTTTACCTTTGACTGCTCTGTAACTTTGTTTTAACTTTCACTCTGACTTTTACCTGATACACTTTAACTGTCTCTTTTTCACTGTTATGTTTTCAGTGTCATTGTGAATTCTTATTTCACTTTTACCACTTACTGTGCAAATTTCATCATTTTGATCTCTCTCTGACTTGATTTTATTTTTTCTTTGTATACAAACTGTTTTTTGAATGAAGCTTTTGATTTAAAATCTGAGAATTTGGAACAAACAATTTTGTCAACTAGTATTGAAACTATTGGCCCAATTTCTTATTCTGATAATAACGTGCAAAAATAAAACAATTTGTTAATGAAATCTAGGTCTGTAGGGAGGTGTTTGAAGGTTTTTTGAAAGACCTGTGGAATGATATATGATTTATAACAAAGGTTATATATATATATATATATATATATATATATATATATATATATATATATATATATATATATATATATATACATATATATTGGGTGCGCGTGAGGCGGGTTAGGAGGGTTTTAACATGGGTTAATTTATATAAAACATGAGGTTTTACATAAGGAAAAGGGGTAAAGTCACACTTTAACTTTGGGTTAAGTATGAAAGGTAAATATATTTACAACGGTATGGGGTTTCTAAATTTTAGTTTAGATTAAACTTTAGAAAAATCTCGGGGAATATGTTTTTGATTTAAACATATATAAAACATGTTTAAAGTTTTTTGTATTTTATTTTATTATATAGTAATAGATGGATGTAAATGTATATTTAATATAGGGGGCGGGAATACTTATATATGGTTAGTTTTTATACCAAAGGGGGTATTTTTTTGGTTTTTTTTTCTTAATTTAACACATGGATATTTAACTTTGGTAAAAAATCTTATAATAATGGGTTTTAAGGATAATTAAATAAAAGGAGCTATAATACTTAAGATAAGGTTTATTTATAAGGATTTAATAAGTAAATTAGAAGTTAATATGACTATGGACAATGTAAAACACCAAAAAACAATTATATAACTAAGTAAAGTGATAATGTAAAAGCAAGGCTTTATTATTTGTAATTTAACCACTTTGACTTAGAATATAACATTTTTGGAGGGTTTTTTGTGTTTTTATGAATGAAGGAGATTAGTCAAAAGGGAATTTGATTATTAGTTAACTAAAAAATGATTCTTTACTTATGAAATTGAATAATGATGAGTGCATGAAGGGTAAATGATGAAAATTAGGGATTAACATAGAAATTCAACACTTTTAACTTAACAGTCATTGAGCCTTGGGTCTGGTCCCAACAAAAGTCAGATAAATGCTCTGAGCCTTATTGACTGGAAGTTTAGATTGCAGAAGAACTATAGGGGGAGGGAAATTAGTAATTTTTTCCCAGTGAAAGATATATACAATGATTTTCCCACTTCTTCTTCCTACCCAATATTTAATCTAACCTTTTTTCTTCCATTTGTACAGGTGCATTTGAGCTAGAAACCTTGAACATTTTATTTTTTTGAAAGCAGTAAAAACTATATAATTCTACCTTATTTCATCCAAGGACCCAGATTAAACTGTTGGGTTCCTTTTTACTCTATACCTATCTACTGAATTGTCAGGATTAAACTGTCTGACAACTTTTTATTCTCTACTTAAAAAAAGTAAGTTGAAACATGACAAGTCAAGATTAAGCAATTCAACTCATCATGGATTATGGAATTTGCTAACACTCTGCCATAATCAGCTGCAAAAAGTAAAAAGTAGTGGCATTTAGACTTGCACACTTTCACGTTTTATTCATCTTTTTCCTTTTGGGGTATATCATTTTTTCTAAGTCCTTTGATTTTTCTTTTAGGACTTTTACCCTCTTTTTGATTTTTGATTTTTTTATTTTTTCAAAATATGGGAAAAAAAATTGCAGAAAGCAAAGTATGTACATATTTACAAGACTATCATAAGTCAATTCCAAATTATGAATCCTATATTTATAGGACTCTAACACGCAGCATACCTTTCTTTAATTTTAAAAAATCACAGTGCGTCATTTCGGTATTGCCTCAGAACCAGTGCAGATACTATTAGCATCGATTGTGGTGCGACCTGTAAATTTACAGGCAACACCGCGAACTAGTGAGAGCCGAATGGCTTGAGCGCACCATGCAAGAATTTTATATTTATTTTTTAAATAAGGTGAATTTTAAGCTATTTTACAAAACTAATCTACTAAAAGGTTTAATTATGGAAAAACAAGGAAAATACCTGTACATTTGGCCGTCAAGGAGGCATATTGGCTGTAGAATTTGTAAAACTAAAATTGCCCACCGTATTGCAAAATTCAAAATGGAGATGGTGGGCAATGGACAACAGCAGTGCATGCAATGGGAGCACCGATGGCAGGGTGCTTCACACAAGGTAAATTTGCACCGGTGCTTGAGAGATATGGAGCACTGACAAGTGAAAAATGCAGATTTTTTGACGTAATTTTTTTTTTATTTAACCCTTTTCCGATGCATGCGTTTTATAGGTGCACCAGTGCGATTTCTTAAAACCACATCGGGCTGTTTTAGTTTTGGTGCAGGGTTTTAAGACACACCGGTGCAGAATCTTTGTAAAGCACCAGTGGGCTACAGTAATAAGACACACTAGGTGGGTTTGTACCGAGCACATGGTGTCACTGTGTGCCAATTTTTTGTGCGCACCGGTGCTTTCTCTAGTTGAATGCACCGGTGCGCTTTAGGATGATAAATGCACCGGAAGAAAAACATCCACAAAAACCTGCACCTGCCAACCTCCTCTAGTAACCTTCGTTACAAATAGATATCTGAGGTATTTTTATAAGGGGTTCCTCAAAAATATCTGCTAGAGGGTCTTTTCCTTGTACTGATAAAACTCTTGGTTAATCTAGTATTACATCACAAGTCCAAGCATATTGACATCTGGTACCACCATCTCAGAGATTGTGTTTAGAGACGCATTATGTTACTTCAACATTTTCCCACGGAGGATCAGGATGTAGATATTCTGACAATGGTGCTCGCCAGGAGAAAATTCGAATGCCACAGAGGCAAGATCGGGGTATATGAGAATTCCTTTCTTGTTGAGAGGGAGTGTTGAAAAGTAAACAAGAAATGTATGTCTAATTTAATTTTCCCTTGATTAAATTGGACAATAAATTGTAATCTTATCATAATCACTTGTAATAGTTAATCGAGTGTGATAGAATCAGTTAGCTCATGAAATTCGAGTTGAGGGTGGTTGGTGAGGAATTTAGAGTGATTCTATTTGTTTTAGATTCCAAGTTGTAGTTAGTGTATTAGCTTAATGCATGAGAAATCAATTAACTCAATTAAGTGAGTTAAATTCAGTCTAACTAGTTATAACTGATTGTTGCACTAGTGAGAGGTCAAGTAAATTAAATTAGATTTAATTCACATGTAGTGATCTGTCAAGTGACTAATGATTTAATATTAATAGATGCATGCATGTCAATTTTGATGAAGACCCAGTTGAGACAGAGGTTAAAGGGATGTTATCTATCAGTTGTATTATTAGTAAATTTCCAGTGAGAAATTAGACAACCATAGGATTTCCCATGATGTATTGCACAATTTTGGAAGGTTGAATTTCCTAATTAATAGGGATGAATTGTTCTTAGAATTGCGCAAGCAAGGTAGGCTGAGCAGAGGCAAAAAATTGGCTAAGTGTTGGTTGATTTTGTCCAGATCAGTGTGAGACAGTTGGCAGAGTGCAACAGACTCTTGTGAGAAGAGTGCATTCTATTGTTTCATGATTCATTGGTTGATTATACAATAAATATAGAGGAGTTTTGAGCAGTAAGATTTCCATAGGAAAAATATCTATGTTATGCGATTGATTTTCTTATTTCTCTTACTTGGTGTGATTGTGCGATCGTATTTATTTTTCGCAAATATTGTAGAAGGATTCAATATCTTTTTTTAGTATATTACATGATTGTATTGAACCCATTGGTGTAATTTCTACACCAGGGAGGTAGGCCTTATATCTATAGTGCTCATGAGGTGCAAAAAATTGGGTACGTTGGTCATAGTATCCCTCAGATTTATACAAATGTGGACAAAAAATAGGCAGATCACCATACATATATTACTGATATGGATGGTAAGCTTTTTGATCAAGTTATTTCTATTTCGATTAATCCTGGATATAGTTATAGTTATGTTAATCTCGACTTGGTGGATAAGTGTGGCTTGCGAAGAGAAGTGCATTCAGATTCTTGGTTAATGTGATTGGATACAGGTACTAAGAAGAGAGTTCATCACTGGGTAATAAATTGCGCATTTGATTTGAATGGTATGCCTACAATAACACATTTGAATTTGCTTCCACTGGGGTCATATAGTATGTTTTGGGTATGGACTAGTTGTATCTTCACAAGACCAAGGTAGATTTATATGACAAGGCTATTGAGTGCCTGTATGGTAATGGGGAAAAGAGAATCCTGCAGGGAAAGAAGAAGCCTACATCAGTGAGGATGGTCACAACTATGCAGGCTAAGCACAATTAATGGAAGGGTCTGTGATGTTTGTAGTTCATATTTCCAGTAATAAGGGTAAGTATGTTGAGGATGCTAAAATATTCAAGAGGTATCTAATCTTGCAGCAATTTCAAGATGTCTTTCCAACATAGATTCCAGAGTTTCTCCTCACATGGAAGTATACTTTTCTATTGAGTAGGTACTAGGGGCAGCACCAACATCAAAGGCACCTTACAAAATGAGCACACTGGAGTTGGTGGAGTTGAAGTTGCAGTTGTAGGAAATGCCTGAAAAAGGATACATTAGGTGAAGTGTATCACCTTGGGGTGCACCAATATTGTTCATGAATAAAAAGGATGGTACTCTTAGGTTGTGTGATTAAAAGCATCTGAAAAATGGTGATGATCAATAACAGGTACCCATTTCCGAGGATTGATTACTTGCTCGATCAGTTGAAGGGAGCAGTACTGTTCTCAAATATTGATTTGAGATCAGGATACCATCAGGTACACATCAAAGAGTACAAGGACATATACAATACTACTTTTAGGAATAATTATGGGCATTATGAGTTTGTTCTAGTTCCATTCGGTTTTACTAATGCTCCAACTAATTCTATGTGTTTGATGAATAGTGTGTTGCATCTTATCTGGACAAGTTTGTTATTTTATTCATTGATGAAATATTGATATGTTCTAAGAATGAGGAAGATCATGTTAGGCATTTAGCATCAGTGTTGAGATTTCTAAGATAACATAAGTTGTATGAAAATCTTAGCAAGTGAAATTTATTTCACACAAAGTTACATTACTTGGAACATGTTGTTTCCAAGGCAGGAATAGTAGTAGATCCAGAAAAGAAAAAGTTATCATGGAATGGGAAGCTCCTAGAAATGTGGATGAAGTCATATAATTCATGGGACTAGAAGGTTACTACAACAAGTTCTTTAGGAACTTCTCACACTTTTCCTATCCTATTACATAATTGCAGAGGAAGAGTAATAAGTTTGAATGGAAAAAGGAATGTCTAGCCAATTTTGAACTGTTGAAACGATTGTTGATGAATGCTCCAATATTAAAGATTGAAGATCAGGATAAAGGGTTCATAGTGTGTATAGAGGCTTACAAGAGAGGGCTTGGTGGAGTCCTTATACAAGAGGGACATGTGATATGCTATGAGTCCAAGAAACTGAATGAGCACGAGCAAAACTGCGTGACTCATGATCTTGAATTGGCAACTATCATTCATGCCTTGAATATGTGGAGACATTATATTCTTGGCAGGATTTTTGTGTTAATGAGAGATCACGGTGGGTTGAGGTATATGTTTGACCAACCAAATTTGAATTCCAGGAAAGCTATATGGTTGACTACCCTTACTGAGTTTGACTTTGATATCAGATACATTAAGTGCAAGGAGAACATGGTTGCATATGCTCTCAGCAGGAAAGTGCATTTAAACCATGTTGCAACAATGAGCTAATATGGGACATATTTATAGGATCATATATTACAGTCAGGACAACAAGATGACAAGTAGAGGGAGTTTATTCATAGGTTGCAGTAGCATAAAAGTGATGAGGACGTAGAATATCGTCTCACGACAGATGGCTTGGAGAGATTTAGGTACATGATCTATGTGCTAGATGAAAATGAACTCAAGAAGCTTATCTTGATGGAGATTCATGAAAATCCATATTCAAGTCACCCCGAATATCATTAGACATTGAAAACAATAAAGAATTTCTACTATTGGCCGAATATGAAGAAGGAAGTGGCATATTTTGTGGCTATATGTTTATACTATCAGCAAGTCAAAGCAAAGTGTAAGCATCCAGGTGGGTTGCTTCAGCCTATTCTGATTCCAGAATGGAAATGGGAGGTCATTTCCATGGAATTCATTATAGGTATTCTAAGTACATCAAGGTGACATGATTCTATCATGGTTTTGGTCAATAGGTTGGGCAAGGTAGCTCACTTCATTCCAGTAAAAACTACTTATTCAACTAGTGAGGTAGCACATGTCTTCACCAGGGAGATCATGAGATTGCATGGTGTTCCGAAGAAGATTGTGTCAAACAGGTATTCCAAGTTCACTTCCAAGTTTTGGAAGGAGATGTTTGCATGATAAGGGATAGAGTTGGTCTTCAACACTACTTATCATCTAGAGACATATGGATAGAGAGAGAGGGTCAACATAATACTGGATGATATGTTGAGGATGTATGTCACACATCAACAAAGGAGATGGGATGAGTACCTTCCATTGGTCAAGGTTTCTTACAATAATGTTTATCATGAGTCACTGAGGATGAGGAAATTTAAGGCACTATATGGGCGGAGTTGTATTACTCCCAACAACTGGAGTGATCTAGTGAACATGGTACTTATTGGACCAAACATGTTGGAATACATGGAACAAGAAATGTTGGTTATCAAGAAGAATCTAAAGGAAACACATGACAAGAAGAAAATTTATGTAGACCAACATAGGGAGTTTAAAGATTTTCAGGTTGGGGAGCATGTGTATTTTCACATCAAGTCCAAGAAGATCTCCTTGAGGATTATATCATGTACCAAGTTGGCACCACGGTATTGCAGACCTTTTGAGATCCTTGAGAGGATTGCACCAGTGACCTACAGACTTGCAATGCCTCCAATAGTGAAATTCCATGATGTTTTTCATGTTTCATTGCTTAAAATATATGTAAAGGATGTTGATCATGTTATTGATTGGTTTGTATTGCAAGTGGAGAAAGAAGGAGAATTATAGCTGAAACCTTAGTGCATATTACAACGAGAACATCTCATGCTATGGAACATAGCAATATAGAAAGTTAAAGTGCAGTGGAAGCAATTTGTGCTCGATGAAGCTACATGGGAGATGACTGATCAAATGTGGGCTATGTATCCTTCATTATTTTCCAGTGGAGGCAAATGAGTTTTGGTATTTGTACATATCTATATATGGATTCTATTGTAAATACCATAATGAGATGTGTTATAAAGCTCCAATAAGTGGTATGGTTGTCATATTGTCATATTTGTCATGATGGTTTCTCTTTTGAGAAATATGTTATTGTAAATACTGCAATTATCTAATTTATACATCTCCAAACGAAGTATCTTTTTGGCTTTCAATGATTTTTCTAGTTTTAGGTGTCATAGAACAGCGAGGATAGGGTTCCCCTAAGGGAGAGGGTTTTGTAACAGACCCGGGTTAAAATTCATGTAATGAAATTTAATAAAGGAAAAACAAGATCACGATTAAGGGACACTTATTCCATGATTAATGTTGGGAAAAATATCCTAGTGGGCATCACCTCTGTTTTTTATGGCGAAGGGGAAATTGGAAAAGGAAATGGCTAAGGCTTTGGAAAGGAAAAAGAGTATTTTTGGCATTTATTTATGAACATAAAGGAAATTAGGAGAAAATGAAGTTGAAAGGTCACATGTTGCATGTGAGGAGGAAAATGAAGGAAAATAATGGAAAATCGAAGAAATTAGAGGCATCATTAATAAAAATACCTCAAAGCATTAGTTGGTATCCTTTTTCCAGTTCAATTTTGGAATTATTTTCAGAAAGGAGAAGAGCACCAAGAGCAGAAATAAAGCAGGCAAGAAAAGGAAGGAGAAGAAAGGAAAGGAAAGCAAAGGAAAGAAATGATCAAGCAAGGAAAGATTGGATCAAGTAGCTTTGGCGGGAATACTTGTAGGTAACATGTTGCATGAATGGTTTCCTAATTGGTTTTGACATGCATGGTAAGTGAATGTTGATATTTGGTTCTTTTTTTGTCATTTTCATGGGTTTTTCTAGGTTGGACAATGGATTTTAGCCTAGCCTTTCCATTTCCTAATAGCCATGGTGTGATGGGGTTGTTCTCAATTTGAGCTTTGGATTATCGAAATATTTTGGATCTGGGTGAGGTGGTCTCAGGAAAATTCCCAAAGGCATAACAATCCCTTGAATGGTAATGGTGAGATACATGGTAAATCCTGAGGGTGGAGGCAAGAAAATTCCTCAAGGCATTAGAGAAGAAATTCTAAGGCATCCAAGCTCAGTTCAGTTTTGTGATCTTGACACCAGTTTAGGTGAGATCATGGTATGGTGAGGGAAGAGGTGGTTTAACCTCTTGATTACCTTGGTTGTGTTTGGATTGGTTTATCCCATGAGATACCACATTCATGATTGGAATGTGGCATGAGGGTGATTGGATGAAAGAAAGATTTGGTTAAGCCAATCTATGGTCAGGTGGTACATGGAAGTCCAGAACTTGGTGGATTTTTCCTATTTTTAATAAGAGCTAAGTTTCTCTTACTTTTTATGAGTAAATTTACTTGTTATTATGTGGCTTTAATGGGTGTTCTCTCATTGTTATTTATCTGCTTATATGCTGGTTATAAGCATGGTTATATGACAGTTCTCATTCATGACTACTTTCATGTTTTTATTTGTAACTGAATGAATAATGAATGTAAGACCTAATTAGTGTTATAACATCTAATGTGAGAAGGAAGTGACCCTTCTTGTTAAACACCATATAATTTTTCAGTACCTTATGTTTAGACTTGCATTCATGACCTGTAGGTTGCATATTTACCAAGAGTTTGAAAGAATTCCAGTCTTGGTTGGGGAAGGTGAGATCAAGTCCTGGTTTCAATTTTTGGTTTACAAATATTGTCTCTATGCCATTTATCATCTTTGGAAATTTCCTTGAGTTTTAGGCAGAAGCCCGAGTCCAGGCCTTCAAAAAGTGGCTCAGAATTCAGATTCGATGATATAGAACTGAGCAGAAAATTTCATAGTCGCTTGGAAGCAGGCCTATGGGAACGACTGGAGACTCATAGTCACTTGGAGGCCTTGAACAGGGAGTGAATAGGGCTCTAAGTTAGGGAAAAAGATAGTTATCTAAGGGGTTGGACACTCGGAGGGGTTAGGTTGCTCCTAGATGTCCCTTGGCACTCGAGGGAAGTCAATAAAGTCTTAGGTTTTCAACTCCATTTCCTTAATGTCATATAGAAAGTTGAGTCTTATCATAGTGATCCTTAGCTCATTTTTACCCCGAGTGAACCAGTGAAAGTGGGTAAATGTGGGAGGAGGCGTGTTACAAACCACTTTCATTTAATGAAATTAAAGGCAAATAAATAGATTAAATATAATAATAAACCAAAAATGTTTGAATTCTTCTCAAAGTATAACATGAAAATAATAACAAAATATTTTATGTTATTTCCCCTACTGTAATTAACTAGTAATTTCTTGCTTTTCTATCATTTCGAAATTTTGTCAAGAAATTTTCAAGTAGACATTTATTTAAAAACTTTGTAGGTAATTAAATAATATGACAACATTGAAAATAAACCAACAATATTACCACATGCAACTTGTAAGAAAAATTCTTCTATTATAATAATAGCTCAAATAATACAAAGAAAATTCACAACAACAAACTCAGGCAATTTTTTTAATTTTTTTTTATTTTTTTTATTTTAAATATGACCATGAAATTACATAATGGGTAGCCCCTTTTAACTACAAAGTCAAATTTTTAGGAAATTGGTTAATGGCACGAAATTTTCTATGTATATGGAAACACTGAAAGATCCTTTAGACGACCTCATTGGAAAATATTGAGGGGCTGAGTTAGGGCACCCCCTGGATGCCATGGCCTAGTAATTGTTGATTTGTTTGGTTGAAGGAAATAGTGTTGAAATTTAGAATATGATTAGGTTGGTATGACCCACCAAAATATTCAAAGCTTGCTAATAAAATGAGAGAATTCAACCACCCTTCATTTTCCACTGAATGATGATTTCTAATTTGGCCCACTCAAACACTTTGATGATTATTACATGGATCAACTAAACCTCCCTTGGATCCCACAATCTACTAATGACTAAAATTATTCATAAATCCTTAGAAATACTAATAAAGACTGAAACACCCTCCCAGAAGTGCGACGACCTGCAAAAGAGTGGTATGATATCCTTCTCTGGTTCCGATGATCTTTGAATGTAAGACTCCCGATGAACACTAGAACCCAATGGAATAACTTAGTTATTTCCCCCCTTTATCAAATCGGGTGGATTTGTTTCACCATAAAAATAAATCTCACTCAAGGGTTTCACCCTCTATACACACAAGCTACAAGAGCTCTTCAAATCGATTTGAGAAGATAATAAAAAACATCCCAAGAGTGAGCTCCAATCTCTCTTTTATCGTTAGAATGCCATGGGTCTATACCATGGGTCATTTGCAAATTGCCCAATTAAATAAAATGACAACTTTTTAATTTAATTATTCACCTTTATAATTTTTCGTTTTCTCCCAAGTGTCATTAAACAATTAAATCAATTAATCCCTTTTTTCATAACTATAATTTACGATAATCAAATAAGCTACTAATTCAACACGTTGGAATGATCACTAAAAAAACCGTTACATTTGAATCACATATAAGATCAATAAGTAAATTTAGAGGATATCTTCTGAAGTTATATATATATATATATATATAAACAATTCATTTTTTTATATAATTAAATTTTAAAAATTAAAAATAAAATATATAGAACATTTATATTTAAAAATATAAAAATCCACATGAAGGAAATACTAAAATTCCCTTCTAAAAATAGGGAAAGGCTAATAATTTCAATAACTATACAATTAAAATTATAATGTATAACACATGTAAAACAAAAATATACAAACTAATTGATTTGATCACTAAGGTCAAGTCCACAAGAAATGTGCTAATTCGAAAGTGATGTTGTATATCCATGTACCAACGTTGAGGTCATTCCCATGATACTTGTGCACTCCTCCAACTACACAAAGGAAAATACAGATACAAACAAATATATAATAACGTTGTCAAGTTATTAATGTAAAAACATCAACATTATCAAGTTATTTAAAATAGTAAAAGCATTGTACCTTTTGTAGAAGTGCTATGTTGTTCATCATTAGCAGGTTTTCCTAACAAAAAAAAAAAAACTTTTAATATACAAAATTAAACATATAAAATAATCAACCAAAATAATGTATATTTCAAACATATTTTAACTATTTTTTTTTTTTTGTCAAATGGTCTGAGTTCATCAAATATTACATCAGGTTTGACATGTGGTTTGAGAAACCGCGACCTAGGGGCATCTAAGTTGTCAAAGTCACCTAGGGATCGCACCTAGCCTGGGCCACACCAGCACAAAGACAATTTTGTTTAACTTGTCTCCTCCCCCTAGCACGAGTGCAACATCCTCCATGAGATTTGATCCTGAGTTTCCCTTCTGACAAGGCCCATCCTCAATTGGTTGTGCTAGTGGGACTTGACAAACATCTTTTAAACATAAATTAAATAATTTTATTTATTTTTTAAATAGTGATTATATTATATATTATTCATGGTCATAGTCATTATTAAATTGATATTATATAATTTTTGCATTATTTTTTAATATAATAAATTTAAAAAAATAAAATAAATAATAGTAAAATAAAATAATAGGCAAATTTGTAAAATTTAATTTGAAAAGCTTACAGGGATTTGGATTGACAATAAATTAGTGTTCTATTAAATTTCCATTATATATATATATATATATATATATATATATATATATATATATATATATATATATATATATATATATATATATATATATATAGATATATAGATATATTACAATAATGGAACTTTAATAGGAATATTTTAAGTACCTAGAGGAATTGACAACTAGGCATGGCTCGTACTCACATGATACAAGATTGATTCCAACCACTACCACTATATCTCTAGGTGAACCCATGCATGCCCCAACGCATGGATCACACAACTCTTCAAAGGGATTTGAACCTCGAAAATTACACTTCAGAAAAACTTCATATCACAATGATCACTAATCAAGATACCCCTAAATAACTTTTACAATATTTTATATTTAATTTAATTAAATAAAATTTTACATAGTTTTATAATTTAATTATTTTAGATTCTTCTTTAATTCACATTAAAAAAATATAATAATTCTCACTTTTTTATTATACCATAATTAATTATAAAAAAAAATATTTTTATTTTTATATTAATTGGCTTTAATAGGTAATAATTATGATCAACATGGGTTAGAAAAAGGAAAGGCATCAAAACAACTTGTTTTGGGGTTGATCGAAAAAAAACCCTAGTGGATCTCTACACCAGGCCAACCTCCATGAACTAGGGTTTTCTGGTTCTGGCATTGGTTGCCCTAGGCAGACCTTCTCCCCCAGATTGATCGATCATGACTTCTCACCTGGACAACTACAGGCGCACCGATGACCAACTCCAGTGGGGGGACGACTGCTCCCCCCCTCACAGGGCAGCCTCCATAGGGGCGGCGGCAGGGGCTGATACCATCAAGTAGCACAACTCTAGCCAGTCTCAAGAAACTGCAGGGGCGACACCCACAACATAGATGACAAATACAAAAGTAGCAGTAGAAACAAACACTAAATCAACAACATGCATACCAGAGAACTCCAAGAAAACAGTGATAGAACTCCTGGTGCACCGCATCAATGGCAGAATCCAATTCATGAAAGATCACGCACTGATAGGCAAGTTCATGGGCTTATGGCCCACGGAAAAAGAGCTGAGAGGATGGATAGCCTTGAAATGGAAACCAAAAGGCCATATCGACCTATAGTTATGCACTAAAGGCTTCTTCAATATACTCTTCACCTATTCTGAAGACAAAGATAGAATAATGGACGAGGTCCCTATTTCTTCAACATGACAGGTCTATACTTCAGACCCTGGACTGAGCATTTCAACCCAGATAAACAGGATCTCACTTGGGCACCAGTCTGGATCCGACTCGACTCTCTCCCCCAAGACTACTGGGACGAGCTGACCCTCATAGACATCGATAATGCCTTAAGAGAGTTTGACAAGATTGTAGAGGAGACCAAGATCAACTGCTATGTAGCCTATGCTCGCATTTGCGTCTACATGAATCTAGTCAAACTGCTACCAGGCGAGGTAAGTCTGATGCATGAAGATTTTGAATGGGCACAAACTGTAGATTATGAGCACATTCCTATTAGATGCAGAAATTTCCACCAACATGGGCATCCCTTGAGATATTTCCCTCTAAATAGGAAATCTACAGCCAAAAAGGAATCCAGCGAATAGGAGGTAGAAGGATTTATGAAGGTAGCAAGAAAAAAACAACACAATAGGAGAGATACGCCTCAGCAGAATAAAAAATTACCTACGATTAGCAACAGCTTCATAGCCTTAAATCATCTAAATGAAAATGAAGTCAATCCATTCATCAAAGCTAGGAGTACCTCCACGGCGCGGGCTTAGACCTCCAAGGCTCAATAGGACAAGCTCCCCCTTGAGACCCTCTTGAAACCACCTACTGCAAAGGATGCAGGGGACAACAACATTACAAAGGGCAAAGAATAGATCATTCAGAATCGATCCTAGAAGTGATGGAGGAAGAACCAGAAAGCATAGATCTGGAAGGCCTAGATTTCATCAGGCTAGAGGAAGCCTGCCACAAGAAGGACTACATATCAATCCCAAAGCAACAAATCTAGAAAATGGAGGAAATCCTCGCCATAGCACAAAAAATCCCCTCCTTGGGTATCCAAGGGGGAATGCTCATCAACACAAAATACTTCACGAAAGAGTCCCGCAAAATGGGCAAGAAAACAACCCTGCAAAGAACCATAGAAATTGGGAAAGAAATGGTGGATTATGGGAGATTCCCCAAGCTGACAAGATTCTGCACCCTCACCTCCAATCATATCCCATGAAGCTCATCTCTTGGAACATTAGAGGGCTCAACATCCCCACAAAGCACAAGAACATAAAGAAAATGGTTATTGAGGAGCGTCCGACAATATTCTACATGCAAGAAACCAAATGCTCCAACTCTACACTAGAAACCATCTTCAAAAAAATATGGAAAGGCAGCAATACAATAGCGGTTGATGAAAACGGGGCATCTGGAGGACTGTCAATCATCTGGAACCCCCAAATCATCTCCTTAGAGAACTTTCAAGCTAATAGACACTTCATTCACGTAAAATTTCACTTGATTGGTATGGACATCCATGGCTTTCTCACAAATGTCTACTCTCCTCAAAATTCTCAACAAAAATTGGCATTCGTCGACAACCTAGAGGAGATCAACAAACAGTGATCCCTCCCTCTCTCACTTTTGTGAGGAGACTTCAACATGGTCACCAATCTCCAGGAAAAGAAAGGCGAAAGGATGCATCTGGAATCGGATAGCAATGGGTTTGAAAAATTCATCGAAATAAATAACCTCATAGATCCACACACCTCTAATGGAATCTTCAGATGGAATAACAAAATAGGAGGTGCCCATGAAATAGCCTCAAGACTAGACAGATTTCTCATAAACGAAGATCTCATCCATCTCAAAGGAAACATAGATGCCACCATCATCCTGGCAGTAGGATCAGATCATTGGCTGATACACTTCAATGGATCCAACCAGGTAAGCATACTCCTAAACCTTTTCGCTTTGAACATTGCTGGTTCAGACACCCAGGGTTCAAGGAAATGGTTTCCAAATGGTGGTCCTCCTTAGTACCCCCTCAAGGTACAAAAAAGCTCCATTTCTAGACAAAACTGAAACTACTCAAAGGCCAATTGAAAGTATGGAACAAAACAAACTTTGGCAACAGATTCACAGAACAGAAATATCTGGAGGAAAAAATTAAGAAAAGAAACATAACATTATCCAAGAGGGGCGCTCAGCTGAGTCAGATCATCAAGAGAAATCCCTAACTACTTAACTGGAAGAAAGAAGAAACCAAGAAGAACCCCTCTGGAGACAAAAATCAAGAATTAACTGGCTCAAAGAGGGAGAAATAAATACCAAATTCTTCCACCGCTCCACCATTCAGTAGAGGATGCACAAAAGAATGTAATGTTCCCAATTTTAGCCTCAAGCTAAAATGGAACATTATAGTTGCATATTTTCATTTTGTTTAATAAAAGTGGGTAAAGTGACCCATTCATGTAATAAACAGGAATAAAATCCCTTACAATGTGAAAAGGGATCATCATGGAGCTGGATTTCACACCCTCATGTGTGAAAGGGGTTAAAATGCAAATGGACAAGGCCTAATTGACCAAGTCAAACTGCGTTGGCATAAGTTGGAAAGCACTAAGTGGGACAACACAGTTTTAGTGGAGGAATATTCCATGGGGGAGGAAACTTCTAGAGGAAGGAAGGAGGAGACTTCGTTGTGTTTAAAATAGAGGCAAGGTAGCCCATTGAGATTATCTTGGATCATTTGATTATTTGTCTATTGAGACAAATTGTTGCCTCTTGCTGTTCAGCAGAGCTGCAATGCCTTCAAGCATGAGGGAGTCCTATTTAGGAATTCCTCTCCTTCTTGAGTAGCTCATGAAGGATTGCACTCATCCTCCATATTCTAGCATTCAGGCCATAGCATCAGCCATCTTCATTAGCGCAGTGTCTGTAACAGATTATTGTGCAGTGTTGTTGGGTGTTGCTGGAGGTTTCCTACAACATCATTTCGAGCTGATCTTTCAGAGGAGGGAGGTTCTCTACTTCTAGGAGGTTAGTGAGGATGGTTCTAGAGCTTATTCCACTATCATTGGTATGAGACCAACTACTACCATGAGTTGCAGCGCAAGCCCTCTCATAGACTGCGTTCTAGTTGGAGCATATTTGCAGTGAGGGTGTTGTAGACATTTCAGAGGGTGAGATCTTTGGTGTAGGGATCAGCCTTGCACTTCATATTTCCAAAGGAGAAGGGTTCTTCATTAGCTTCAGCCATTTAGCCTTCTCCATTCCATTCCATGTATTGAGTTGCTGCTGCTACCCAACAACTCCGACATTTTGACAGTTTTGCATATTTCCGCTAATCCTTTTAGGATTGACTTGAGGTAGTGATTGGGAGCTTAGATATTCTTTTCCAATGATGTATGAGCCATGTATATGCAGATCCATGTTGTTTTTCACTCAGTACAGCAGTCTCCCTTCTATGATAGTGCAGTGCCTATTCATGGGTATTTTGCTATGATGTAGCATTATGTATTTTGGCATATGTTTTCATGGAAGGCTTCTTGCCTTATTCCTTTGATGTTCATTGTATCATTTTGCTACTTTTCTTTCATAATAAAATGGCTCAAGGTTTTCATACATTTTGGCATAATGTTTATTCACTGTTATTTCCATTTTATGTCTTTATATTGCTGTAGCTGCATTTTTCGGTTATCTTGAGAGATTCCCAATCTTGTTGTGTTTCCCTCTTGGGGATATTTTCCCTTGACAACACTCTATAGACAGAGTCTGATAGTGGGCCAGGAAGCCTCTAGAGCTCATCCTTCTTTATGAAGGTGAAAATTCTAGTAAATGCCCCTTCATTCTATCCATGGAATATATTTGCTTGTCGATTGACAATGTTTCTAAAAAAGGAACATTACAGTGTTATCAGAGCATAATCGTGGCTCAACCTGTGGATCTTCGCCAAGATGCCATCTAAGAAGAAGAGGAAGACTCCACTTTGTGGAGAAGAAGAAAGAAAAAGGAGATGAGCTAGCCAAGCTTCTCCCTAAATCCATCTAGGGCTTTCATGGGAGCCAAAGCAAAAGAGAAGGGAGAGATTTGAAGAACCTCCACAAGGGTTTGAAGCAGAAACAAACTCTAGGGTTTTTGATGAGGAATGTGAACATGTAGTCACATCCTTTGATGCACACCGCAGTCACTTGTGTAGCTTTGTCATGGAAAAGATGGGAAAGAAGGAGAGGTGATCAAGAGGAAAACTCTTGGAGATTTTCAGAGGGAGTATGAGTCTCAAACTCCGACATTCATATATCATCTCAATTTCATGAATTGTTTCAAGTCTAAGGTGAAGGGAATCCAACAACAAGGTAGATTTATTCTATCTTCTTTCGAGATTCACCTACATGTTCAGCCAAACCATGGGTAGAGGAGATGAATACTATGTTGCAGCAGCACAAAGTTTCCAAAGGATATGCTATCATATTTGCAGTGTTGCACCTTAGAGGTAAGACCTATGCATGGTGGATATTTGAGTCATGTTCTCTAACAGATGCAAATACTTCTCCCTATTTCAGATTCATTGAAGAAATGATGGAAGGATTTGGGTGGGAGAAATTCTAAAACACATGCGGAGAAACAAACCAATATCTTGCATGTGAAGGGAGGAAACATAAACTCAGATCCACTTCAGACATTGTTGAGAAGGCTAACATCTTGCATCTTACCTTGTTGGAGTCAAGGTATCCATCTCATATTCTTGCACAAGAGAGCATGGAGGTCTCTTTTTCAAAAAGAGATCAGATTTTGGAAAATTTTCCCCTACATATTGATGAGGAGGAGGGAAACTACGCTGGTATAGCTAGAGTTGATCCAGTACCTCATGCAAAGGAAAGAGGAGCTCTTGCTCCACATAGAGGGATTCTTGTGTCTTTTCAAGAAATTCCCCTGGTTCTCCCATGTAGAGATCAAGGCATAACTCATGATACATCTGTGTCGTTGTTGGTAGGGGGCAGAGCTATGGAGATAGAAGGAAGAGATAGGGAGGATTATCAAAATCATGTGATGAGGAGCACACACCCTGTCTATTCTATGAGGTTTATGCACCTAGGATGATGATTGGATTGCACAGTAGAAGGATGGAGGGTTTCTTACATTCATACATTCAGTCATCTCTTGATGATGGTGTCTCACTGCATGGATACATGGCACCAAGGAGACCACTATATCAGCAGAGGAGGTTGGATGCTCCATATTTGGGGGCCTCACACCTTGATTTAAGGAGGGTGGAAACCTTGGGATAGTTCAGTATAGCGTAGAGAGTTTGGGATAGACTAGAGGAGGAGGGAGACACTCTCACATTTTCAGCATCACCCACTCTCGTTAGTCATACTGCGCTGACGTATTTTGCTGCAGGGATCAAGGATTTCATCTTCATGATGCAGGATGACTGCTCCATAGATTTGGTGAGAGATATGATACTTCCTTTGAGGAAGAACTCTTTCATGCATTGGAGTAGATGGAGGCCACTCATGCTTACATTGCCCAGGATCGGGAGATTCTTCGGAGGTGATAGTCTCTCACCGGAGGCTCATTTTCAGAGGGCATCATTTCTATTTGAGCATGAGTAGCTGCATGATGGCATGGAAACAAATTGGAGGATGACTTTGACATGAGGTATTTCAAGATAGCAGGAAGCAGTGTGATGGAGCACCACATTGCAGAACACCAGCGTTATCTATGTGGAGGATTGATCCATGTTGGAGGACTCAGCTTCTGGTTGAGAGGTCCCAGGATCTTGGTGCATGCATGATTTTTTTTTTTTGGATGGCCTTGATGGAGATGATAGATACTTAGTGGATGATATGATCATCTATCATCATGGCAGACTATTCTTGACTAGGGATTCTAGTCTCAAGGGGACACTATTGCATGCAGCATATGAGGACTTCCTAGCTATGCATTTGGATGCATACTTTGCCTTGCTAGAGGAGTTCACTTTGGAGGGCATTCAAAAGGATCTACATCAACATATGGATATATGCATAGCCTGATTCATTTTGGAGAGGTTGGAACAACCATTCCCTTACACATTGGAGGAGAGAGAGAACATTTAGTTGAGCCATTTCAGCTCAAGAGCTATAGTGCATGATGGAGGAGGTGTAATTTCATATTTGGTATTGTACTTATTTTCAATGACTGGGGAGCATGATGTATCAAGGAGGATTTTTACTTCTTGCATTTTTCATGAGGATATACTTGGAGCTACTTGTAGCCTTGATTTTGGCTAATTTTGTGATGGTTGTGGGGGTAGCCACATGCTTCTTGGTGTGCACTATTGGCACCAAATTGTGATTTCATGATTCATCTTATGAGGAGATGTTGTGGCAGAAAAAAAGTGGCTAGTACATCACTTGTTACTTTTGATTTTGAGGTAGGCCGAAGAGGCACTGCGCAGGTTCCATGAGTGGAATTATGAACCACTCTTCGGTTGTCCTATGACAACTTGTTTTTATTGCATATTGCTCCATTGTATTTTCGATGTTGGTACACTCACAAGGAGCATTATTTGGAGAGTATTGTATGTACAGCCCATTGGGAGCATGATTCTCCCCATTGTATATGTTTTATCTTGCAGGAGATACCATGGGCAAACCATGATTGCCACATTACTACTTGTCCCTTCTTGTGGGAGAAACCACTTGGAGGATTTGAGGAGGCATTTCATGGCTAGATTTCTTGATGGGGTAGCTTGGGAATTTCTTGGAGGCCATACCATTTCAGCCCAAAGACAAAGGCAGCCCCATATGAGCAGCATATGGAGAGGGGGCCATCATGGGAAACCAAAACAACTCTCCATTCAACCCAACACATTGCAGAAATCAGGGGTGAGATTTTTTTTACTTGGATGATAGCATGGATGAGAGGATCATAATTGGGAGCAGAATTTTCCCATGCATATCATCACTCCTACCTTAAGGAGGCCACATTCTAGCGGGAAGGATTCCACTACACCTTCTATCTTTCCATGAGGAGCATCATTTTTAGTTTGCATACTTGGGAGAGAGCATTGGAGGGAAAATTCATTGCAGCATATTTGAGTAGTGGTGGGACCATGGATGAGGAGGCCACAAGAGAAGAAGGAGGAGGAATTTTTTTCTTGCTATGCAATTGCTTGAGGAAAAGCAACATGCGGGAGGGGAGGACTATAATGTTCCCAATTTTAGCCTCAAGCTAAAATGGAACATTATAGTTGCATATTTTCATTTTGTTGAATAAAATTGGGTAAAGTGACCCATTCATGTAATAAACAGGAATAAAATCCCTTACAATGTGAAAAGGGATCATCATGGAGCTGGATTTCACACTCTCATGTGTGAAAGGGGTTAAAATGCAAATGGAAAAGGCCTAATTGACCAAGTCAAACTGCGTTGGCATGAGTTGGAAAGCACTAAGTGGGACAACGCAGTTTTAGTGGAGGAATATTCCATGGGGGAGGAAATTTGTAGAGGAAGGAAGGAGGAGACTTCGTTGTGTTTAAAAGAGAGGCAAGGAAGCCCATTGAGATTATCTTGGATCGTTTGATTATTTGTCTATTAGGACAAATTGCTGCCTCTCGTTGTTCAACAGAGCTGCAGTGCCTTCGGGCACGAGGGAGTCCTATTTAGGAATTACTCTCCTTCTTGAGTATCTCATGAAGGATTTAACTCATCCTCCATATTCTGGCATTCAGGCCATAGCATCAACCATCTTCATCAGCACAGTGTCTGTAGAAGATTATTGTGCAGTGTTGTTGGGTGTTGCTGGAGGTTTCCTAAAACACCATTTCAAGATGATATTTCAGAGGAGGGAGGTTCTCTACTTCTAAGAGGTTAGTGAGGATGGTTCCAGAGCTTATTCCACTATCATTGGCAGGAGGCCAACCACTACCATGAGTTACAGCGCAGGCCCTCTCATAGACTGTGTTCTAGTTGGAGCATATTTGCAGTGACGGTGTTGCAGACATTTCAGAGGGTGGGATCTTTGGTGTAGGGATCAGCCTTGCACTTTATATTTCCAAAGGTGAAGGGCTCTTCATCAGCTTCAGCCATTCATCCTTCTCCATTCCATTCCATGTATTGAGTTGCTGCTGCTACCCAGCAACTCCGGCATTTTGACAGTTTTGCATATTTCCGCCAATCCTTCTAGGATTGACTTGAGGCAGTGATTGGGAGCTTATATTTTCTCTCCCAATGATGTATGAGCCATGTACATGTAGATCCATCTTTTTTTTCACTCAGTTCAATATTCTCCCTTGTATGACTGCGCAGTCCCTATTCATGGGTATTCTGCTATGATGCAACATTGTGTATTTTGGCATATGTTTTCATGGAAGGCTTCTTGCCTTATTTATTTGATGTTCATTGTATAATTTTGCTGTTTTTATTTCATAATAAAATGGGTCAAGGGTTTCATACATTTTTGCATAATTTTTATTCACTGCTATTTCCAGTTTATGTCTTTATATTGCTATAGATGAATTTTTGGGTTATCTTGAGAGATTCCCAATCTTGTTGTGTTTCCCTCTTGGGGATATTCTCCCTTGAAAACACTCTATAGACAGAGTTTGATAGTGGGCCAGGAATCCTCTGGAGCTCATCCTTCTTTATGAAGGTGAAAAATCTAGTAAATTCCCCTTCAGTCTATCTCTAGAATAGATTTTCTTGTTGACTGACAATGTTTCTGAAAAAGGAACATTACAATGGTATCAGAGCATAATCGTGGCCCAGCCTGTCGATCTTTTCCAAGATGCCATCTAAGAGGAAGAGGAAGACTCCACGTTGTGGAGAAGAAGAAATAAAAAGGAGATGACCTAGCCAAGCTTCTCCCTAAATCCATCTAGGGCTTTCATGGGAGCCAAAGCGAAAGAGAAGGGAGAGAATTGAAGAATCTCCACAAGGGGTTGAAGCAGAAACAAACTCTAGGGTTTCTGATGAGGAATGTGGACATGCAGTCACATCCTTTGATGCACAACGCAGTCACTTGTACAACTTTGTCATGGAAAATATGGGCAAGAAGGAGAGGTTATCAAGAGGACAACTCTTGGAGATTTTCAGAGGGAGTATGAGTCTCAAACTCTAGCATTCAAAGATCATCTCAATTTCATGGATTTTTGCAAGTCTAAGGTGAAGGGAAGCTAGCATCAAGGTATATTTATTCGATCTACTTTCGAGATTAACCTACATGTTCAGCCAAAGCATGGGTAGAGGAGATGAAGACTATGTTGCAGCAGCACAAAGTTTCCAAAGGAGATGCTATCAGATTTGCAGTGCTGCACCTTAGAGGTAAGACCTATGCATGGTGGATATTTGAGTCATGTTCTCTAATGGATGCAAATACTTCTCCCTATTTCAGATTCATTGAAGCAATGGTGGAAGGATTTGGGTGGGAGAAATTCTGAAACACATGCAGAGAAAAAAACTAAGATCTTGCATGTGAAGGGAGGAAACATAAACTCAGATCCACTTCAGATATTGTTGAGAAGGCTAACATCTTGCATCATACCTTGTTGGAGGCAAGGTATCCATCTCATATTCTTGCACAAGAGAGCATGGAGGTCTCTTTTTGAAAAAGAGATCAGATTTTGGAAAAGTTGCCCCTACATATTGGTGAGGAGGAGGGCAACTGCGCTAGTATAGCTAGAGTTGATCCAGTACCTCATGCAGAGGAAAGAGGAGCTCTTGATCCACATAGAGGGATTCTTGTGTTTTTGCAAGAAATTCCCCAGGATCTCCCATGTAGAGATCAAGGCACAACTCATGATACATCTGTGCCGTTGTTGGTAGGGTGGAGAGCTGTGGAGATAGAAGGAAGAGATAGGGAGGATGATCAACATCATGTGATGAGAAGCACACACCCTGTCTATTTTATGAGGTTGATGCAACTAAGATGATGATTGTATTTCGCAATAGAAGCATGGAGGGTTTCTTCCATTCATACATTCAATCATATCTTGATGATAGTGTCTCACTGCATGGAGAGATGGCACCAAGGAGACCACCATATCAGCAGAGGAGGTTGGATGCTCCATATTTGGGGGCCTCACACCTTGATTTAAGGAGGGTGGAAACCTTGGGAGAGTTTAGGACAACGCAGAGAGTTTGGGATAGACTGAAGGAGGAGGGAGACAATCTCATTTTCAGCATCACCCACTCTCATCAGTCATACTGCGCTGACAGATTTTGCTGCAGGGATGGATGATTGCATCTTCATGATGCAGGATGAATGCTCCATAGATTTGGTGAGAGAGATGATACTTCCTTTGAGGAAGAACTCTTTCATGCATTGGAGTAGATGGGGGCCACTCATGCTTACATTGCCAAGGATCGAGAGATTCATTGGAGGTGATAGTCTCTCACCGGAGGCTCATTTTCAGAGAGCATCATTTCTATTTGAGCATGAGTAGCTACATGATGGCATGGCAGCAAATTGGATGATGACTTTGACATGAGGGGATGTCAAGGTAGCAGGCAGCAGCGTGATGGAGCACCACATTGCAGAACACCATCGCTATCTATGCGGAGGATTGATCCATGTTGGAGGACTCAACTTCTGGTTGAGAGGTCCCAGGATCTTGGTGCATGGATGATTTTTTTTTTTTTTTGGATGGCCTTGATGGAGATGGAAGATACTTAGTGGATGATATGATCATCTATCATCATGGCAGACTCTTCTTGACTAGGGATTCTAGTCCCAAGGAGACACTATTGTATGCAGCATATGAGGACTTCCTAGCTATGCATTTGGATGCATACTTTGCCTTGCTAGAGGAGTTCACTTTGGAGGGCATTCAAAAGGATATACATCAGCATATGGATAGATGCATAGCCCGATTGATTTTGGAGAGGTTGGCACAACCATTCCCTTACTCATTGGAGGAGAGGGAGAGCATTCATTTGAGCCATTTCAGCTCAAGAGCTATAGTGCATGATGGAGGAGGTATAATTTCATATTTGGTATTGTACTTATTTTCATTGATTGAGGAGCATGATGTATCAAGGAGGCTTTTTCCTTCTTGAATTTTTCATGAGGATATACTTGCAGCTACTTGTAGCCTTGATTTTGGCTAATTTTGTGATGGTTGTGGGGGTAGCCACATGCTTCTTGGTGTGCACCATTGGCACCAAATTGTGATTTCATGCTTCATCTTATGAGATGTTGTGGCAGAAAACAAGAGGCTAGTAAAGCACTTGTTACTTTTGATTTTGAGGTAGGCCAAAGAGGCACTGCGCAGGTTCCATGAGTGGAACTACGAACCACTCTCTGGTTGTCCTATGACAAATTGTTTTTATTGCATATTTATCCATTGTATTTTCGATGTTGGTACACTCATGAGGAGCATTATTTGGAGAGTATTGTATGTAAATCCCATTGGGAGCATGATTCTCCCCATTGTATATGTTTTATCTTGCAGGAGATACCATGGGAAAACCATGATTGCCACATTACTACTTGTCTCTTCTTGTGGGAAAAACCACTTGGAGGATCTGAGGAGGCATTTCATGGTTGGATTTATTGATGGGGTAGTTTGTGCCATTATTTGAGGCCATACCATTTCATCCCAAATACAAAGGCAGCCCCGTATGAGCAACATATGGGGAGGGGGCCATCATGGGAAATCAAAACAACTCTCCATTCAGCCCCAACACATTAAAGAAATTAGGGGTGAGATTTTTTTTACTTGGATGATAGCATGGATGAGAGGATCATCATTGGGAGAAGAATTTTCTCATGCATATCATCACTCCTACCTTAAGGAGGCCACATTCCAGCGGGAAGGATTCCACTACACCTTCTATATTTCCATGAGGAGCATCATTTTCAGTTTGCATACTTGGGAGAGAGCATTGGAGGGCAGATTCATTGCAACATATTTGAGCAGTGGTGGGACCATGGATGAGGAGGCCACAAGAGAATAAGGAGGAGGAAATTTTTTCTCTCTATGCAGTTGCTTGAGGACAAGCAACATGTGGGATGGGAGGGCTATAATTTTCCCAATTTTAGCCTTAAGCTAAAAGGGAACATTATAGTTGCATATTTTCATTTTGTTGAATAAAAGTGGGTAAAGTGACCCATTCATGTAATAAACAGGAATAAAATCCCTTACAATGTGAAAAGGGATCATCATGGAGTTGGATTTCACACCCTCATGTGTGAAAGGGGTTCAAATGCAAATGGACAAGGCCTAATTGACCAAGTCAAATTGTGTTGGCATGAGTTGGAAAGCACTAAGTGGGACCGCGTAGTTTTAGTGGAGGAATATTACATGGGGGAGGAAAATTCTAGAGGAAGGAAGGAGGAGACTTCGTTGTGTTTAAAAGAGAGGCAAGGAAGCCCATTGAGATTATCTTGGATCATTTGATTATTTGTCTATTGAGACAAATTGCTGCCTCTTGCTGTTCAGCAGAGCTGCAGTGCCTTCGGGCACAAGGGAGTCTTGTTTATAAATTCCTCTCCTTCTTGAGTAGCTCATGAAGTATTGCACTCATCCTCCATATTCCAGCATTCAGGCCATAGCATCAGCCATCTTCATCAACGCAGTGTCTGTAGCAGATTATTTGCAGTGTTGATGGGTGTTGCTTGAGGTTTCCTACAACACCATTTCGAGATAATATTTCAGAGGAGGGAGGTTCTCTACTTCTAGGAGGTTAGTGAGGATGGTTCCAGAGCTTATTCCACTATCATTGGCAAGAGGCCAACCACTACCATGAGTTACAGCGCATGCCCTCTCATAGACTGCATTCTACTTGGAGCCTATTTGCAGTGAGGGTGTTGTAGACATTTCAGAGGGTGAGATATTTGGTGTAGGGATCAGCGTTGCACTTCATAATTCCAAAGAAGGGCTCTTCATCAACTTCAGCCATTCAGACTTCTCCATTCCATTGCATGTATTGAGTTGCTGCTGCTACCCAGCAACTTCGGCATTTTGACAGTTTTGCATATTTCTGCCAATCCTTGTAGGATTGACTTGAGGTAGTGATTGGGAGCTTAGATATTCTCTCCCAATGATGTATGATCCATGTATATGCAGATCCATGTTTTTTTTCAGTCCCTATTCATGGGTATTCTTCTATGATGCAGCATTTTGTATTTTGGCATATGTTTTCATGTAAGGCTTCTTGCCTTATTCCTTTGATGTTCATTGTATCATTTTTCTATTTTTATTTCATAATAAAAGGGCTCAAGGGTTTCATACATTTTTTCATAATTTTTATTCACTGTTATTTCCAGTTTATGTCTTTATATTGCTGTAGCTGCATTTTTGGGTTATCTTGAGAGATTGCCAATCTTCTTGTGTTTCCCTCTTGGGGAGATTGTCCCCTGACAACACTCTATAGACAGAGTCTCATAGTGGGCCAAGAAGCCTCTAGAACTCATCCTTCTTTATGAAGGTGAAAAATCCAGTAAATGCCCCCTTAGTCTATCTCTGGAATAGATTTTCTTGTCGATTGGCAATGTTTCTGAAAAAAGGAACATTACAAAGAATTATAGTCCTCAAGGACCAAATGGGGGAAAGGCTAGAAATGCAAGCGACCATCACTGAGGAGCTGCACAACCATTTCAGGGACATCCTTAAGGAACCCAACCACCAGAGGCATGAAGCCATTTGGGAAATCACTCAACATATCCCCAAGTTGATAACAGAGGATCATAACAGGATGCTGCTCACCGTTACCTCTTTAGCTGAGGTGGAACAGGCAGTCTTATAGTTGAAGGTAGGGAAAGCTCCAAGTCCCGATGGATTTACCACCAACTTCTACCATTTATTCTGGGACACCATCCAAAACAAATTTTGGGACGTTTTGGAGGAATCACGTTCCACCCACTGGCTTCTACATGCGCTAAATGCCACCTTCATAACCTTGGTTCCAAAAGAATACAGAGCAACCTCGCCAAGCAAGTACATACCTATAGCTCTCTATAATTCCATTGACAAAATTATGTCCAAATTTATAGCTAAAAGGCTAAAGAAGATCCTCCCCCTCATCATCTCCCCAGAGCAAATAGGTTATGTGGAAGGTAGGCATATTCTTGATGGCACCATCCTAACCCATGAAGTCATTCACTCCCTCAAAACCAAGAAAAGACCTGGAATGCTTCTTAAAATAGACTTATCCAAAACTTTTGAAAAACTTAGCTGGGACTACATCAAAAAATTTCTTTCAACCTTTGGCCCCAGTCAAACCTGGGTTAGATGGATCATGAGTCTCATCACTTCTCCCTTTCAATCCATTTTTGCTAATGGCATCCCCTCTGCCACCTTCAACCCCTCGAGAGGCATAAGACAAAGGGACCTTCTCTCTCCCTTTATCTTCATCATCATGGCAGAAGGCTTGGGTCGCTTTCTCAAAAGCTCTATCCAAAATGGAGCCCTGCTTGGTTTACCCCTCCACAACATTCCTCCTTCCTCTCATCAGAAATTTGTGGATGAAAACTTGATTATGGGCTACCCCTAAGTCCAAGAAGCCTGGACCCTCAAATCTATTATTGAATCCTTCTCTGAAGCCTCTGTCACAAGGGTTAACCGTGACAAATCACATATATTTTTCTTTCACACCCCTCCTCTAACTCAACGTACTATCACCCACATCATTGGTTTCTCCATTGCATATTTACCATCAAAATACCTAGAAGCTCCGATGACTGACTTGGCCATCAATCACTCCTCCCGGAGAGCTCTGCTGGACAAAATGGAAACTCGTCTATCCAATTAGACTCACTGCACCCTAAAAATTTCAAGTCGTCTTGTCCTCATTAAATTTATCCTGAAATCCCTCCCCATCTATCTCTTCTCTATCGTTGCAACTCCCAAATGGGTCCTCAAATCCATGCACAACTTGCAATGATCCTTTCTATTGGGAAGCACCAAACGAAAAAATAAATGGGCCTTAGTCAACTGGAAGGAGGTATGCACCCCTAAAAGTCAGGGAGGATTAGGTCCACGTGATCCTAAGTACAACAATACCATAATGGGAGCCAACATCTGGTGTAAATGGGTTTCCAACCCCAACACCCCATAGGCTAACCTATGGGCAGCCAAGTACGCATCTTATTGGCCAAGGGAGGATCTCATAAGTTGAAATTTAGATCTGGCTGGATCCCAAATCTGGAAAGTAGAAAGAAATAAAAAACGGACAATCCAAATCACAGTTTTAGGGAGCTGCAAAGTGGTAACCATGCCAGATTGTGGGAGGACTCCTGGAAACAGATGCCAAGCCTCTCCTCCATCTTCCGCAGACCTCTATGGAGTGTAGCGCTCTAAGGATGGCAAAGATAGAAGGCTCAAGACTTCTGGATGGATGAAATCTCCTAGGGCTACAGGAAATGGCTACATACGAGAAAATGGAAAGACAACTAGAACAATTAAAGCCACACAGACATCTGGGAGGAGCTCAACACAAAAATAAAAATCAAAGGAAAAATATGACCTGACATCCTTTGCTAGGGGCATATTCCCAACGAAACTTACTCAACCAAGGAAGCTTACAACATTCTTCATTAGCAGAACCCCAGACAAGCAGACATCATCTGGAAAAAGATATGGAAGGCCAATCTGTGGCCTAAAATTGCCAGTTTCCTGCGACCACTCAATAAACGACGCATCCTCACCTAGGAGAATTTTTTGAAGAGGGGGTTTGTAGGGCCCTCTAGATGCCTTTTATGTCAGGACAACTTGGAAACCATCAACCACCTATTGGACCAATATCCTACTACCAATTTCCTGTGGGACAGAATAGTTGTCTTATGCCGACGTTCCAATCGCGCCAGAGGTAACATCACTAACACCATCAGCAGCTGGCAGGAAAACCCTTACACCAGCACTATCCAAAATAGATTATGGCAGATCATCCCTGGCATCCTCATCTGGAATATTTGGAAGGAACGAAGCAATCACATCTTCAAGGAAAAGGCTTCCACTCCTGATCATCTCTAGAAAATGATCCACAACAACCTCACTGAAACTCTGGCCTTAGACACCTGGAGTTAGGAGGACCTTCCCACCATGGAAATAGAATGACACATATGGAACAGTTGGCAAATAATTCTAAACATCCCCATGGGCATCAATCCCAGAAGTGCTGGTAGAACCCCTGCTCCAGACAATTGGTATCCCCCCTCCACTGGCTTCTTCAAATGAAATTTTTATGGAGCGTCTAAAGGCAACCCTGGTAAAGCAGGTTTCAGAGGAATTATTAGGAAATCTCAAGGTTATCCTGTTAGAATCTATTATGGGAACATAGGATGGGACAATAATAAATCAGCGGAGCTGGAAGGGCTAATACAAGGTATACAAATTGCGATCGAATTTCACTACTTCCCCTGGAAATGGAGGGAGACTCGCAAATCATAACGATGGCTACCACAAGAATCCTCCAAGGTATAGCTTCCTCAAAAGTTTCCAACAACTGGAGACTTTCCCATAAACTCAAGGTGTTGGAACTGTTGCTTTACAACCACAGAGACATCACTTTTGGTCACGTTCGCAGGAAATCCAACTCTGTTGCAGACCTTCTGGTGAAAAAAGGGGTGGAAAGTGATTGTGATCTGAATCACTCCATCCTTACATAGCTTGAGGAGGAATCTCTCAGAAAATATTGTCTCACTCTAATTCAAAAGGATCGACATCCCCCGGATGCAAATGACAGAGTTGACATGCTTGACAATCAAATCCCTCTCTTCTCGGATAATTGAGATCTCCTAAGCAGAACCTCATCTGCCACAGATCCACATACCGTTAGCCACTCACACGAGACTCACAGATCCAGAAATTTTGATGAGAGGATGGGATCTGCGTCACCATTCCCTGAGCATCACCTCACATCTATCACCATTAATGTCCATCATGATTAACTAATACCCCTTCCCTCAAGCTTCGGTTATAAATCATAGCACACAGATGCATGCAAAGCCTACTCATTGCTATCCTCATTGCACTCAGCCCTGCCCCTTTGAAAATATGAGCTATCTTCCCCTCTCATTACTCAATCTGTCATCTTGGCCTTTCGCCCCCCTAACTCTGCTTTGGCCCCTCACTGACTTTAACAGGTTGCGAAGTACAACTCTTAGCATAGTGTTGTGCAGTCTCCTTTGGGCTTCTGCACTCCTTCCTATGCATATTCCCCCCAAATATTTCCTCCCCCTAAGCCCCAATGATGTTCACCCTCATGTGTTACCTTTTCTCCTGAATTTTTTCCCCTTGTCTCGGTGCGCAATGGCTCCACGACTTCGCCAACGCACTGTCTATAGAGGTCAAAGAGGGGCTCTACCTGGTCGGTATCATTGGGGTGAGGATAATCATCTTGATTCGATATATGGCTCCTCTTCCAGCACCTTTTCATGCCAGAGTCCCAATCCCGAGCAGTGTGCAGAAGCCTCTAGGCATGATGTGCAGAGAGGAGGTCACGGTTCGGGGAAGTCCACCATCTCCCACCAGACACACCCCTAGCAGTGTAAAAATGACCCTCTACCAGCACCGGAGAAGGAATATGCAGACACGGACATCTGGATCATGGACTCTGATGGCATCTAGACGCGTGTTCCCGATGGCGTTGACCCAGACTCCCCCATCCTCTATGCACCGGTGGGCACTCCCAGGCATACAATGGCAGATGCGGCAACAGCTACAACACAGGCTCCTGCTTGCCCCATTGAGGAATATACCCCCAACAGTGATGATGAAGAGGAAAAGTGAGGTCTATGCACCTGCACAATTCTACTATGTTTTTTTTCATACTCGCCCATAATGCTTCTCGGCTACAGTTTATTTTTTGTTTCTTAGGTATTTAAGTGCTATTGTGCATAATGTATTTCTTGGTTTCAAGTTTTTTTTGGGTTGGTTCCCTCCCCCAAGGCAGCCCAGAAATAGTGTAACAAAGGCTGGTATCGGCTAAACACAGCTTGCCAACCCAACCTACAACATATGTAACTTTATGTTCTCAAAATTAATAGAATAACCCAAATTACCAAAAAAAAAAAATCATTATCAACACTATCACTCTTTTGAATAATAATAATATGAACACAATTTATCTTGAACCACTCAAGGAATGTGATGCACAACAATTTCTTATCAATTTGTCAAGGGTTTTTTTTTTGTAGGAGGTTTATTTTCGGAGGATTGCCTGTTTTCTGAGTTGATAAGTGGGGGTTTTGGGTTTAGTTACTTCGGGTTTTTACATCAAGTTACTCAAGTATTTATCACTCCTCGTGATATTGAAGGTTCAAAATATTTAGCGAAGTCGATGGATTTTAACATATTGGAACCACCTTTCTCTGGTGGGTTAGGTTTTTATGCTCAAGGGGTGAAGCCATCTGGGGTTTTTGGGTTTTGGGATTGGAAACCATCAGGTTTTTTCTATGGCTGAGGGGGCCCTACCATTTTATCTTGTTTAATTGGGCTTCCATTCACTGGTCGTGGGTCACGTTTTGACATCTAAAAGGGTGTTAGATGTTTTTCAGCCTGCTACAAGTAGTTTTCTGAGATTTTTTTTGGCAAAAGGAGAAGGTGGTGAACATGGGAATGAAGTTTGTGGTGATAAAATGAAGGAAGGTGGAATATAAGGAAGTATCTCATACACATGCTAAAGGGAAACTTGGTTCAAGGAAAAATAAAAATAAAAATATGGTATTTAATTGTGCCAAAAACCCAACCACTTACATGCCTAGCCCGAGGGATGATGTGGAAATGGAGCAAGAATAATTCCTAATGCAGAAGGAATTGGTCAGAAGAGTTAGAGCGAGAATATTTAACATCAGGAATCTATAGGAGTGGCTTCTAATAATGATAGTCCCAAAGGTAAAAAATCCTCCCGAAATGTTCACTCATGCAAAAGGTTAGATTCAAATCAATTTAAGCTCTCACGAGGAGGTGATTAAAATTGGAAAATATGTTTGGTCCATTGATTCAACCCTTGTAATGTTCAAATTCTAGATCACGCTTTTCAATGCAATCCAAGAGTGGCTCGATGTGGTTCACATATGGGTTAAATTTTCCGGCCCACCCTCTCACATGTGGAATGCAAAGATGTTTTGAGATCTTAGGGATAATATCGAGACTTTCCTGGGTGTAGATTACTCTTTCCAACAGACTAAGGACATGTCTCTAGCCATAATTATTTTCAGCTTGGATTTGCACAAGGGTATCCATGAATTCATAAACACTAGAAGAGAAGCTGAGAGACTCCAAGTTCTTGATTATGAAGGAGTAATATTTCGGTGTAAGAGATGTCATGAATATGAACACATTGTTATACATTGCAATCCCCCCTTTAAAAAGTGGTTGGATAAGGGTAATAACAATAAAAAAATGAAGATGGATCCTTAGTCTAAATTGGTGGTATATTTAATGGATGGCGATGTGGCCCCAAATAAAGGGGAAAAAATATGGTGGACCTGTTTGGCCCCAGTCGACTAGATGTTGGATCATTTTCTTAGGGTTCTATTGTTATTAATGCACATTATCCTCAGGGACTTGATATTTTGGCTGCTACAGACTCACATTCTTCAGGTTTTCCTTCATCGCTTCCTAATGTAAAATTATGATTTCAATTTATTTTTTGAGTTTGGGAAATGATTAGGCTCTTGCTTTTGGGGGTCTAGGGTATCATGTCACACATACACCTTCTAGGGTTGTCTCTTCCCAGGTCCTTTGCCTTGTCCCCTCCTTATCTTTGGCCCTCTCCTCTCCAAGAACCTATACTTCTCAGATTTTTTCTTGGGAAAAATATATTATGGTAGATCCTTTATAATAAGTGATATAGGTAGATTCCCCCTATCGATAACCAATCGAGTGGTCTTAGAAAAATTGTGGTTTCTTCTCTTTTGACGCGTGGGAGGAAATCCACTTTATCCAAATCTAAAGAGAAAGTTAGAGAAAAGATAGCGATAGGTAAACAACTATTTATTATTAGGTTGCTTAGAGCTTTGAATTTCCAGGTGGTGGTTTCCTAATGAAAATTTTATCCTTTAATTGTAGAGGTTTGCCAAAGTTCCTCCAAAAAAATTTCTCTCAAGTGCCTAGTTATGGTTGAGCATTTGGATATCATTTTTTCCAAGAAGCCTTTGGAGATAGTGAGGCAGTCTCAAAACTACTGGAATATTTTTTAGGAGGGTGGTGCTTCATTGGCTCTAATGCCCGAGGTCACTCTAGAGGTCTCATTGTTGGATGGTAAATCCATAAAATTCTTGTCCATAATACCTAGAACATTAGCTATGGGATAGGGATTGAGGTTTTCTCCTTGAATTTGGGTGCTTCTTTTACTTGCATAAATCTCCATGGGCTTTGTGAAAGCGAAGTGGAATTTTGGAACTAATTTTTTAGCCTCAAGGTGATGGAAGCAAAGAACTTGATTATAGTGAGGTATTTAAATTTCTCCTTGGGTGCTATTGAGTATTTGGGGTCTAGGGAAAAACTATATATCATTTCTGATTTCCTTACTAATAAAATTGTTGCAAAAAAGTTGTTGGATGTTGATCTTGTTAAACTAAAACCTTCCCAGAGAAATCATCATATTGGGGAGGATCAAATTTACAAAAGCCTTGACAGAGTGGCCAAAATTTTGGTGGGGGGAATTTGGCATCCTTTGATAGTGGGTTGGCTTTGGTGGAGATTCAGACCATTCTCCCATTCTTATGGAGATTAAAGACCATGGACCCAAGCTTGGTAATCTGTTTAAATTAAATTCAACATGGATTAAAGATGAATAACTTGTTGATATATAGAGGAAGATCCACATATTTAGGTATTGTATTTGACATTTCAGAACCTCCATCCGAGTCCATATTTAAGACTTGATATGTTAATATGTTCACGGATGGATGGATTCCTTTTAAACCTCATAATGGTTCCTTGACTACTCGAAAGTTCAAAGTGAATCTTAAATGGGTGAAGGGTTTGGCTATTGATTGGGATACGAAATAACACAAGAAAGAGGAGAAGGAAATTGTTAATATTGAATGTGAAATACTAGTCGTTTCTAAATCTAGGGAATGGGGATATTTGAATGAAAAATATAGAGAATATTTGGTGAACCTAGAATCTCGTAGGGAGGTCATCGTAGAGGGACAATAGGATTCTTGGAGATTGAAAATAATATTCATTTGGATACAAGGGAGTGATCATAATACAAAATTCTTCCATGCATTTTCTAGCAAAAAGAAGATGTCTAACACAATTTGGAGTCTTCAAGATGGGGAAGATAAGGAGGTTTCTAATTTTGAATGCCTGAATTCTTTAGGATGAGATCATTTTTATAATTTGTTCAAGGAATCGAAGGGGGATATTATTGTAGAGGCTACCAGGGTTACTTAACTATTCCCTACGTTCATGGATGATGAAGTGAATAGAGCTCTGATGGAAGAGGTATTTGAAGAGAAATTGAATGTTGTTTTGGCCAACTTTCAAAAAGATAAAATCCTTGGCCCAGATGGGTGCAGGATATTTTTGTTTGAGCATTCCTTTGAGATTATCAGTAAGGATCTTCTGGGAGTGGTAAATGAATCAAGGAGGGAAGGGAAAGTTTTGGCAGCTTTTAATTCTACCTTCATAGCCCTTATTCCAAAGGTGGACATGCCCATATACTTTGAATACTTTCTCCCTATTTATCTCTGCAAATATATCTACACGGTAATCTCAAAGGTCATCACAAGAATACTAAAGACTTTTCTGTCAAATTATATATCAAAGGAACAATTTCGTTTCCTTGAAGGGTGGAAGATTCAAGAAGCCATTGAGGTATATCAAGAAGGTCTCCATAGTATCAAGAATCTCAGATTAAAAGGAGATTTAATTAAAATTGATATCTCAAAATCCAATGACTGTGTAATATGGATTTATATTAGACTCCTTCTAACACACATGGGGTTTGGTATTGATTTTATTAATTGGGTTATGGGCTGCATTCATTTGGTCTCCTTTGCAATTTTGATAAATAGGTAAACCTATCCTTTCTTCCATGCCTGTAGAGGCTTAAGAAAAGGTTTTCCCATGTCTCCTATATTGTTCCCATTGGTTGCTAAAGGTCTCATTCGGTTGTTGGATGATGCTAAGCGTAGAAGTGATTTCCACAGAGCGGTTATTGTTGATACACTTGAAATCACTCATTTATTGTTTGTCGATGACTTATACTTTTTTTTTATGGTTTTTTCATGATGTTGCTAAATTATTTGATATTATTGACCTATTTGGGAAAGCCACATGTACGTTTTTAAACAACAAGAAATATTCTATCTCTATACAAATCCTAGAGGAGCATCGATTATAGAATCTAAAAAATGTTTCCCTTTTCAACTGTTATAATTGGAGGTAGGTTTAAAATATTTGGGTTTTAACTTGAAGCCCAATGATTACAAGAAGGAATATTGGTCATGGTTGATTGCAAAGTTGGAAAAAATATTAAAAGGATGGATCTTTAGGTGGTTGTCAAGGGATATGAGGCTTGTGCTAGTCAAATATATACTAAAGGCCATCCCTGTGTTCTAGATGTATGCAACATGGATCCCATGGGGAAAGTTAGAAAAATATAGAAGAATATATTTCAAATTGATATGAGATAGAACTCAAGAACACTATTCTCTCCCTTATGTAAAATGGGATGGTATTGATTTGCCAAAACTGTTTGGGGGATGTGATATCAAAAGAATTTTAAGTTCTCAACAACCTTAGCTACAAAGAGTGGATGAAGACTTTTATCCACTCATAACCTATAAACACTTATGGTTAATCATAATTACATTCATCCATTCTCTTTGTAATACTATATAAGGCTAAGGGACAATCCACACACCAATATCTCACTCATTTTGTGTGTTGTTCTTAATTCATTTGATCTCATTTCTTCTAGGCATGCATGGAATATTGGAAATATGATATAAGTGAGTTTGAGTAAGGAACCTTCGCCAAGATGTGGGGTTTCCCATAGATTTTTGTAAGAGCTCATTGATCAACTTAGTTATAGAGGCCTTTCACAACTATAGCATATTGATAATCCAATTCTCACCTCTAGATAAAGATGGTTATTGGCTGAAACTTTACAAATCGATTAGGTATATAATGTAAACTAGTCTGGTTATCTAGATTCTCTTGATAATGCATATTAGAATTACCTTGAATTATGATGGATTAATATGGGCTCATTCCCCAATGGTCATTATACTCCTAATTTTGGGTACCTTCATTTGAATGTGACTGATATGGACGTGGAGGGGGAGTAGTGGTGGAAAAGAGTATGGAAGGTTAAGTGCTTGGCTAAGTCTGACATTTTCATGTGGTTCTTACTCACAAAAAATGTTCCTAATCGGGATATAATAAAAAAGAGTCACAATATTGGCCTCGATTGGTGCTCTTTATGTAATCAAATGGTGAATCCATTGATCATACTTTTGTAGGTTTCATTTTTATTTATTAGGTTTGGAATTTAAGTTGTTCTATCTCAGGCCTAGATTGTGTCTGGAAAGGGCCTATATTTGAGGAGAGGTGGAGGATTTGGGTACAAAACAATAACAAAAATTCAGTTAGAGCTCTTCCCCTTCTCATTTTATAGGGTGTTTGGTTGGCTTGAAACAAATAAAATTTCCACAATCACTCGTCATTTTTAGATAAATTGGTTGCTGAAGCTTTGTCAAACTTGTCACATTTTCCCCAACATATAATTGCTTCTCAGATAAGTCATGTGGGGTTATTTTGATGGGGCTTACGGGGGGGAAGATATGATGTGTGGTGGGGATTTATACTTTATTTATTTGAACATCATTTCCTCCATGTTAGTATGGGTTTGGGCAGGGGTACAAACAAATTGGCCAAATTATTATCATGTTGCTCATTATTGTATTTTGCTAGAGAAAATGGTTGTGAATAGTTACAAGTGTTTTTGGATTCTTATTAGTCATAAAATGGGTAAATGAGATTCAAAAATGTCACAATATTCATCTTTCTCACATTATGGAGGATTTGCAGCAGATCGAAGTTTCTTTTGTTTCTTTATATTGCAAACACATTTATAGGGAGCACAATATGGAAGAAAATAAGATTTCTAAGAGAGGTCTTCATCTTACTGGGGGACTATGAATCATTGAAGAATAATTAAATGACGAGCACTTCTCTCATTATCATATGCCTTTCATGGATGATCCTTTTCCTCATATATAGTTTCCTGATTTTATAGAGCTATATTTATTTCTACCTTTTTTTCTGATGTCAGTTATGATACCACATTTTTGGAAGCCTCTCAAGTTAGTTTTTTATACATATGTTTGAGAATGTAAAAGTTGTTTTTTTACTGTATTCTTGGACTATTGAAGACCTCTGTGATAAGATGATGTATATATTTATATTATTGATTTTTTGTTTTTGTTTTTGTTTTAAGACTATGATAAGATTTGGTCAGATCATATTGAATACACACATTGATGTGTATATACAGAATGTAATTTTGTTTATACTTTAAATGATATTACAATTATTTTCCAAGGAATAAAAGCACTATCACTATTTTGAAAAAAATATGAAAAATATCTTTATTAATATTAAATATATAAGTCAAAGGATGTTAGCTTAAGCAGTTTGGTGAATTTTTTTTTTCCCTAGTTGCATGGATTCAAGTCTCTAGAGACATGTAACTAGCGTATTTATGTTATTTATGAAATAGTTGTTTCTGGTGTAATAATGATAGCTAAAATTTCGAAGATACTTATTTTCCAAAAATTCTTGTCCAATTATATATATATATATATATATATATATATATATATATATATATATATATATATATATATATATATATATATATATATATATATAATTGCTTTATTATATAATCGCTCGTGATAATATATATTATATATCTACTTTAAAAAGTGCTTTATTATTTAGTTACTCGTGATAATGTATGGTAAGGAGATATGCTATAATAGGATATGAATTAATACATGACTAATGCCTTTATATAGTTTCAGATATTTCTAATAACTTTAGATGATGATATCTTATATTTTAGATATTATAGTGGAATTTTAGGTTATTTTAAAAGTTTTTCTAGAAAGTGATCAATGTGAAATTAGTTGACAGTGGAATTAATTTTGAAAGTTGAAAGCTATTCTCAAAAGAAGATTAAGATTGTTCTTTTAGTTAGCCCTATCAAACAAAGCTATACTTGGGATATTATTTTAAAATGGTTTTGTAAGGGAACTTGTTTCCATATTTTATGTAATATTGATTCATAGTTTATTAAGTATATTGACTATTATTTTAATAAAGATGTTTGGAAGGACATATTAAGTCTTAAAGGTGGTAAAGGGTCATGGGATGGTGTATGTTTCTAAGAAGGTCTATGAATCAGTTGGAGGACACATTTATGGTTTATCATGAGGTTCTTCCTATGTATTCTTCTCGTATGTCTAGATATCAAGAAATGTAACACTATTTGAAGGTTCATATATTTATTCTATGGAGATATTTCATAAAATCAATTTTTTTTTATGAAGATATTAAATTGGTCCCAAAGCCCAGATCCTTAATGAATGTCGAGAATTTATGTATTGACAAAATAATTCCATGTTAAAGAATGTAACTAGTATCAGTTTTCATAATTGTACTTGTAAAAGTACATTTCATTATTAAAGAAAATGACTTATTAAAGAATGTGTTTGATGTTTGGGTCATCATTTTATAGGTGAAAAGCTCCATTGAAGGCTTGTAGGTTTTGTATTGAGTCAACAAAGTCGTTGTCATATTTATTAGACCCTTCTTGGGCTTTTGTTCCATGTAAAAATATTTATTTTTTAGTAAAAATGGTCATTTATCACCTCCACACCAAGTCGACCCTACTCTCATCAAGTCAACCTAGGTTAGGGAATTTTTACCTCACACTAAACCTATATATTGAGAAACTTGACTTCATTTGGAGTGCATAATCTCAAGTCTAAGAATTAGTATAAAAAAGGAGTGCAAATTTGCAGAAGGCAGAGAGAAGATGGAATAAGGAAAAAAAAGGTTTTTGGGTTACCTTTCTGTCACATGTGTGAATATTCTGGTGGAAAGTTGGGGCTAAATTTTTTTTTCTATTGCAGGGCCAAAGTTATGAAGACAAGGGTCGAAAATCTGAAGCTGAGGGCCCAAATTTTGATTTGAAGCTGCATTTTGAAGAGTTGTCACTTGGAAGGATGAGAAAAATATATCTACTAGGAGGAAGGGATGAATTCGTGGTTGGAGGAGGTATTTTTATAGGTCTAATAAGTCAGGAAGTTTCTCATCTTGATTTGAATCTACTGAAGAAATAGTTCTGACTAGGTTTTCCCCTATATATGAGTTTTAGCCCTGGCTGAGTTCCTACCTCTGGTGTGTTTGATCTTCGTGTTTTTATTTTGGTAATTGCTTGATGAAACAAAGATAATAGAAGAAAATAAAAAAAATTATTAAGAACAAAAAATTATCACAAGTAATTATCAACACAAGAAAATATTTTTTCCTTTCTAATTTTCTAACATGGTATCAGAGCTAAGTTGAAGAAGGAATAAAATGGTAGGCTGAAGATATATTGAAGAAAAATGAATCAAAAAAATTTCCTTAAGTAGAAAATATCATTTACAAGAGATAAGCCTACTATATACATGAACTATGAAAAACTTAATGGAGGGAGAAAACAAAATAGAAGGAGCCTCCAATTACAGGGTCTAGAAAAAGAGGATAGATCTCATCCTTGAAAAGAACAAAGTTTTGGATCTTGTTCAAGGAAAAGTAAATAAGCCTACAAATGAAGCAAAGAAACAAAATTTTAGAGAAACCAAAATCGTGGCCATGAACCTAATATTGGATGGAGTAAATGAAAACCTCATCCCATACATATCCAACATAGATTCCTCTCAATAAATGTATGAGGCTATTTCCAAATTATTAACCATCAATAACATTGGTTAAATAGCAAGCCTCAATAATGAATTAAGGATTGTTAATATGACAAAAGGTGATACCATATCATCCTACCTTAGAAGGATATCTAGAATCAAATATGAACTCCAAGCGATAGATGAAATTGTCCCAGAATAAGAGTTTGTAATTACTACTCTTCTAGGACTACCCAAATATTGGAGTGCCTTTGCTTTAGGACTTAAGAGTTGGAAGGATACTCCATAATTTGAACAAATGTGGAATTCATGTAGTAAAAAAGAAGCTTTAGTATTGCTAGTAAATAGTAAGGAGGGTGAATAAGAAACCACTTATAATTCCTATTATTCCCATTACAAGAAGAAGGGAAACTTCAAGAAGTTCAAAGGACCAAAGCAGAAATTTGACCTATCCAATATTGAATGCTACAATTTTCATAAGATGGGTCACTACAAAAATTAATGTCAAGATAATCCAAAGAACAATAAGAGAGATACGGATCAAGCAAATGTTACCGATGAAGCTCCACCTAAGAAGAACAATACTGAAGAATCAAAATTCAAGGAATTATACTACGAAGTCCTCTCTCTCTAAATATCCCTCATAATGTTGTATTTTAAATTTTGAATTATTTTCCTTTATGTTTTTATTTCTAGAGTTTGTAGGTGTAACATGTCTTGTTACAACATTTTTGAATTATTTTGATGAGCTATAGGCATCCGTTGAGATTGGATTAAGAGGGAGATGTCACCAATTTACCAAAAGATAAGTATATTATTCTTTGTCTCCTCCTTATGTTTGGTTTCCCTTTCATATCAATATTTGTTTATATTATATACTAATATCCTTTTCCTTGTTGAAGAGCTTTCTGGATTATTGACAATGTTATAGAACATTCATCAATGTTTCGAATCCCAGCAAGGATCCATCTAGCATCTTGTCCTGGAGATGGATCCCTGTTGGGATTAGAAACATCGACAAATGTTCTATAACACTGTGGATAATCTAGAAAGTTCTTCAATAAGAGATAACCACAAGATGTTGAAAGCCTTTTCCTTTGTATTTTCCATGGCAGGAAAATATTGCAGAATGCACCAAGGTTATGAAGGAGAATTCAAAGAATAAATTTGAAGCAAGGAAGAAGTTATGTTGCAAAGGGATCCCTTTAAGAACAGATGTCCTAAAAGGTTTTTTAAATAATAAATCAAAGGTATGTCTTAGAATATAAGCTTTGTTATAACTTTGTCTTCATGAAAAAGGTATGATCACTCTTATTTTGAAATTTTCTTTACATTACTAACATCGTTATGTCTAGGGTTTTGAATCACAGATTCTTGTTAAGGTGATTAATCATTAGATGGAATCTACCCTCATGATATTATTTGATCATTATTGTGTAACCCAAATCTTTAGGGTTCACTATAAAATTCTAGCCTCTTATTTCTAAGGGTATGTAACTATTGATTATGAAACCCTAGTCTACTTATGGTTGTTGATGAAATCTAAGATTCCTATTTTGTTGATGTTTTGTTATTGTTATGATAGAAGCCATAGTTCTTTGGTGTTTGGTGAATTAGTGTTTATAAGCAAAACCCTGTAATGTATATAATAAGATCCTAGGAATGAAACCCTAAGTGTATATTCATCTTTCTTATCAAAACCCTAGTTTGGTCAAAATTGTTATATATCTAACTTTGATGTATTAAGGTTTGTGTATTGGGTTTATCTTTCTTATGCTAACGCATGATTATGAAATCCTAGATATATGCAATACTGTTAACTTAATTTTTGATACTCATGTTTTAGTTTGTGAAATATAGGGTTTATAACAAAACCCTAGTAAAGATTGATGTTCTAGGATATGATGATATTTTTTTCAATCGTTTATATTTCGATGAAAGTCTAGGGCTTGCAACAAATCCTAGTAGAGTTTTTCATACAATTTTTAAAGTAATATTGAAGCTCTAAATGCATAGTACTGTGATTGCATTATTATTTGATTGAATTTATAAGTCTTTGTGTCTCAGAGATGAAGTCTAGGGTTTATGACAAAAACATAGCAAGAAGTTGAAATATAGTATATAAAAAGATGTGTCTCTTGCTGATTATGAACCTAACTAGCTTTAAGTGTTTGATGTCTCAAGTCTAAATGATTCCATTATAGTAACATGATTTTGATATAGTTAATTGCATTCTTTTGTATATTTGTACTTTGTTGTACTTGATATTAAGGTTTTGTAGTTACATGATCTTCAAGATAATGAATATGTTCGATGAAGGAATTTATATGAACAATGATGATTAAGATGAACTCGATACCAAGGAATATAGTCATGAAAGGTTCTATGATGTTATATAAGAAGGAAATGGGTAATATCCCTAAGTTAAGAAGGAACCTAGATAGAAGAAAGGATATATCTCTAAGTTGAAAGGGAGGGCATATTATAATAGTGAATACCTTGAAGAAATAATGAAATAATTAATGAAAGAAATATAGATAGATGTTAATGATCCATGAATTTAAAGAAAAAAAGACTTAAAAATATATTAGGATGTATTTGGTGTTGCTGAATAAATGAAAGAAGAAGAAAGATTCCAAAAAATTGTATATGGATAACTTTATAATGAAAGCAACATTAGGATTATCAAGGACCCCGAAGGTTTGTGTTTACTTGTATATATTTGAATTTTTATTGCTGATTGGGGTTTGTGTTTGTATAGGTAAATCTCTCCATAAGAAGAATGAACACTTTGGAAGCATGCTTGGACAGATGGATATATATAGTTTAGTTTATAAGGAGAGGTGAAGCATGTAATGGATATGTGCTTGAGAGGACATATGGCTGGCTTATGTGTTTATGTATAGAGTCTAAAGAGGTAGGGTGGCATTGTCCATGGAGATTTGACCTTGATACACAACTATATCCCTAGTGTTGAGTCTCAAAATTGTCTTCCATCTTCATCCATATTTCCATCATTGCATAACAATTTATCCTTCATTTCATAAATATCTAGCCTAAAACCCTAAATCAAGTAATCATATTCATGATCATATGGGTTAGAATATTCATTTTCCAAATTTATTTATTTTATGTATTTTTAAGTGAATTTATGATTAAAAACTAGGAAGTTAACATGGTTTCATATATCTATATATGTGTTATGAGTTTTGTGACATGTGTAGGATTATTTGGAGGTTCTATAAGGGTCTTAATTGGCCTCCCAAGCACAAATTTGAATTTAAAATCAAGAGGTGGACCATATTCCAAGGATAAATATCATGGAGATCTTGATGTGTCATGGGATTTGTATCTAGTATTTAGGAATAAGTTGATACAAGTATGGCTCTAGTAGATATTTAAGGGATTTACATTTATTGAGGAGATATCCCTAATTCATGTATAAATAAGAGGAGCATCCTTCAAAGGAAGCTAACAAGTTGTAAATTATTCATTAGCAACAAATTTATGAATGTTCATTCAGCATGAGTAATATCATTTTCTCCAAATCATGATCTATGAGTGTTGTTTGATTCTTAAGATGTGACAGTTGTTCACGTGTGCTCATTCAGGAACGAAAGGATCCCCATAAACCACAATCTACATACAACTGTAACATAGCTTTATTTATGTTATTTCCTTTCATGCAAGTGTGCTTTACTTTCTGCAAGTGTGATTTACTATGATTTGATTGTCATTAAATTTATTTCTTACTAGCTATCTTAGTTTTCTTGCTTGACAATTAAATCACTAGTTGCTATTTACTGCTTTCTAGATTGGTTTACTGCTTTCTAAATTATCATAGGTTGCTTCTAATAGATTTTCACTTTATTTATCATTATATTTCTTGCTTACTAGTTCTCATAGTTTTCTTGAAGCTTGATAACTAAATCAATAGTTTTTCTAGGTTTACCCTCTTTCTAGATTATCATAGTTTTCTTCTTATAGTTGTTCAAATATTAGTTTATAAGTTCTTAGAAAGGCCATGGCATTCATTCATTCCACCCTTAGAATCTAACTTCCACCCTTAGAATCTAATTCAGTTTTCTTAAATGTGATTTATTTTGCAATTTTCTTTAGTTATACTTGTAATATGCATTTCCTTTCTTTCTTTCCATCCTAAACAAACCTTCCACAACAGTTTCACCTGAGGTCCCATATATTTTGGTTTTTTTGTAAGTTTACAAAACCCCTAGGTTGACATATTAAAATGACAAAGATTTAACATACAATTAAAATGCCCTACATTCAAGGCGTCATTGTCAGGGAAGCAAACTTGGATGTAACTAAGTTAGGAGGATTATTTAGGAAGCATTTTTCATTTAGGGTCATTTTCATTTAGGGTTAACTGCATTTAGGCATTTTCATTTAAGTATATTTTGCATTTGCATATAAAAAACATAGAAATAAAAAAAAACATCCACAAATCAAAAACCCCCATTCACTACAAAAAAAAAAAAAAAAAAAAAAAACACACACACAATAAAAATCCAATTGCAACAACAAGATTTGAAGAGGTTTGTGCTATGACAGTTGAAGAAGATCAAAAACCTAAATATCACATTCAAATTTGGTCTCAACTAGTCATTAGGCTGCAATTTTTAACGTCAATCTTCATGATCATGTCCAAGAATTCAATAGGGTTTATTTTTCAAACTTGGATATGAGTTTACTCATGATCTTGTTACGCAGATGGATGCATTGGAAATTATTTTATACTTAAGAGAATGTTTCATTTCAATATAATAGGACTAAAAAATAAAAACGAGTTTTTGTGACTTTTAGGATAAATTTGTAATTTTGTGGTGCAGTAAGAGCCACCCATTTACTAACTCTTGGCAAGAAAATTTGCAATAAAACAAACGATTGTGAACAAGTAGCACAAGAAAATATTAAAGAGCAATAATTTTAGGTGTGAGATCAATTTTTTCATTTTATTTCCAGGTGTGTGATCTGGAGGATCAAAAAAAGAATTTTTATGTAAGTATAATTTTTATTTATTTTATAAATAAATAAATTGGATAAAACTTGTATTTAGCGACACAATTCATGGAATTTTGCAGCTAAATTTTGTTTTCATCATTTGATTTGATTTGAGTTTTCTTTTTCCATCATTTTAAATAAATTTTTAAATTTTTTAAAAAATTGAGCATATATGATAAAGAATTTTTAACAAAAAAAAAAAAAAAAAACTAACAAAAAATAATAATAAAATAGAACCTAAAAAAACAATTTAAAAAAAATATAAAATACAATACAAAACAAATCAAATAAAAAATAATAATACTAACTCGTAAGTTTCAAAACATCAAACAATAATACAAAAAAAATAGGATTCATTAAAACACAAAAAGCCAAAGAGACAAGAAATAAAATAATGCAGAGTTGAAAAACGACAGAGTTGCATCATATAAAATAAAATGAAGGGTAATATGCGAATCCAAGTCTTGGCTTCGGCCTTGAAACGACCCAACAAGAATATGTGATGAAAATTTTCATTGCAGAATGATAAATCTCTATCGTTCCTCAAGATGTGACTGTGGGGAATCATGTACCAACAAGCCATTCCAGCTACGACAAGTTAAAAAATTGAAACCGTCAAAGGATGCAGAGAAGAAAAATAATTTGATGGAGTTGCCTATGCCCAAAACACCAGATTGAGTCCTTAAAATTTCAATTTCGCTAAAATTATTCCCTCTGTCATCCCAACTTGTACGCCATTGGCATATCCATGCATTTCCAAAATTAATTTGCAAAAAATGACTATGTGAACCTCCAGGAAAAGGCCAAAGGAAATGCATATCTATTTTGACCTAAAATTTTAAAATCCATTTTGTGACCAAATGAAAGCGAATCTCAGAAAAATAAAACATGGGTTTTTCTCAAAACTAGGTGAATTATGTTCATGGTGAGAAATATTCTCAAATTAGCAACCAATTGAGATATTATCATGGTTCTATGGAGCCTTATTTGCTAGACTGCGTGAGAAAAACGATTTTCAATTAAAAGCACAGATAGTTGCGGCCATAATGGAAGGGGAAGATTCGGTTTTCCTGATCTACATGAAGTATATATGCCAAGATAATTCTCCCTGATATATAGGAGGTGGTGTTCTCACTCCACCAGATCTCTAAGGTTGAGAAAGAGTCCAAATAGAGGTAACCACAAACCAATATTTTAGCTTGGTAGCTAGCCCTACCAAGCCAGAGAGGGCTCTCGCCAGAAATTCACATCCAAGAGGGCTGGATGAATTACGGTTTTAGGCTAGGTATGAGTACAGGGGGTTTGTTTGTTTAAATTGGTTTGTTGGATGAGGATTAGGTCAAAGAGGTTAGGTCAGGGAAAATAAGATTAGGGTTGTAGAGATTCAATGTGGATAGGTAGGTAGGAAGGCTAACACTTTAGGGTTTCAGGGTGAGATGGATCAGACTGATGAGGAGTTAGAAATAGCAAGGAAAAGCATGTATTCTTTCTAAATTGAAAAAAATGAGACAAGCTACGATGATTTTCCAAAAATAGAGCATGAGAGATGTATTTTGCTTATAAAATTGAAAATAAACATATAATAGAGATGAAATGGATCATGAAGACAAATAATTCATACATATGTGACATAATAAGAAACTATGCTAAATTTCCATACCACAGGTATCCCAAAGAAATAGCTGCAAGTCTTTCATTAATTTCCTGCCAAATACTAATTACACTAGAGTCCCTGATCAATGCAATAACATCCAACCTCTGAAATGAGTCATAACATGAAATATATAGACATAAAACAACCTATCCCATACTCAGGGGTTGAATCCATGAGTGGAGGAGCAGTTCCACCAAAAACAGAACTGAAACCTAGAGTGTAGGGATGTCAAAATGGCTCATCTCTCACTTTTTGGAAACTGATTCATTACATCTCATCAAGAGTTTTCACCTAATGTATTTTCCCTAGGTAAGTGTAAAAAAGTAAAAATTACATTTACATCATTGAATTACGTTGGTAAAACTTCATTTTCCAAAGTGAAATTGAGAAAACTAAGAAATTTTACAAATATCAACATACTCATAAAATTGGTAAAAAGCATAGCGCCTACTTCAACTCCAATTTTGAAGTGGTTCCCGGTGTCCAAATTGAGCTCAGGATATCTCATTGGAAATCCTATCCTATCTAGTTTCCATATATGTGCTAAGTTTCCAACATGGTGTTGATTTCGCCCTCCAAAACTTGATTCTCCAAATACTGGTCAAAAGTGCAGCGCCAACCTCCAAAATAGGCAGAAATGTGAATTTTTGGGTGTTTTTTGACTTTTTGACTGCTTTGTTGACCCAAAAAGTTTTATAAAGTTATTTTCCTAACTGTATTTGGCATTCTAAATCCAGCGGTGTGTTCATTTTGGCCATTTTAGGTCCCTAGAAAAAGTGCAACATCTAGGGAGCTGCGCTTTTGACAGTGTGACTTTGCAAAACTGCCAAAAATGCAAAAAATTCCAAAATTTCCCAAAATTGCTCAAATTTCTTCAAAATTTATTTCGTGGGAGGCTGATGAGGTATGTTAGGCAATGAGTGATTCCTCATCAAGGATATCAAGCTTTTCCCCTTCATTTTTCTTTGTTAGGCTTTCAAGTCTTGATTTGGCCTTTTGGAGCTTTGACCTTGTAATCTGATTTCTTTTGCAGTAGTGTTTGACCATTTTCCTTTGTAAATAATTGTCCTTCTTTGAATTCTCTAAGAGCTTCTCAAGATGCTTGTTGGCCCTGTCAAGCCAATGCTCCTAGTTCTCATTGACCATGATGGAAACCTACTCATTTAAAATGAGCTCATTGGCAAGTTCAACCTCCTTTTGCCTCTGTAGTTCTAGAGCTCTTTTCAGCCCTCTAGTCCTAGGTCTCCTTCTTGGCACTTTTTATTATTCTTCATTAGTATCACCATACTTGTCATAAGTCTCATCAAGAAAATAATTTTCCTTATTTTCTTCTCTCTTTTCCTTGAGAAGCTGCATCTCCATGATTTCCTGCTTGGTTTGAAGCTGTTGATTTTCCTGCTCATAGTATGAAATCAGAAACTTATATCTATCAAGGTTACCTTGTAGTTATTTAATTTTGTCATCCTTCTCCTTGATATTCAAATTGGAAGCCTCATAATCATGCTGCTGATCTAAGTCAACAAGGTCAAAATATGGCGTTGTCTCATGGAGGTCTTCCTCTCCATGGTTGATTTCCTCATGAACATCTTCCTCTGCCATCCTTTGTTTCCCATTTTGTACCTACTTTTTTGATGAAGAAGGCAATTTCCCTTCCACTTTCCCTAGATAATACACTTTCCTGTACCCTCTCTCATATGTTCTAGCCAATGTGCCCAATTAAACCCCTTTAGGCTTGTTGATCATGAATCTACTAGGTGACTCAACCTGATGCTGAAATGGTGATGATGGTGGTGAAATGTGTGTAGTAGGTTGAGCTAATGAAGGAGTAGGTGTTGTGGGCTCAGAAGAAGGAATAGATACAGTAGGATGAGATGGAGCAAGAAAATCTTCAGCATGTTGATCTATGGGATGAGATGAAGGTGACATATCTTCAACATGTTGAGCTTGTGGAGTTGTGAAGATATCATTGGCTATGAAGGTGTCCCATGAGATATGCAATTGGTTAATTTGATGGATGAAAATGATCTTAATGAGAGAACGGTGAAAAATACTTTTCATCTGTTGGTCATAATCTCCTTTGTACAATGTATGCCATTTTGTCTATGCTCCTGAATATATAGTATGGAATATTGGGAAATATTACTCTTGTGAAGTGCATAAGTAGTCTAATATGGTATGTGTAGATCCTAGAGAATCTTCCTTCATAAAAGAAGTACTTCATGATGATTTTCATCATGGGGGCATACCTATCAAGAAGGTATCTGAAATGGAAGACCCTCTTCCTCTCATTTCTGTACCTTGGTTTGATGAATGGTTCATAATACCGATCCTCTAAATCTTTGGATTCAAACCACCTCTCACCCATGTTTGGAATTATCCCTGTGGCAGCAACAATTATAGGTGTAGATATAGTGAAGGTCACACTTGCAAGGGTCACATGATTGTCTCCGAGGTTTAAGATGAAGACTCTACTCAACATAAGATGATGTTGGACCCTTTGAATCATGTTGCAAAAATGAAGGAAACCTACATACTCAAAACAAGTGACAGTCATACGAGAGGCCATCAGTTCATTTGTGTTGGTCGGCTCCAGCCTTAGGATTCTTCCTCCTTTGTGAGGCCTTCTCTTTTCTCTATCCTCCTCTTCTTGTCTATCCTCCTCTTCCATATAGTCTTTGTCTTCCTCCATAGTGTTTGGTTGCCAAGAAACCCTAGGGATGAGATGGATGGGACTGGGGAGTGGAGATAGGTCTACGAAATAGGGATAAGCCTAGGGGAAGGGGTTATGTAACTTTGGGAGGTGATAGAAGGTTGAAATGTCAAGGGAATTGGAAATGACAATTAAATTACAAGCTTGAGGAAGTGGCTGCCTAGGAAATCTAGAAGCCTAGGACTTAGGGTTTTAGGGGAAAGGGATTTAGGGACTAGGAAATGGTAGTGTAGGGGTAGGGATAGATTTAATAATGATGTAGGAAGGGATTTAAAGGTTAAAGGACATCAAATTGGGAATGAGGAATAAAATTAGGGTTTCCTTAGTAGACTAAATGCCAATATTACTTAGGAACAATAACACTATTAAATCAATGCTTAGGAGTGCAAGGAGGAAATAAACATGATGTACATACTTTCTGGAGGGTGTTAGAAGAAATTGTTGAAGGTTTGGAAGAGTTTTCTTGAGTTTTAAAGCTTGGAGAGCTCACTGGGAAAAAGCGCAACACATCAGAAAAAAGTGTAGCGCCTCACTCAGAAGCACAACACCACTCTACAGAAAGCATAGTACCAATTACCAAAAGAGCAGTGCCACCTCCAAAAATGTAGCGCCTCCTCGAAAAACACAATGACACCCACAAAATCCAGTTTTGACCCTGCAAACTGATTTTTCGTGTTGAGGGAGTGCGAGCTTGATATTTGAAATGGCGAATGAGCTTATTTTTGATGTCTTGGTGGTCTTTATACTTCATGAATTTGATGTTTTGGGCTTTGGGACCCACTTTCTCCTCTTTACATTCACTTCAAATTTTGAAACTATACCCTTTTCACTTGACTTTTTCTTTGACAAATTGATCATTTAGTGACTTTGAGAACTCTTTCAATTTGACATTTTTGATGCTTTGGCATCTTGAAACTCTGAGTTAGCAGCTTGGGAATCATGAACTTATTAAATTTTTAATGACATAAAATTACATCGTGAAAATAAAAATTACAATTGAAATAAAATTACATGATGAAATAAGAATTTCTCTTTACAAATCATATTCGCATGGTGAAGCAGAGTTATTGGAACACCCTTTACTCTCTGGTCTTATGCATTGTAAATGAAGTTTTATTGGACCTTGAAAAACCCTAAAAACATAATGATGACCTCGATTGAATATAATTCATGATGACATTAACTTTATGGATGATGTAGGGTCAGCAAGGAATGCAATATTCTAGCAAGTAATCAAATTTAAGAAAGAGTGATGTTTTTGGGCTAGGGCTAGCATCAATGACTAAATTTTTGAATGCAAACCTAGTGGAATGATAAATTTTTTTGAATGAGACCCTAATATGATATGAAAATAGGATTTTTGATCATTGATGGCAGGATGAAAATATTGACGTTAACATTGGCCTTATTGGGGATGATAGCTCTAAAATAGGTGTCAAGAACACCATAGACCAGAAAGCCTTATCCATTTGGCCAATACGGTGAAAAACTAAAAATAATAAACATGATTGAAAACTAATAACTCAGATGAAATAGACTGACTCAATACAAACTCAAAATTTACTGAAATAGACTCAATATCGACTTACTTGACTGAAAACTAAACTTTGAAAATAGTAGAAAGTCAGTGAAACTCGATGGCCGTCACTTCAGGCTCCGAAATCTAATGAATCTGTACTTGACACTTGCAAAAAAGGTAAGCTGATATTTACAATGAAATGGGAAATGTTTCAGAAATGTGCTTCAAAAAATATAGTACTTAAGGAACCTACCATTGAATTATCCTCATAAGCACTCTTTTCCATTCATCTCATCAAGAAAATAATAATTCTGTCTCTGAGAAGTTGAAATCTGATATGGCCCTTTCCATAGATTCTCAAATTTTCCATGCTTACCCTTATCATCATTTCTGGCATCCCATCAGAGTACTAAATTTATAACCTTGAAGTTTTCTTCCTTTTTTTTCTGGTCATATATTTTTTTTTTATCTTGTCATGGAGTTTTGAGGTATTCTGAAATACCTCATCTCTCATCTGCTGAAGGTGGATCATTTGATTAATTCGACGTTGTATGTCATTTTCCTCAGTCCCTGGTTCTTGCAAAAATTTCATAATCGGGACTACTAATGATGAAGGAAACACAGTATCGACACCATACACAACTTGAAAAGGAGACATTCCAATAGACTTCTTACTACTCACTCGGTCTGCCCACAATGCATTGATCAAATTCTTATGCCAATTATTTTTATTTTCCTCTAACATTTTATTAATGATACTAATCAAGGATTTAATAGAGGACTTCGCCAATCCATTACCTTGTGGGTAGTAGGATGTAGAGTGTCCCAACTTGATGTTATATCTGTCACAAAACTCAGTCATATTCTTAGACTTGAATGCTGCTACGTTATCTGTGATAATCTTAGTAGGACAAAAAAAACAAGACAAGATATTAGTTTCTAAAAACTAAATGATGACAGAATCTGTTGCTTGCCTAGTCAGTATCGCTCCGATCCACTTTTTAAAGTAATATGTGGCTATCAATATCCACTTATGATGTGTGGATGATGATGGGTGAATCTCGCCTATGAAATCTAGGCCCCACTGCTGAAATGGTGCATGCACTGAAATAGGTTGTAGAGGTAATGGGAGAAGTTTTCTTTTACCCTAAAAAAATTGACATTCATGGCAACTCATTACTGTTTTGTACACATCTGCAAAAAGTGTTGGCTAATAATACCCATCTCTCAATATTTTATTGGCCGTGGTCTTCCAATATAGGTGGCCCCCAAAATCTCCTTTGTGGAAGTCATTCATCACTTCTTTATATTCTTCTTTGACCAAACAGTTCAATAGAACACCTCTGGGATCCTTCCAGTAAAGTGCATTGTCCAATATGAAATACTTGGAAGATTTGAGCTTCAAATACATGCATTGAATCTTAGTCATGCCTAGAGGATGGTTTAGGTGTTGTAAAAAATAGATAATATCAAAATATCGTGGAGATGAAAAAAAGATATCAGATACCTGAATGATATTCACTTCTTCTTCATTATCTGACAAGGCTGAAATTAGATTGATGTCTAGAGCATGGAGGTATGACTTAGCCATGAGCTTGGCTAAGCCTTGAAATTTTATCAGCTTGGTGGGCTTGATCTCAAGGTCATATTCTAGTAATGCTGCTATCCATATCCCTCTCCTACCTTCTGGGTCTATCTGCATGGTAACTTCTTTTACAACTGCATTAGGCACATAGGCAAGAGTATGTGAATGTAATATGTAAAATATGAAATATTTCAATGCTTTAACCAAAGGAAAAGCCTATTTCTCTATGATGTTGTACTGAAGGGATGTATCCCTGATGTTTTTCTTGAAGAATGCAATTGGCAGCTCAATTTTATCCTTTTTTTGCATCAAGACTGCTGCCATGGTGTGTTCAGAAGAAAATGAGAATATTATGAAATCAATAGAATAATTAGGACTTATTAAAACAAGTGCAATGGTCAAGGCAAACATTAATGAGTTGAAAGACTTCTGGGAATCTTTAGACTACTTCACATCATTATCTTTCTTCAACATATTTGTCAACTCTCTAAGATTCTCAGCCAAATTATGAATGAATCTAAGTAAGAAATTCATCTTACCATTAAATGCTTGCATTTACTTTTTTCTACAAGGGAAATCAATCTGCTGAATTTCTTGAACACGAGAAGGGTCAATCTGGATTCCATCCTTCGAGATGATGTGACTGAGAAGTTTTCCCTCCTCCATGACAAAAAGGATTTTATTTGGGTTGAGAGTGATTCCTAACTTCCTACATATCTCGAAAACAATTCTTAAATGGTGCAAATGTTCATCATCAGAATGTGAAAACAATGTCAAGTCATCTAAATAAACAACCAAGAAAACATAATTTTCATTGGAAAATGCTATGTCCATGGCCTGTTGAAACGTGCCCCCTGCATTTTTGAGACCGAATGGAATCTTTGCATATTTGAACATGCCCCAAGGTGTAGTAAATGTTGTCTTGTCCTGATCATCCTCATGCATTATAATCTAATTATATCCTGAATAACCATCCAACAGTGACATTTGGGAAGAACCAACAACTCTTTGAAGGATATGATCCATTTTGGGAAGTGGATAGTTGTCCTTCAAAGATACTTTGTTCAAGTTCCTAAAATTTATGCCGAGCCGGATTTCTCTAGTCTTCTTTCTTACTGAGACCAAATTTGAAATCCAATCAGAAAATCTAATAGGAACAATAATACCGAACTTGAAAATTCTTTTCACTTCTTTTTCAATTGATGACAACAATCTCGGGTTGATCCTTCTCAATTTTTTCCGAAAGGGATTTTGATCGAGCTTAATCGGAATAGTGTGCTGAATGATGTTCTTGTCATACACCTTTAAATCTACATATTCACATGTGAAAACATCAGAAAATTTAGAAAGTAAATCAACATATTCATTCTTTACCTTAGGAGATAAAAATTTGGAAAGTTTAATCATATTTGGTTTGTAATCTATCCCGATGTCCACGTATTCAACACCTTTTTCCGTAGGAACCAATATAGGCTTTCTTGCTATGTCATCTTGGTCAAAAAATTCTTCCAAAGGTATGAGAACTTTTTGAATATTGTGGTCTTTCAGCTGTAGTACATCCACCTAAGTTTCTTCAATGTCCCGGTCATCTTTGTCAGAAATTTCATCTATGGAACAATTCTTGAATTCAACCTCACCTTGGAGAAAGTTATTTACCTACTTATCATCCCAAAATACTTGCCAATATCGCAAGTTATCGGGAAAAGTGGGCTGATGTTTCACATGAATCTCAAACTTCCTGTTTGAAAAGATGGGGATCTTAAATTGCTTGCAGCTATAGTCAATGAATCTGCCATGAGATTTTGACTCCTTGGCACAACTGAAAGTGTATACTCCAGGAAAATTTTCAAAATATCTTGTAAAGCATTCCTATATTATCTCATTCGAGGATGGTTAGCTTGAAATTCACCTTTAACTTTCTTGTTCACAAGTTCTGAATCACCACGTACTGGAATTATTTTTGCACCCAGTTTCTTCAAAATCTTGATGCTAATAATCAGTGCTTCATACTTCGCCTCATTGTTAGTGCAATCAAAAGATAACTTGTATGATCATAATCTAACATTTGTAGGAACCTTACAAGGATGATGAAAAGGGTTGCAGACCCAAATTCCAATGCCTACCCCATATTTTCCCAAGGCATAATCAAAGTCCATGGACCATAAACCATTTTCATCATCCAAGTGCTGAAACTCTGATTTCTGTTTTGCCTCAACTTTCTAAACTATTTCTTCATGTTTTTCCGGTCTTTATTTTTCTTTATCTAATGGTTGTTCTGAGTTTTTCTCTGCCTCATCTAATGGTTGTTCTGATGAACTCGGTATATTCTCTTTTTCCTTTTCTATAACTTTTCTGATGCAATTATGAACCTCTGGAACATCTTATACTTCTACAAGTTGGATATCTACGTCATTTAAGCCGATATCATTAAACAAAATAAATGACTCTAAATATGTATGTACAACATTTATCAGATGATTGTTGGGATTTTCTTTGCTCGTGATCATATATTTCATCTTTGTTTAACGGTACAATTTTCTCAATTGTCTGAAAATGGGGATGGTTGCATAAGAAAAGTCTAATTGCAATGTGCCTCTCAATTCCCCTGCCCCCAAGATCTTGACAGCAACATGCCAAACCATGGCGGTATGTCAACTACCACCACATCCATTAGAACTTTATTTTCCATATTCTGCTCTAGGGAGACTCCCAAATACTTAATGAGGCCAATACAATGGAATCTACCTAAATCGAAAGAGTATAAGTCATGGTAAGGACGAGTGATATCAAGGCCCAAATTCTGCATAATGGATTTTAGCATTAGATTATGGGAGGCTCCAGAGTCTAACATGGAATTATGTAAAATGCATTGGTGGATTCTTAGACTCAACTAGAATGGGGGAACCTCGCTATCTTCTAACTAACCATCAATAGCAGGACCAAAAATAAGTTCTGGGTGATCATCTTCGACATTTACCATGTCGGACAAAGGATCTACATTAAGCATTTACCATGGGATTAACCGACACATCTCTACTCCTTAGTGAGTAATGCCTTTTTTGTGAAGTAAGTGCATTCAAGTAACTCCACTAATAATCATCTGATTCGGTCTCCAACTCATGATCCTTGGAAAGGATAAAATATTCATCCTTAGGCTCATATTTATTTTCAAAATACTCTTCATCTTCCGTAAAAAATATGGGCAAACCATAAGCCTTGAAAAGGATATTTTCTTCAACAACAGTGTGTCTCAGTCTTCTTCTTCTATTCCTTGAACACAATTTTGTTGCAAGGGTGTCCTAATTTTTTGCTGCAGTGCTGCTGTGCTAGTTGCTCAAGAGCCCGTTGTTATCTCTACTTGATCCTTAAGTGAGGTTGTTGTTGGCCTCTGAAGTTAGGATTTCTAACCTCAGGTTGTATCTTTGTGATGGACATCATGTCAACAATCCTTTCAATTGTCCTTATCAAAGTGTCCATCTTGGCATTGGAAGATGAGGTGGATGGTTCATCTTTAATAGTGATTTTTCTCTCACCTCTAGTTCTGGCTCTTTTCATCAGCAGATTTTCTTCAATGCTAATTGCATTATTTTGCATATCTTCCAATGTAGCTGGACTTCTTTCCCTTAGTTGGTAAGCCATTTCTGGATCAAATGCATCTAGATAACGTATGAGAGATAATCCTGGAGGAGGCTTGATCTCAACAGGAAATTCATTATAAGTTCTATTGAAGTGAGTATTGAAATATTGGACTGATTCATTGTGATTTCTCTTTATATTCTCATACTGAGAAAGTAACTATAAATGGTTTTTCTTCACCTCCAATCGGGCTATAAATGCATTAACCAATTGTTCTGGAGTGACAATGGAATTTTCTGTCAAGGATATAAATAAAATTTTGACATCTCTAGAGAAGCTCTAGGTTATAATTCTCATTTTTGCATTGTCAACATCAACTTCCTCCAAGTATATGAAGTTAGTGACCTTGACAATGTGTTGTTTTACAAATATGGGAGAATTTTCATCAAACCGAGGGAGTCTCTGGTCATAACCCTAAGGTAAATCATTCAATGGAGCAGGTAAGATAAGTGGGGAAAATCTGGCCATTATTCTTGCTAAGTGAAGTGTTGGATTGACAACGGGATGATTTGGTTGAATAGGTAGTGGAACAATAGTTGTAGGTACTGAAGTAGTAGGTATAAATGATGAGGTTGAGGGTGCAGATTAAAAAGAAACAATTAATTGAGGTTGAGTTAAGACAGGTATTGACTCTTGGTAGTAGAATTGGCTCCAGACTTTGATGTCAAGGTCTGATTCAGGTTTAATCTCTTCAAAAAGAAAAATTTCCTCAAGTTTCAGAGAACTAAGATCTAACTCAGAAAATGACTTGACCTCAGAGAGTCTTAAAGGATGAAAGACTATATTGGCTAAAGAATTTTCAGACTTAGACCAAAACAATGATAATTCAAATTTTATATCAAATGGTACATCTTCGAGAGATAGTACTTTAGTAGGCTGTGAAGTAGATCTTACCAATGGGGTTTGACCTGACTGAATCTTTGTATATTGATATCTATGCTTCCAAACAAGCTTCTCTGGATTTTCGATTGGATCAACCGGACCAGGATCGGGATTTTCTCTGGTGTATCTTCTTGAAGCCATCTGTACAATCTTGGCACTGTAATTATCCATTCAACCTTTCTAAAACTTAATACTATCATCCAAAGGATCAAATTCTAATGATTTTTGTCATATACCCAGGGAAAATAAATCTTTCATTCCTTGGAAACGGTGCCAGTATGTTATCACTCCACCAGATCTCTAAGGATGAGAAAGAGTCCAAACAAAGGTAACCACAAACCAATATTTTAGCTTGGTAGCTAGCCTTGCCAAACCAGAGAGGGCTCTCTCCACGAATTCATATCCAAGAGGGATGGATGAAATACAGTTTTAGGCTAGGTATGAGTATAAGTTATTTTTTTTAAAATTGGTTTGCTGGATGAGGATTAGGTTAGGGAACATAAGATTAGGGTTGCAGAGATTCAATGGGGCAAGGTAGGTAGGAAGGTGTTGTATTGTACAACTACCCTCCCCATTTATAAATTTTTAGAATAAAATTCATTTAGAAATAGGTCCCCTTTTTTATATTTCTTTTTAGATAGAAATAAAATATTTAGAAGCAATCTGATCATTTTTTAATTAGAAATAAGAGTTCATTGTTAGAAAGACATATTGCATATCTTTATTAACAAGTGTGTATAAACAAATGCAACATCGAAAGAATTTCTGATCCGATGTAATATAAATAATTTATCACATCAAAGTATTTAAATGGAAAAATTCCGATGTACAGTAATCGTAATCGCAAATTAGAAATATCATAAGTTGTATATTTGTTTGTTAAAAAATTCCGATGCGATTGAACCAATCGCAATCGCAAATAGCCAAAGTCTTAAACTTTCATATATGTTTTGATGCGATGCGATTGATCGCAATTGTATTTCGTAAAAGCATTATAGAATACATTTGTTTTATAAAATCTTTGATGCGATGGGCCCCGCCGCCATCGCAAATCAAAAATCGCAAATGAAATCTCTTTATTTGATCAATGGCGCAACTCAAATACAATGTGATCAATCACAATTGTATTTCGGAGGAACGAATATTACATTCACTCATGATATTAAAACCACGATGCGATACACCATCGTCGCAATTGGAAATTGGCGGAGATCGCAAAATCTTGTTTGTTTTCTCTTTTGAAAATTCCTGATGCGATTAATGTTTAATCTTTATATTTTACATTGCGCATATATTATGTATTAATCGCAATCACATAATTGAAAGTGAAATTTTTATGTCTCATTTTAAAACCGCCGATCTCCAATTGTAATTTTGCTATTAAATAGAAAATCAAATGAATAATGATGATTTATTCTATTATGAATGCGTGAGTGTGACTCTTTAGAAGGCATTTAAGTTTTAAAAATGGAGATAATAAATGGAAATCAATGAATAGATTGTTTATACAGTTGTTCTCCTCATTTGCATTTTCACCACGATTTAACTGTTTCTCCTTTGCAGAACCAAAGAAAACCCAACACTTTCATTCGTAGAGCGAGGGAAATGTTACCGGATACCGAAATGTCAAAGAGACCCAGGAAAGCAAAAGTTGTTGTCGCTGCAAAAACCCATGTTTTCACCATGGAACCTAAGGAGAAACTAGCTAAAATTAAGCTGGTTACAGACACGTCGTGCCAAGGTCTTGCTAAATTATCATGGGACGAGGTATATAACCTCATCGAAAAGGAAAAGCCTAAAGTTACTATGCCAAAAGCAACAGTTCCTAATGAGGATGATTCAGAGTCTGATTCAGAAACCTCCCTTCAAGCAGTTGCAAATTCGTTCCTACACCAAATTTCAGCTTGGGCGAACATTTTCCCATATTATGATGTGATTTAGTGGGTAATTGACAATGTGACCATTCAGAACAGGACATTTGTTTCAGCCTCTATAGCAACATTCGGGTCATTTAGAGCAGAAGACATTAAAGCAATGTACCACCTTCCGGACCCGCAGAAAATCTACAACAAATCCTTCATCCAAGAATTTGTTGCAAATATTGAAAATTAGGCGGAGCCGATTAGAGAATGGAGAAGGGCTCCCGAAAAGCAAAAAAATGAGGCATCAGGTATGTACTAACTGGAATCCTTTCCGCCTCCATACTGTTACGCCACAACGATAATGTGCAGATTATTCAGAAATGACAATTTAGCTAGGTTCTCTATACAAATGGTACCTTTAATTCATTCTTCTATAAACTCTGAAATAATGGACTGGGCTATCATTCTTTCTGATAAGATAGCCAATAGGATTCTTGAGTATAGGAAGGAAAAAAACACAGGAAATACTACTCCTTTTTACTTTTGTGCTTATGTTCTAGATGCACTTTGTTTCAATTCTGAGTTTCCCATGTTAGGATGGAAATGGACCCCTAAAGATCCCAATCCCATTCATATATATCACAAGTTCTTGTGGAAGGGGCATTTTAAAAGCCATGTTTACAGAGTTTGTCATAGTTTCCTCATCCCGTTTTATCAAACTATTTTTGGTCGATTCCCTCATAGGCTTTCTGATAAGGCTAAAGTTGATTTATCCTCGATTGGGGATTGGTTAAGAGAAGAAATATTCATGTATATCATAGTTTTCGGGAGTATTGTGGAACCACACATTCTTCCTTTGTATGTTTCAGATAAATTGTTAGCACAGGAAATTTCATATCAGCTAACAGTAGAAGGCATGTCCGGGAATTTGAAGAATAGCAAGAAGCTAATGTGGCCTACTTTTCCTTTTAAATGTAGAGATTACACTCTCAATAATTTTGTTCATGCTGAGAAAGAAGTTGTCAGGATAACCAATCTCAAGCTTTCAATAGTCCAAGGCAGGCAATATGACCCAAGGAAGGTGGCATTTGATTTTACCACTTTAGTTTCAATTGCTCGATTTAAACATGAACCTGATGAGTTCGATGATTTATTTGTTTTTGTAGATAATTTGTCCCAATTTTATGATTTGGACATGTCCAAATTCCAAATTGAAGAGATGAATAATTTTATGTTATTTAGAAGCCAGAGATTACTCAAAGCTCCTCTGGATCAATTAAGAGTTCCTATGCAAGATGCTGAGTCACAACAGAAGGAAAAGGAGGATACATCTCGCAAAGAAGTAACAAAAACATCTACCGGTAAGGTCATCATACAGACACAGAAAGAAGTAACATGAATTAATCCTGTTGTTTAAAAAGAAGACATTAGCAGCAAAGCTGATACTGAGAAGAAAGAAACAGCTACTAAACTTGATGTACACACTGATCAGCAATCTACAGCTCAGATAGGAAAAGAAAGCACAGGTACTGAGACCGATGTACATACTGATAAAGGGGACACAGGAAGTAAGCCTATTGTGCAACCAGCGAAAGGAGATATGAACAATAATCCATATTCTCAACTTGGAAGAGAGGAAGATGCTAAAAAAGTAGTGGAATCTGCTGAACTTATAGTTTCTCCTCATTTGCTGAGCCAATATGAGCAATTTTCCCAACAAATAGGACAACAGAATAATCCCCAAGTTAATGTTCTGGAAGACCAAGATATGGAATTTATTCCTGAACATCCCACAGGTGAAATTGTTGATCAACGGTTGTCATTGATGTCAACCCAAGCAGCACCAGGGGCTAACGCAATATTGCATGGGAATTTTTACCTACCAAATTAATATATTCTGGGTCAATAATGCTTTTGATGGTTTCTACTTGTCGATATGCTTCCATTGATATATGGCACGCCATGTAATTCTTCACGGTTTGAGAGATATTCATGTTTGAATTTTGTACCCCCAGTTAGTGGGTTAAATCCCCATGGGGTTGGGGCATGGGTCGTTGAAAAGTCATAATTAATATTTTTTAAGCTCCTAAAATCCCTCCCACGTTCACTTGTTGAAGCCCCTCTCAACTTAAGCATTCATATAAATTGTGATCTTCATTTCCTCCTTATGCAAGGGATTGGGCCATCTGAAACAGGTCATCGTGGTATTTTCGCTCTAAATTTTTTTCTACAAAGTTTCAGAAGCTAAAATTTCTATGAGACAAATCAAAAATCCTGAGGAAGCAGAAGTAAAATTTTCAGATCAAGGTGCGCAATATTTTTGGAGATATGATCTTTGGAAGTCAGGGTTTTTGCAGGCTCCTAAAATTCATCTCAAAGAAGTGATCTTGGTAAATTCTTCATAATGCTCTCTTTGAGTATTAGATTGGAATTCCATAAAAATTGACAGATAGTGCACAGTCTGTACTTTTCACTCTATCAATTTCAAAGACAAATGAAGAAAAAGTGACACGTGTCACACCGTACAAGTGTGCTCTGCTGAAATAGTCCTTAATTAGGGTATTGTGAGAGATTGGGTATATCTCTCTCTTGAAGAATCCAAATTGGGTCAGACCTGTGGCATTGGAAAGAAGACTCATAGTAATACTACAAGACCAAAAATCAGATATTGAGGATCTAAAATAGCAGAGATACACCAGATTCAATATCGAGCTCCTAGAAGGCAAGAAAAAGCTAGATCATGTGTTGTCAAGGGTTGCAAAGGACCAAACTTTCTACGGAAACAAATCAAAGCAAGGTGCAGCAGAGGGTATCATGACAAGAGTAGCAACCAAGGTTCATAACAGTAGAAATAAGTTCATCATATGAATTCTTCAAGTGGGTAGCACTACATACAATCATTGTAAAGGTATCATTGTACTAAGTCATTGTAAATGCATTATTGTAAAAATTGTACTAGTGTCTATCTACCAAGGGTTGAAGAGGCAGTGTTGGGAGGTCTAGGATCTCATTAGGTGGTTGTGTCAAATTTGGGGTTATGGTCTAGTATATCTTCTTCTTCTGCATCATTCTATATCATTTTAAAGTGGACCATTTTCCCTGGTACGTGAGTCCATTCTTCTTTTATTCTTCTATAGAGTGCTAGGGTGGTGCTAAGGTGAGTTGTAGCTCATTGGGTGTTGGGGCATCTGTTCAGTTGACTACTGAAGAATCTCGGGCGTTGGAGCGTCCATCCAGTGGGAGCTGGAGAAGAAATATTTTCTAGATTCTAGGAAGTTGGAGCTTTATTTTCAATTGGAGTGGAATATTAAAGAATTATTAGAAAATCATTAGGTGGTTTTTGTCCCGGAGTGGGTTTCCACCTTAAAAACTGTGTGCATTTTTGTTCCTATTGTTTGCTGCTATCATTGTACAAACACTGATAATAATTGAAGATTAACTAATTCTCTAATTGTAAGAAATACTGATTCACCCCCCCCCCCCCTCAGTATTTACAACAATTGGTATCAGAGCTTGGTTCCTTCAATAGCAGTTTAACAGCTGGAACGAGGTCATGGAGCATACCAAGAATGGTGTACCTCTATTCAATGAAAATAATTATGCACTTTGGAAAGGAAGAATGGAGGTCTATCTCTTGGCGCAAGGTTACGAAGTATGGGACACTGTTCAAAATGGATTTACATCAACCGCGAATGAACAAGGTAAGAAGAATTTGGTAAATGATGCAAAAACAAAGGAAATTATTATCAGTGGAATTATTGAATCTGATTATCATAAGGTCTTGGGTTGTAAAACCACCAAAAATGTATGGGACAAGCTTGAGAATATATATGCAGAGGACTAAAATGTCAAAGAAGCAAAGCTTCAAATCTATAGAGCAAAATTTGAGCAACTCAAAATGAAAGAATATTGCAACATTACTGCATACTTTCAATACGTTGTTGAAATAACCAATACTCTGGAAGGATTGGGAGAGCCAGTTGACGAAAAGACTATTATACGGAAGATTCTTAGAACGTTACCAGGGAGATTCAACCCAAAGGTATCAGTCTTAGAATACAGTGCAAATCTGGACAAACTCAACAAAGAGGAATTACATGGAGTTCTAATAGCATATGAAATGAGACTTGATGAATAAGAGGGTACTTCGCATCTAGAAAATGCATTCGTTGCATCTAAGAAAACTAATAAAGATAAACAACCTTCAATTGAAAATACATGCACCTACAAGTGTGAAGAAAAGGGAGATGATGAAGAAGGTCTTTCAGATGAAGAATATGCTTACTTCACGAGAAAACTACAAATTGGTAAGGGAAAATTCAAAGGTAAACTTCCATTGATATGTTTTAGATGTAATTAGGTTGGGAATTTTGCAACAAAATGTCCAAACAAAAGTAATGGCAACTCAAAAAGAAAGAAAGGCTTTAAGAAATTCAACAAGCAAGGATCCAAAAGGAACTTTCTCTCTGAAGAAGATAGCTCATCATCCGATGAAGACAATGATAGTGAAGAAGAAGCCAATGAGAGAGTATTGTTTATGGCCAAGCACAATAAGCAAGAGGTATCAAACAACAAATAAGAAGGATGGACCATAGACGAATTTTATGAGGAAGCAATCAAGCTTATAAAAGATCTCAAGGCAGAGAAGATCCGTTCCAAAACTCTTGAAGAACAAGTTCAAGGTCGCAAAATTGAAGTTGAAGAACACAAATGCATTGAAGAGTCACTTCAAAAGAAGTTGGAAGAAAGCAACCAAGAAAGGGAAGAATTAGAAGCCGAAGTAGTCTCGCTGCGTGAGGAAGTGAAGAAAGGAAAAACTATCCAAAACTATGCCAACAGCTCAAGGGCATTGGAAGAAGTCATCAACAATCAACGATCTTACAACGACAAAATTGGCATCGGTTACAAAGAAGAAGAAGCGGGAGCTTCTATAACAAAATACAATGAACCTATGAGATATGACATGCATGTAGACTTCATTGGACAAGATTCGCAAGAACATCCTTGGAAGACAATTCCTCGACGAAAATTTCCATCCAGGTACCAACATATTTTTTATGGCTACTGTTATTCATGTGGAAAATTTGGTCATAAAGCTATAGAATGTCGCACGTACCCTAGGAATGAATACAATTCTAGGAGATCTATCAAATATGAACCTCCCAGGGCTCAGAAAAACATCAATAGATTTGAACATTTAAGAAATAATATTGAATGTTACAAATGTCGAAACTTTGGACACATAGCCAAAGACTGTAGACTTGAAAATCCTCCAAAAGAATCTTTGAAGCCACAGAATGAACGAACACGGAAGAAGAAGAAGAATGATAATTGTGCTCTCGCTCTCAAGGCTCAAAAGAACAAATATGTGTGGTATGTTGATAGCGGTTTCTCAACGCATATGACTGGAGATAGAAATAAATTTGTATCTCTGAAAAATAAGAAGGATGGAACCGTGTCCTTTGGAAATGATGGATCTTCAAATGTTATAGGATTAGGTACTGTCACTCTTGGAAGTAAATATTCTCTAGCCAATAATGTTCTATTGGTTGAAAACATGAATCAAAATCTGCTCAGTGTTGGACAAATGTGTGATCAAGGACACACAATACTATTCAACTCCACGAAATGTGAAATCAGGAAGGGCGTGTATGGTGATATTGTGGCTACAGCAAGTTGAGCTCCAAATGACATATATGTTCTGGATGAAGCAACTAATTCATGTCTAATAGCTAATGATACAATAATTGGTAGCAATGATGATCGACTAAGTAAGAAGTTTTCTACAAAGGTGCAAAGTGATTTCGAGATGTCTTTAATTGGTGAGTTGATATAATTCTTAGGGCTTCAAATATCTTAGCAAGAGAAAGGAATATTTATATTTCAAGCCAATTACATCAAGGAAATGCTCAAGAAATTTAAAATGGAATATTGCAAACCCATCCTTACTCCAATGGTAACAGGTTGCAAATTGAGCATAGACGACTCATCTAAGGATGTGGATCAAACGTTGTACAGATCTATGATTAGTAGTCTTCTATATGTAACAACCTCCCGACCAGATGTTATGCAAGCAGTTGGACAAGTAACGAGATTCCAAGCAGCACCAAAAGAATCACATATTAAATATTCGCCAGCATTGGAATATCTTCGCCAGAAGCTTGGGATTCTCCCAAGTTCTCATTAGATTTTACTTTTTTAGAATATAAAGGGGGAGTGGAAGTGTGTACAAGTCTGCAGGACAGTTGTGTGTCAGCGCGAGTGGAAGTGTGTACAGGTCCGCAGGATGGTTGTGTTTCAGGGGGAGTTACCCTTTTCCATTGATGTCAAAGGGGGAGAGAATTTTGTAGAAAGAGGTGTCATGATCACAGGGGGAGTATTTTTGTTGCCATCAATGCCAAAGGGGGAGATTGTTGATCAACGGTTGTCATTGATGTCAACCCAAGCAGCACCAGGGGCTAACCCAATATTGCATGGGAATTTTGACCTACCAAATCAATATATTCTGGGTCAATAATTCCTTTGATGGTTTCTACTTGTCGAGATGTTTCCGTTGATATATGGCACACCATGTAATTCTTCACGGTTTGAGAGATATTCATGTTTGAAGTTTGTACCCCAATTTAGTGGGTTAAAACCCCATAGGGTTGGGGCACGGGTCATTGAAAAGTCATAATTAATATTTTTGAAGCTCATAAAATCCCTCCCACGTTCACTTGTTGAAGCCCCTCTCAACTTAAGCATTGATATAAATTGTGATCTTCATTTCCTCCTTATGCAAGGGATTGGACGATCTGAAACAGGTCACCGTGGAATTTTCGCGATAAATTTTTTTATACGAAGGTTCAGAAGCTGAAATTTTTATGAGGTGAAGAAGAAATCCTGAGGAAGCTTCAGTACAAATTTTAGATCAAGGTGAGAAATATTTTTGGAGATATGATCTGTGGAAGTCAAGGTTTTTGCAGGCTCCTGAAATTCATCTCAAATAAGTGACCTTGGTAAATTCGTCATAACGCTCTCTCTGAGTATTATATTGGAATTCTATAAAATGTGGTAGATAGTGCACAATATTTAATTTTTTCTCTATCAATTTTAGATACAAATGAAGAAACAGTGACACATGGCACGCCGTACAAGTGCGCTCTGCGGAAACAGTCCTTAATTAGCATATTGTGAGAGATTGGGTATAACTCTCTCTTGAAGAATCCAAATTGGGTCAAACCTGTGACATTGGAAAGAAGGCTCAGAGGACTAATACAAGACTAAAAATAAAATATTGAGGATCTAAAATAACATAGATACACCAAATTCAATATCGAGCTCCCAGAAGGCAAGAAAAATCTAGATCATGTGTTGCCAAGGGTTGCAAAGGACCAGAATTTCTACGACAACAAAGCAAAGCAAGGTGCAGCAAAGGGTAGCATGACAAGAGCAGCAACCAAGGTGCATAACAACAGCAGGAAGTTCATCATATGAAGTCTTCAAGTGGGCAACATTGCATACAATCATTGTAAAGGTATCATTGTACTAAGTCATTGTAAATACATTATTGTAAAAATTGTACTAGTGTCTATCTACCAAGGGTTGAAGAGGCAGTGTTGGGAGGTCTAGGATCTCATTAGGTGGTTGTGTCAAAGTTGGGGTTATGGTCTAGTATATCTTCTTCTTCTACATCATTCTATATCATTGTAAAGTGGACCATTTTCCCTGGTACGAGAGTCCATTCATTTTTTATTCTTCTATAGGGTGGTAGGGTGGTGCTAGGGTGAGTTGTAGCTCATTGGGTGTTGGGGCATCCGTTCAGTTGACTACTGAAGAATCTCGGGCATTGGAGCGTCCATCTAGTGGGAGCTGGAGAAGAATGCTTTTCTAGATTCTAGGAAGCTGGAGCTTTATTTTCAATTGGAGTTGAATATTAAAGAATTATTAGAAAAACATTAGGTGGTTTTTGTCCTAGACTGGGTTTCCACCTTAAAAACTGTGTGCATTTGTGTTCATGTTATTTGCTGCTATCATTGTACAAACACTGATAATAATTGAAGATTAACTAATGCTCTAATTGTAAGAAATATTGATTCACCCACCCCCCCCCCCAGTATTTCGAACAGAAATTATATTGAAAATAGAAAAAATCCCTCCTCTAGATGTATTTTACAGTCCCAAGCATAGGGTTGTTCTGAGAAAGCAGAGAAAGAGGAGGAGAACTAATCAGGATTCACTTTCAACTTCACAGGTGGAGTTTATGAATATTGTTTATAAAGATGCTGAGGTGAATCCATCTGAGCATCTCACTAAATTATCTCAATACGCAGGTGCTTATAGTGCTGCAACTATAGATAAAGATTCTGAAGTCTCTCAGTTGATGAAACAAAAAGACTTACAGATAGCTGTTGGAAGAACAGGCCACAGGGAATCAGCAAAATATTGTTCAGCTGGAGAAACAATTGCAAGATCAGGAGCTTAGATCTAAATAGCTAGAAGAGCAGCTTAGTATTGAAAAGAAGAAGATTGATGAACAAGCCTTCAACAAACAACAGCAGTTGAGTCTAGAGGTAGAAAAGCTACAAAATCTTCTGCAAAATGAGAAAAATGCAAATATTGAACAAGAGAAAACGTTTCAATCAGCATTGGACAAATTCAAGGATTATCCTAAGTTAGCTCAATTTAAAACTGAAGCTCTTGAAATAAACAAAATGCTATCTCAGCAGTTAAATGAATTTTGTCTTAATTTGGCACAAGTTGAGCCTTTGTGCGAAATCACATCATCTTTGATAGATGAATCAGTCACTCTCAGGCAAGAAATTCATGATGCTAATGATAAAATTTCTTAGTTCCTTTCATGGCAGGATACAGAGCAGGGAAGAAAAGCTAGTCTTCCTAGAATTGAAGAAAGACATAAGGAAATTTTATTTATGGAATGGGAACAACATTTGATGAAATCAGAAAGATCCATATCAAGAGCTAAAATTTTAATGAATAATAAAACACAATTGGTTAATGACAGCTTGTACGCCACCAATTTGATCTCAGATTGTACCCCAGGCAAATTACCAAAAGTAAAAGAAGCTGATTTCAGGTGGAAGGAAGAGATAATCAATAAAAATCAACAGATTAGCAAACTTCAAGGAATTTCATGGGATATTATGTGGACTTACCTGATCAAGCCACACAGCCAACAGATGGCCATAAAATTCCTTTCGAATGCTATTCATTGTATCATTCCTGAATTCTCTGATGCTACGTAGACTGGGCAGTTACATTCAAAAATGAGTCGGCCAACAGAAGTCCAAGATATGCTCAAGATCTGCCATCTGGGCACAATAAACACAGGAGACAATCAATGAATCCAGTTCACTTTAAGATCACAATTTTGTTTCTAAATTTTTTTATTAGATAGATTGTAGGAATAGTTTTATTTATTTTGTTTTATTAAGTACCTATTTAAACCCATTTCATGCATTTAGAAGGAGGTCCTGAACTTGTAATATTTTGACTTGGAGATTACATTTCTGTACTCCATTGACTCTTATATTTTTACGAAGGATCACATCTGGTGGTTCTATGCAAAATTGCCTTTAAGAATTGCATTTTTGTATCTTGGAGTCTGTTTTACATTGAAGTTGCTGGATTTGGATATCGAATTGCATCAAAAAGTATCAAGATGCATATGGTATTTCTATCTATTCACTATTAATTTCTTATGTTGTGAGATATCCTCTTTTAAATTGCTATCATTTATGTGTACTCATTTTACAATATTTATTTATACATATCATTTCTGAGTGTGTAGAACTATTTATCTTTTTCAGTATATGTGAATGATATATAAAATGATGAATGCAATGTGTTATTATAACTCTTTTTAATTTCTTAAACAGAGTTATCATTATTTGATACTGCATATTTCAGTTAAATTATAATACATTTTCATGGTTATATATTTGATTGAAACAATCTTTAAGTTGTATTCACCTTTGATGCTCGGGTTAGTTTTAGAATTATTTATTAGTTATAGATTAGATTAGATAGTTTTATTTCAGTTATTTAGTCCCATTTTCCATTCATCCAATCATTCCATCACCAACCCATTTAAATTATTAGGAAACTGGTCCTATCAATCCAGTCAGAGCCACCACACCAAACAGAAAAGGAGCTGTCCTAAGGTCTTGACCAGGTGGTTATCCACCAATGTTTGAAGCAGCGATTTCCGAGGCTTCAACATTTTTGGCGCTAGAAGGAGGGCCCAAGCTATGAATGGCAGATAAATCCAAACCTACAGGTCATTCTAAGAGCACAACACCGTCATCACCTTCAATTTCTTCTACATCTCAAATCACCAGAGAAGAAATTGATAAGAGTATTCAAACACCCACTACCAGAGTCTCAATTCAATCAGATAATCCACCTCCTGAATCTCTTGAATTTGAAGCTTTAGTTCATAAACTTCAAGGATTCTCATTATCATTAGAAGAGTCTGAAATATCTGAAGGTAGTGTTACCTCACAATTTGTTTCTTCTAGATCCCCAAAAGAATTTCTTTTACCTAGTAGAGTCAAAAAAAGAAGAACCCCATCGGAAATAGAGAGTGATATTAGTTCTTGATTGCAAATTCAATCATCTGTTTCCCAAGCCCCAGATTAGAAAAGTGTAGCTGTCTCATCATCATCATCTGCTCAAACAACATCTGTCTAAACACCAACTGTCTCTTCTAGTACTTCAACTGTTACTACTCATACACCAGTCGTTTCTTCAAATCCTCCCATTGCTATCCCAACAATGGCACAAGCAGCACAGAGACCATGGACTAGACCGAGAGCTGTAAATATGGCTGCACCTTTACATGATTTACCTGATCATCCTGAAAAATAGCTGCCAAAGTTTAGTCTAGATATTGGTATACAAGCGAAAGAACACATCAATAACTTTATGCTTGCTTTTAATTTAAATCAGGTAAAGCATGAAGATGTTGTAGTTAGGTTATTTCCCTATACTTTGCAAGGGACAGGAGGATCTTGGTACTTTTCCTTACCGTCAGATTCTATTACGAGTTGGGATATGTTCAAAGAGAAATTTTTAACTAAATATGGAGATGATAGATCAATAGCTACCCTAATCAATGATCTCTCCAATTTAAAAACACAACCGAAAGAACCCATCAAAGATTTTAATTCTCGTTTTAATAAACTCTTGAATAAGATCCCTACAACATCTAAACCTAGTGAGCAGGTTAGAAGTGAATGGTATATTAATTCTTTGCCCTCAAACATAGCAATTTTTGTAGATAGAGCTGCAAAACCGACTTTAGCTGAAAATATGAAAGAAGCTATTTTAGTTGAAAAACGAATGATTGCTCTAGATAAGAAAAATACTATTGAGGAAAGAAAATCAAACAAAGTAACTTTTAAGGATGATTCAAATAAAAAGACACCAAGAGATCCATATGACATGGAAGGCTTACAAAATTTTCTTAAAACCATGTCTAATGAGATGCTTAAGATGAAAAAGCAAGTAGCAGAGACTTCTACAAAGAGACCATTCAGAAATTTCAAGAGAAATCAAGCTGAATCTAAACCTCCCAATTCAATCTCCAATGCAGAATCAGAAGAAGAAGAAGAAGATAGTCCTCCAGTATCAGATGACGAAGAAGAAGTAGAGGAAATAGTTGAATTACATGGAATGTGGGATTTCATTCTCCTTAATTCAGAGAGTGAAATAGAACAAGAAGCTATGCATGTAAGTACAAGGAGAAAATCTACATTTGAACCCGTTCAATCTGTTCCTAAGAAGAAAACTACAACTCCAAGTAACAAAGATAAAAATCCTGCAAAGAAAACTCTTCCTTTACCCACTTAGAATCAGCCATCATCTTCCAATCCTCCTACATCATCATCTAAGACTCTAGTGGTATCAGATCGGATGGATTATCACGTTGTTGAGGACATGAAAAAGACTAGCGCGAACATCTCTTTACATGAACTCAACAAACTTAAATATCAACAAAAGCTACTATTAAAAGAATTAAATGCTACACCTGTTGCTCCTCTACCAAGCGGTGTAGTTTCCAAAGCAGCTAAAGGGACTGGTAAGCCACTAGACAAAGTAGATGCCACAGATAGTATTCTTATTGGAGAAATATCAAATTCTCAGACACCTCCATTTTTTTTTACTTATGAAATCTACAATAAGAATTTGCATAATTGTTTAATTTATTTCAGAGCATCCTCTAATATAATGACTACTTCAGTCTATACGAAATTGAATATTGAACCACAAAAGTCTACAGTTCACATTGTACAATTGGATCGCTCTAAAGTTCAAATTGTAGGAGAAATCAATTCACTTACCATTAGACTAGCTTCCGATCCTAGGGTTGTCCAAAGAATTGATATTCTAATTGCATATATTCCTTAATTATATGGGTTAGTCTTAAGCAGGGACTGTTCTGCAATGCTTAACGGTTATATCGCAATCGATTATTCACATATGTGGCTTCCCTACAAAGGGAAACCAAATCAAATCAAAATCGAGCGATAAAAACACGACACACACCATAACTGAATTTGAACAACCAAATGAACCTGTAGCTTTCACCAAAAATATCCTTGGAGGTTATTCTGCTAATTCATTCCTTGGGAATTTTACTACACCACAATCACCCTTTTCTTGAAATACTTTTGTTTCTCAAATTGAAATTTTTTTGCAATCTGATTCTTCTAGAATTGTTAATATTTCTGATACATTTGTAGATAAACCTATAGATAAAAATTTATTTTGGTCATTATATTTTGATGGATCAAAATCTAGTGTTGGAGCAGGAGCAGGATGCATCCTAATTGATCCAGAATGAGAGAAAACCATGCTATCATGTAGATTAGAATTTGAGTGTACTAATAATACTGCAAAATATGAAGCCTTAATTCAAGGGCTTTATAAAGCTATAGGGTTAAATGTAAAATACTTGAAAGTATATGGAGATTCTGAAATTGTCATAAGACAAGTGAGGAATACCATCCATTATCTTTCAGGACATATTAAACATTATCAAACCCTAGTACAAGACCTTACCACTCAATTTCTAGCATTTAATATCTCTTATATTCCCAGAAATCAAAACACATCAGCTGACTTGTTAGCTAATGTTGCATCCAAACTCCTCCCTGCTGAAGATTGCAGTCCTCATAGATTTTCAGTAGAATTTATTTTTCTCCCATCTGTTCCCGATAATATCACAAACTAGAGAGTATTCTACCATGATCAAGACATATTGAATTTCTTGACTTCGGAGAAATCCTATGATGAACAAATTATTGATGAAGACGATCATGATCTACAAATTAATTCAAGAAGTAACGAAAATCCAATTCCTAAATCTGTTGTTAAACTTGAGGATCTATATGATATTAAAGATAGATTCAAGAAAGTTACTAATGCTAAACTTCAGAGGTCAACTTTGAAGTTTGAATTAGTAAATCTTGGCTCTGGCTCTAAACCTCAAAACATTAATCTAGGACTCAATTTAGCTCCAGAGGAAAGATCTGCTTTCATCAAACTTCTGAATAAGTATAAAAATGTCTTTGCTTGGAATTATGAAAACTTAAAGACTTATGATACTTCTGTGATTCAGCACACAATTCCAATGCTATTTGATGTTAATCTTGTTCAATAGAAGTTAAGAAAGATTCATCCAAATCTTGAAGATCAAATCAAAACAGGACTCAACACACTTTTGAAAGCCAAAATCATTTTTCCTGTAAGGCATTATAATTGGGTTTCCAACATGGTACCTGTTAGGAAGAAAAATGGTGATATTAGAATCTGTATTCATTTCAGAAATTTAAATAAGGCATGTCAAAAGGACAATTTCCCATTTCCAACCATGGAGAAAATACTCCAAAAGGTGGTTGGTTCTGAACTCATGTCCTTCCTTGATCGATTTTCAGGCTATAATCAAATATTAGTACATCCAGATGATAGGTTGAAAACCACTTTCAGAACCAAATGGGGAACCTATGCTTATAAGAAAATGCCTTTTGGTTTAATAAATGAAGGAGCTACTTTCCAGAGAGCCATGGATATAGAATTTAAGGGTCTGATCAATATATCAATTGTTATTTATCTTGATGACATAACAATATATTCAAAGAAGAGATCCAATCATCTACATGATTTGAAACAAATATTTGAAATATGTAGAAGGTTTGGTATTTCTTTAAACCCAAGAAATCCTTCTTTGCTCTCGATGAAGGAAAACTCTTAGGGTTTGTTGTGTCAAAAGATGGTATATATATCGACCCGGATAGAGTTAAAGAAATTTCCAATATTTCTTTACCTCATAACAAAAAATCCATGCAATCATTTTTAGGACAGATTAATTTTGTAAAAAGATTCATTCCTGATTTTTCTCAAATTTTTTTACCTATGCAGAATATGATTAAGAAAAATTCAGTATTAAAATGGGGGTATAAAGAGAAAGAAGCCTTTGATGCAATCAAACAGGAAATCATCAATGCATCTGCATTGAATTCTCCTGATTTTTCTAAAGATTTTATTCTGTATAATTTGGCAACAGAAACATCCTATGATGTTGTTTTAACACAACTCAATGATCAACAAATTGAAGCACCAATTTCTTTCTTTAGCTCGAATATGCAAGGAGTTGAGCTAAATTATTCTGATGTAGAAAAAAAAGCCTTCGCTATGTTTAAGGCAATCAAACATTTTAGACCTTTTCTCTTAAAAACACATACAAAAATTATTGTCCCATTCTCTGCAGTGAGACAATTATTAATTCGAAAGGAAGTAGGAGAAAAAAGGGCTAATTGGGTGACAAATTTGCAAGAATATGATATTGATATTAAACCAGCCAAGATTTTTAGAGGTCAAGGTTTTTGCAGATTATTAGCAGGAGCTCATAACATACCAGAAAATCAAGATCCAGACAATGGTGTTCAAGTAAGTCAGATAAGTGTTACAGATTCTGAATCACAGTATGCTGATTTGATATTTTAGTTGAAAAATGGGTATGCTCCTTCTAATCTCAGCTATAAGAATAAACGTGCTTTAAGATTGAAGGCTACTAAATATGAAATCATTGATGATGTGTTATTCAGAAAGAATTATGATTCAATCCTATTAAGATGTCTTGAAAATACTAAAGCAATAAGGGTATTGCAGGAATTACATGATGGACCAGTAGGAGGTCATTTTGGAGGTGATACCACAGCTCACAAAATCATCCATGCTGGATATTATTGGCCTACCCTTTTCAAAGATACACATGATTATGTAAGGAAGTGCAAAATTTTTCAAACTGCTAGTGGAAGACAAAGGAAGCCAGCTTTTCCTTTGTAACTAGTAAACATTGAGCAACCATTTGAGCAATGTGGGCTTGACATCATTGGTGAGATAGTACCTCATTCTTCCAAACAACAAAAATACATACTCACAGCAACATATTACTTCAAAAAGTGGGTAGAATCAATCCCTCTAAAGGTAGCCAATTCTGATGCAATTATTTCTTTCATCGATCAATTCATCATTACCAGGTTTGGTGTACCTAACGCTCTTGTCTTTGACAATGCATCTTATTTTTCTAGAAATAGTATAATGGAATTTGAAATTAAAAGAGGTTTTAAATTGAAATATTTAGCAAATTATTATCCACAAGGTAATGGTTTAGTTGAATCCACTAACAAAAATCTCATCAAAATCATTAAAAGGACCATTGATCAAAATCAAAAGAATGGGCACAAGTCTTTAATTTTTGCACTATGGGCTGATCGTATTACTTTTAAAGCTTCAATAGGAACTTCACCTTTCAATTTAGTTTATGGAAAAGAAGTTGTGATACCATCAAATCTAGCTCTCCCATCATTAGCCCTAGTGCAATTCATTGAAGAAAATCCTTCCTCATCCATTCGGTTGAGATTTGATCAAATCCTTAAATTAGAAGAAGATAGAGAGAAAGCAAAAGATATTCATGAAAACGATCAACAACTTGTAAAATCTTCTTTTGATTCAAGTTCCATCGGCTCAAAAAATTTGTCAATTGGTGATCTTGTTCTGAAGTGGGATAAAGCACATGAAGAAAAAGGTAAGCATACCAAATTTCATAAAATGTGGCTTGGACCATTTCAGATTGTTGAAAAGATAGGCTCATATACATTTATACTCCAAGATTTAACAGGAAAGAGAGAATCTCTTCCTATAAGTGGGCTTGTCTTAAAGAAATTCTTTTCATAAGGAGGTAACCCCTTCTTACTTGTACATATTCCTTTCTGCAATTTTTGTTTGTTTTGTAAATAAAGGTTGTTAATAGTCTCGAATTTACTTTTTACTATTAAAAAATGTCTTAGGAAGAATATTATAAATACTTATTTTGTGTAAATAAGAATTTTTAGGGAAATGATTACAATTTTGGATAGTTTAAAATAAAATGTTAAACTTTGAAAATTTGTTCAAAACATTTACATGATCTTTTGAAACTTTGAGGAAAATATAAATCATTATAAGTTTATTGAGTATAGAAAGGTTATCTTTAAAAAGTAAAGAATTTTCCAAGCTTTAGCAAACAAAATACTCTGAAAATTGTCATCCATTGATTCTTAAGGATAAAACTATTTCACCCCATCCATTTAGATTGTGATTTTTTAGAATGTAATTCTAAGAAATTATATGGAAAATTTTAAGAGATAAGGGGTCTCATCACGAGCCTGCTTACCATGATCATAAGAAGTAATAAAACTGACATTACCAACATTGCATACCAAAACATGGTAATGGATTATAAAAGTAAGACAAGGGGTCTCATCACGAGACAACTTGTTCAGTTTAATTACAACTAGTGAATGGCATTGTTACTAACTAGCTACCAAACCAAAACAATGGCTCTTAAATTAAAAAATAAATAAAAGACAAAAAACATGAGATAATATGTCTTATGAATTTATTTTTAAAGAGTCATAATATTAGTTGGATGGGATAATGAAGGGTTGATGGTTAAAAGGTAACCCTGTCGAGACTATGAACGTTTTCTGGCAGCAGAGGCAATGCCTATGACAATAGAGTATATCACAAAAGCTAAAATTGGAAAGGACCACTTACTTCATTATTATCAACCAATCAAAGCTTGAGATAACCCAAATTTTTTTTATCTTTGAGGAATTAGAAAGAAATTGTAATTGATTTTTTTACTCTTCTTCAGAGTTAGATGTTATTTAAAATTTCTCTAAGATAGTTTTCATTATCTTTAAAAAAATTTACTTACTATAAATATAGTGTTCATTTTATTTTTTTAGAGATAACTGTTTCTTCCAGTAAATTTCCAATTGTTGTACTATACAACAACCGTCCCCATTTCTAAATTTTTAGAATAAAATTCATTTAGAAATAGGTCCCCTTTTTTATCTTTCTTTTTAGATAGAAATAAAAGATTTAGAAGCAATCCGAGCATTTTTGAATTAGAAATAAGAGTTCATTGTTAGAAATACATATTGCATATATTTATTAACAAGTGTGTATAAACAAATGCAACATTGAAAGAATTTTCGATCCGATGTAATATAAAGACTTTATCACATCAAAGTATTTAAATGGAAAAAGTACGATGTACAGTAATCGCAATCACAAATTGGAAATATCATAAGTTGTATATTTGTTTGTTAAAAAATTTCGATGCGATTGAAACAATCGCAATCGCAAATCACCAAAGTCTTAAACTTTCATATATGTTTTGATGCGATGCGATTGATCGCAGTCGCATTTCGAAAAATCATTATAGAATACATTTGTTTTATAAAATCTCCGATGCAATGGGCCCCGTTGCCATCGCAAATCACAAATCGCAAATGCAATCTCTTTATTTGATCAATGTCGCAACTCCAGTGCGATGCGGTAAATCGAAATCGCATTTCGGAGGAACGAATATTACAGTCACTCATGATATTAAAACCCTGATGTGATACACCATCGTCGCATTCGAAAATCGGCAGAGATCGCAAAATCTTGTTTTTTGTCTCTTTTGAAAATGCCTGATGCGATTAATGTTTAATATTTATATTTTACATTGCACATATATTATGTATTAATTGCAATTTCACAATTGAAAGGGAAAGTTTTATGTCTCATTTTAAAAACACCGATCTCTGATTATAATTTTTCTATTAAATAGAAAATCAAATGAATAATGACGATTTATTCTATTATGAATGCGTGAGTGTGATTCTTTAGAGGGAATTTAAGTTTTAAGCATGGAGATAATAAATGGAAATCAATGAATAGATTGTTTATACAATTTTTCTCCTCATTTGCGTTTTCACCACGATTTAACTGTTTCTCCTTTACATAACCAAAGAACACCCAACCCTTTCATTCGCAGAGCAAGGGAAACGTTACCAAATACTGAAATGTCAAAGAGATCCAGGAAAGAAAATTTTTTTGTCACTGTAAAAGCCCCTGTTTTCACCATGGCACCTAATGAGAAACAAGCTAAAATTAAGCTGGTTACAGACACGTCGTGCCAAGGTCTTGGTAAATTATCTTGGGAGGAGGTATATAACCTCATCGAAAGGGAAAAGCCTAAAGTTACTATGCCAAAAGAAAAAATTCATAATGAGGATGATTCAGAGTCTAATTCAGAAACCTCCCTTCAAGCACTTGCAAATTTGTTCCTGCACCGAATTGCAGCTCGGGCGAACATTTTCCCATATTATGATGTGATTCAGCGGGTAATTGACAATGTGACCATTCATAACAGGATGTTTGTTTCAGCCTCTGGAGCAACATTTGGATCATTTAGAGCAGAAGACACTAAAGCAATGTACCACCTTCCGAACCCGCAGAAAATCTACAACAAATCCTTCATCCAGGAATTTGTTGCAAATAATGAAAATCAGGCGCAGCCGATTAGAGAATGGAGAAGGGCTTCCGAAAAGCAAAAAAAAGAGGCATCAGGTATGTAATTAGTGGAATCCCTTTCACCTCCATACTGTTATGCCGCAGCGATGATGTGCAGATTATTTGGAAATGACAATTCAGCTAGGTTCTCTATACAAATGGTACCTTTAATTCATTCTGCTATAAACTCCGAAATAATGGATTGGGCTATCATTCTTTCTGATAAGATAGCCAATAGGATTCTTGAGTATAGGAAGGAAAAAAACATAGGAAATAATACTCCTTTTTACTTTTGTTCTTATATTCTAGATGCCCTTTTTTTCAATTCTGAGTTTCCCATGTTAGGATGGAAATGGACCCCTAAAGATCCTGCTCCTATTCATATATATCACAAGTTCTTGTGGAAGGGGAATTTTAAAAGCCATGTTTACATATTTTGTCACGGTTTCCTCATCCCGGTTTATCAAACTATTTTTGGCCGATTCCCTCCTAGGCTTTCTGAGAAGGCTAAAGTCGATTTATCCTCAATTGGGGATTGGTTCAGAGAAGAAAGATTCACGTATATCAGAGTTTTCGGGAGTACTGTAGAACCACACATTCTTCCTTTGTATGTTCCAGATAAACTGTTAGCACAGGAAATTTCATATTAGCTAACAGTAGAAGGCATGTCCAGGACTTTGAAGAATAGCAAGAAGCTAATGTGGACTACTTTTCCTTTTAAATGTCGAGATTACACTCTCAATAATTTTGTTCATGCTGAGAAAGAAGTTGGCAAGATAACCAATCTCAAGCTTTTAACAGTCCAAGGCAGGAAATATGACCCAAGGAAGGTGGCATTTGATTTTACCACTTTAGTCTCAATTGCTCGATTTCAACACGAACCAGATGAGTTCAATGATTTATTTGTTTCTGTAGATAATTTGTCCCAAGTTTATGATTTGGCCAGGTCCAAATTCCAGACTAAAGAGATGAATAATTTTATGTTATTTATAAGCCAAAGATTACTCAAAGCTCCTCTGGATCAATTAAGAGTTCCTATGCAAGAGGCTGAGTCATAGCAGAAGGAAAAGGAGGATACATCTGGTAAAGAAGTAACAAAAACATCTACCATTAATGTCATCATACAAACACAAAAATAAGTAATAGAAATTAATCCTGTTGTGCAAAAAGAAGACATTAGCAGCAAAGCTAATACTAAGAATAAAGAAACAACTGCTAAACTTGATATACATACTGATTAGCAATCTACATCTCAGACAGGAAAAGAAAGCACAAGTACTGAGACCGATGTACATACTGATAAAGGGGACACAAGAAGTAAGCCTATTGTACAACCAACGAAAGGAGATATGAATAATAATCCAGATTCTGAACTTGGAAGAGAGGAAGCTGCTAAAAAATTAGTGGAATCTATTGAACTTATAGTTTCTCCTCATTTGTTGAGCCAATATGAGCAATTTTCCCAGCAAATAGGACAACAGAATTATCCCCAAGTTAATGTTCTCGAAGACCAAGATATGGAAGTTATTCCTGAACATCCCACAGGTGAAATTATGTTGAAAATAGAATAAATCCCTCCTTTGGATGTATTTTACAGTCCCAAGCATAGGGTTGTTGTGAGAAAGCAGAGAAAGAGGAGGAGAACTGATCAGGATGCACTTTCAACTTCACAGGTGGAGTTTATGAATATTTTTTATAAATATGCTGAGGTGAATCCATCTAAGGATCTCACTAAATTATCTCAATACACAGGTGCCTATAGTTCTGCAACTATAGGTAAAGCTTCTGAAGTCTCTCATTTGATGAAACAAAAATACTTATAGATAGCTATGCTGGAAGAACAGGCCACAGGGAATCAGCAAAAGATTGTTCAGCTGGAGAAACAATTTCAAAATTAGGAGCTTAGATCTAAACAGCTAGAAGAGCAGCTTAGTATTGAAAAGAAGAAGATTGATGAACAAGCCTTGAACAAACAACAACAGTTGAGTCAAGAGGTAGAAAAGCTACAAAATCTTCTGCAAAATGAGAAAAATGGAAAGATTGAACAAGAGAAAATGTTCCAATCAGCATTGGACAAATTCAAGGATTATCCTAAGTTAGCTCAATTCAAAACTAAAGCTCTTGAAATAAACAAAATGCTATCTAAATAGTTAAATGAATTTTGTCTTAAGTTGGCACAAGTTGAGCCTTTGTGCGAAATAACATCATCTTTGATAGATGAATCGGTCACTCTCAGGCAATAAATTGATGATGCTGATGATAAAATTTCTGAATTCCTTTCATGACAGGATACAAAGCAGGGAAGAAAAGCTAGTCTTCCCAGAATTGAGGAAAGACACAAGGAAATTTTATTTACGGAATGGGAACAACAGTTGATGAAATCAGAAAGAGCCATATCAAGAGCTAAAATTTTAATGAATAATACAACACAATTGGTTAATGACAGCTTGTACGCCACCAATTTGATCTCATATTGTACCCCAGGAAAATTACCAAAAGTAAAAGAAGCTGATTCCAGGTGGAAGGAAGAGATAATCAATAAAAATCAATAGATTAGCAAATTTCAAGGAATTTCATGGGATATTATGTGGACTTATCTTATCAAGCCACACAACCAACAGATGGCCATCAAATTCCTTTCGAATGATATTCATTGTATCATTCCTGAATTCTCTGATGCTATGTACACTGGGCAGTTACATTCAAAAATGAGTCAGCCAAAAGAAGTCCAAGATATGCTCAACATTTGCCATCTAGGCACAATAAACAGAGGATACAATCAATGAATTTGGTTCACTTTAAGATCACAATTTTGTTTCTAGATTTTCGATTAGATATATGGTAGGAATAGTTTTAGTTATTTTGTTTTATTAAGTACCTATTTAAACCCATTTCATGCATTTAGAAAGGGGTCCTGAATTTGTAATATTTTGACTTGGAGATTACATTTCTGTACTCCATTGACTCTTATATTTTTACAAAGGATCACATCTGGTGGTTCTATGCAAAATTTCCTTTAAGAATTGCATTTATGTATCTTGGAGTCTATTTTACATCGAAGTTGTTGGATTTGGATATCGAATTGCATCGGAAAGTATCAAGATGGATATGGTATTTCTATCTATTCACTGTTAATTTCTTATGTTGTGAGATATTCTCTTTTAAATTTCTATCATTAATGTGTAGTCATTTTACAATATTTCTTTATACATATCATTTTTGAGTGTGTAGAAATATTTATCTTTTTTAGTATATGTGAATGATATATAAAATGATGAATGCAATGTGTTATTATAACTCTGTTTAATTTCTTAAACATAGTTATCATTATTTGATACTACATATTTCACTTAAATTATAATACATTTTCATAGTTATATATTTGATTGAAACAATCTTTAAGTTGTATTCATATTTGATGCCTGGGTTAGTTTTAGAATTATTTATCAGTTATAGATTAGATTAGATAGTTTTATTTCAGTCATTTAGTCCCATTTTCCATTCATCAAATCATTCCATCACCAACCCATTTAAATTATTAGGAAACTGGTCTTATCAATCCAGTCGGAGCCACCACACCAAACGGAAAAGGACTTGTCCTAAGGTCCCGACCGGGTGGTTATCCCCCAATGTTTGAAGCAGTGATTTCCGAGGCTTCAACAGAAGGCTAACACTCTAGCAGTTTTGGGTGAGATGGATCAGACTGATGAGGAGATAGAAAGAGGAAGGCAAAGCATGTATTCTTTCTAAACTGAAGAAAATGAGACAAACTATGAATATTTTCCCAAAACAAAGCATGAGAGATGTATTCTTCTTATCAACTTGAAAATCAACATATAATATAGATGAAATGGATCATGAAGAAAAATCATTCATAAATATGTGGCATAAGAAGAAACTATGGTAAATTTCCATACCATAGGTATCCCAAAGAAATAGCTACAACGTTTTCATGAATTTCCTGCCAAATACTGATTACACTAGAGTCTCTTATCAATGCAACAACATCCAACCTATGAAATGAGTCAAAAAGTGAAATATATAGAAATTGAACAACCTATCCCATCCTCAGGGGTCGAATCCATGAGTGGAGGAGCAGTTCCACCAAAAACTGAATTGAAACCTAGAGTGTAGGGAGGTCAAACTAACTCATCCCTCACTTTTTGGAAACTGATTCATTACATCTCATCAAGAGTTTTCACCTAATGTATTTACCCTAGGTAAGTGTAAAAACATCAAAATTACATTTACATCATTGAATTGCATTGGTAAAACTTCATTTTCCAAAGTGGAACTGAGAAAACTAAGAAATTTTACAAATATCAACAAACTTAGAAAATTGGTAAAAAGTGCAGCTCTAAGGTAAAAAGCGCAGTTCCTACTTCAACTCCACTTTTGAAGAGGTTATCAATGTCTGAATTGATATCAGGATAGCTCATTGGAAATCCTGTCCTGTCTAGTTTCCAGATCTATGCTTGGTTTCCAAAATGGTATTGATTTGGCCCTCCAAAACTTTATTCTCTCAAGACTGGTAAAAAGCACAACACTAGCCTCCAAAACAAGGTAGAAATGTGATTTTTTAGGTGTTTTTTGACTTTTTGACTACTTTGTTGACCCAAATGTTTTTTGTAAAGTTATTTTCCTGACTTTATTTGGCCTTATGAATCCAATGTTTCTTTCATTTTTGGCATTGGAGGTCCCTAGAAAAAGCAAAACGCCTAGGGCATTGCGCTTTTGACAGTGTGACTGTGCAAAACTGCAAAAAATGCCAAAATTTCCAAAATTTCCCAAAATTTCTCAAATTTCTTCAAAATTTCTTTTGTTGGAGGATGATGAGGTATGTTAGGAAATTAGTGATGCCTCAACAAGGATAACAATATTTTCCCCTTCATTTTTCTTGGTTAGGGTTTCAAGTCTTGATTTGGCCTTTTGGAGTTTTGACCTTGCAATCTGATTTCTTTGCAGTAGTGTTTGGCCATCTTCCTTTGTAAATAATTATCCTTATTTTCCTTCCACAAGAGCTTATCAAGATTCTTGTATTCCCTGTCAAGCCAATTCTCCCGGTTCTTATTGACCATGATGGCAAACTGCTCATTTAAAGTGAGCCCATTGGCAAGTTCAGCCTCCTTTTGCATCTCTAGGTCTAGAGCTCTTTCCAACCCTCTAGTCCTAGGTATCCTTCTTGGAACTTGTTCTTATTATTCATTAGTCTCACCATACTTGTCATAAGTCTCATCAATAAAAGCCTTTGCCTTATTTTCTTCTCTTCTTGCCTTGAGAAGCTGCATCTCCATGATTGCCTGCTTGGTTTGAAGCTGTTGATTTTCCTGCTTATAGTATGAAATCACAAAATTAGATCTATCAAGGTTATCTTGCAGTTCTTTAATTTTTGCATCCTTCTCCTTAATAGTCAAATTGGAGGCCTCATAATCATGCTTCTCATCTAAGTCAACAGGGTCAAAATCTGTCTCTGTCTCATGGAGGTCTTCCTCCTCATTGCTGATTTCCTCATGAACATCTTCCTCAGCCATATTTTGTTTCCCCTTCTGTAACCGCTTTACTGATGAAGAAGGAAAAGTATCTTCCACTTTCCGTGGAGCAAACACTTTCATGTACCCTCTCTGATATGTTCTAGCCAATGTGCCCAATTCAACACTTTTAGGCTTGCTGATCATAACTCTGCTAGGCGATTCAACCTGATCCTGAAATGGTGATGATGGTGGTGAAATGTGTGTAGTAGGTTGAGTTGATGAAGGAGTAGGTGCTGTGGGCTGAGATGAATGAATAGATATAGTAGGATTAGATGGAGGAGGCTAATCTTCAGCATGTTGATCAGTGGGATGAGATGAAGAAGGCATATCTTCAACATGCTGAGCTTGTGGAGCTATGAAAATATCATTGGCTATGAAGGTGTCCCATGGGATATGAAACTACTTAACTTGATGGAGGAAATTATCTTAATGAGAGAATGTTGAAAAAGAATATTCATCTGCTGGTCATAATCTCTCCTTTGTACAATGTATTCCATTTTTTCTATGCTCCTGAATAGATAGCACGGGATATTGAGCAATATTACTCTTGTGAAGTGCATAAGCAGTCTAATATGGTATGTGTAGATCCTAGAGAACCTTCCTTCACAGGAGAAGTAATTCATGATGCTTTTCATCATGGGTGCATACCTATCAAGAAGTTAGCTGAAAGGGAATACCCTCTTCCTCTCATTTTTGTACCTTGGTTTGATGAATGGTTCATAATACTAATACTCCAAATATTTGGATTTAAACCACCTCTCACCCATGTTTATAATTCCTATGGTAGCAACAATGTTAGATGTAGATACAATGAAGGTTACACCTGCAAGGGTCACCTAATTGTCTCCAAGGTTTAAGATGAAGACTCTACTCAACATAGGATGATGTTGGACCCTCTGAATCATGTTGCAAAAATCAAGGAAACCTACATACTCAAAACAAGTGACATTCCTAGGTGAGGCTATCAGTTCATTTGTGTTTGTGGGCTCCAGCCTTAGGATTCTTCCTCCTTTGTGAGGCCTTATCTTTTTGCTATCCTCCCCTTCTTGTTTATCCTCCTCTTCCATATAGTCTCTGTCTTCCTCCATAGTGTTTGGTGGCAAAGAAACCCTGGGGATGAGATGGATGGGAATGTGGAATGGAGATAGGTCTAGGGAATAGGGATAAGTCTAGGAAAACTTAGGGAGACGGGGGAAGGGGTTATGGAGCTTTGGGAGGTGATAGGAGGTTGAAATGTCAAGGGAGATGGAAATGACAATTAAATTATAGGTTTGAGGAAGTGGTTGCGTAGGAAATTTAGAAGCCTAGAACTTAGGTTTTTGGGGAAATGGATTTAGGGACTAGGAAATGGTAGTGTAGGGGTAGAGATAGATTTAATAATGATGTAGGAAGGGATTTCAGGGTTAAAGGACATCAAATTAGGAATGAGGAATATAATTAGGGTTTCCTCACTAGACCAAATGCCAATTTTACTTAGGAACAAGAACACTATGAAATCAATGCTTAGGAGTGCATGGAGGTAATAAACATGATGTACTTACTTGCTGGAGGGTTTTAGAAGCTATTTCTGAAGGTTTGGAAGAGTTTTCTTGAGTTTTGAAGCATGAAGAGCTCACTGGGAAAAAGAAGAGTGCATCAGCAAAAATCGCAACTCCTCACTCAGAAGTGCAGCACCACTCATTAGAAAGCACAGTGCCAACTACCAAAGGCACAATGCCACCTCCAAAAACACAACGCGTCCCTGAAAAAATCAGCACCACCCACAAATTCCAATTTTGACCCTGCAAATTGGTTTTTCGTGTTGAGGGAGTGCGAGCTTGATATTTGAAATGGAAAATGAGCTTCTTTTTGATGTCTTGGTGGTCTTTATAATTCATGAATTTGATGTTTTGGGCTTTGGGACACTCTTTATCCTCTTTACATTCACTTCACATTTTTAAAATATACCCTTTTCACTTGACTTTTTCTTTGACAAATTGATCATTTAGTGACTTAGAGAACTCTTTGAATTTGACATTTTTGATGCTTTGGCATGTTGGAACTTTGAACTAGTAGCTTGGGAATCATGAACTTATTACATTTTGAATGCCATAAAATTACATAATGAAAATAAAAATTACATTTGAAATAAAATTACATGCTGAAATAAGAATTTCTCTTTACAAATCATCTTCACATGGTCAAGAGAAGTTATTGGATCATCCTTTACTTGCTGGTCTTATGCAATGGAAATGAAGTTTTATTGGACCTTGGAAAACCCTAAAAACCTAATGATGACCTTGATTGACTAGACTTCATGATGACATGACTGATGTGATGGCATGATGACATTAACTTTATGGATGATGTACAATTGGCAAGGTATGAAAATATTCCAGCAAGCAATCAAATTTAAGAGTGATTTTTTTGGGCTAGGGCTACCATCAGTGACTATATTTTTTAATGCAAACCCAGTGGAATGATTAATTTTTTTGAATGAGACCCTAATATTATATGAAAAGATGATTTTTGATCACTGATGGTAGAATGCAAATACTGACACTAACATGTGGATCCATCATGAAGACTTGAACGAGAAGTTTTTTTTAAACCTCATTTTTCCCTTCAGAAGAGTTGCATTCATTTTGAAATTCTGGAAGCATCATATCTCAACAATTTTTTACATTCTAGAATTTGTTGCAACCATTTTAGACCATCATAAGTTGAAACAGGGTTCGTTCATTAAATTCAATGGAGTAATAGTGGGGAATGGCCTAATGAATAATCTTATAGATTATGTTGGGACTTTCACGTACCCGTGGACACATGCAATAATATCGGATGAAATTTATGAGAAACTAGTTGATAATTGCACCAAAAAAAATTATGAATGCAGTTATGCAATAGTTTGGAAGTCCAAATGTATGACAAAATGGGAAATATTAATATAAAAAATATCTATGCTCCGATCTATTTACCTAAATCTTCCAAAAATGAATATCAGAGCATAATTCCCGGATATGATCCTTGTACCAACAAATACGTATCCACTTAACTTATGCACCCATATGCATAGTAATCCATGTAGGCATGCGTTCTTGTTGTAAGCAGGCATATCTTACTGAATTTAATTTGAGTCTAATGGAGAAAATGAGATTAATGTGCAATCAGACTTTTTATTAGTCGATAACAATTCTCTGGATAAATTAATTGTTTCGTGCTTGATTTGAGATATTTATGCTAATGGTTTTCTTTGTTCCAAAAAGTGCTTTTATATTAAATGATCATATTTCTTTGAGTCTTTTAGACAAGTGCAACAAACAAACTATGGCGTCAACATCTAAAGGCAGGTAATAAAATTTTGGAAATTTCTCCATTGTTTTAATCCAGTTAATATATATATATATATTTGTTTATTGCATCAATAAAACAAGTAGGAATTTTCTCATTTTTCTGGAAAAGGTATTTATTAAATTCAAAGATTGGACTAATTACTTGCATAGTTGTGTACACCTAACTATCCACGCATGATATTTAGATGCAGAAATTGCGCAATTCTGCAGCTATGTATTTAATTAAATGATAGATTTTGTTGAAAACGCATTCTAATCAGAAATTCATGATCATCATGCCATCTTATCTGCCTACTTCATCTTTCACATCAACATCATGTTCCCATGTCATACTCACACATGACAATTTTCATTGTTTCACAAAAATTTCAAATAAGCATGACTTTCTCATACGACATCAATTTTCAACGATTCAAACATCGTTGGAAAGATCTCGACGAGGTCTACACAATGAGAAAGCTTTAATAAGAATTTTAAACAAAAAAATAATGAAGAAATTTCTTACAAGACATGACAGGTAACCTATGTCACTAGTTTCAAAAAAGGTAAAAATTCATTTAATTTTATTTCTTGAATTTGTTTTTTTAGTACCAATTCTCAGTTTTTTGTGTAAATGTAATAAATAGAGGGATTGATCACCTCTCTCTTTTGATAATCTTAAATTTCATTGCATAAAATTTAATAATTTTTTGCAGGTTCCAGGAAGACAAACAGATGACCATAAGCAAACAATGTCTCTCAAAGACAACATTTCTTTCAAAAATAACATGATCAGAGCAACATCAAAGATGAAATATCCAAAGCAAGATCACATGATTTTGGATAAAGAATGCTAAATCAGACCCATCATACCATTTCAAAACCTTTCAGACACTAGTCTTACCATTTCATTCCTACTTATTCAATCAATAAAATGTTCATCTCATTTTCCTTCATAGTCATTTTCTTGCCTCGCTTTCACTAACCCATAACCCAGCAATAAAACCATTTAGCTCCTCTACAAATCTGATTCATTCCATTTAATTTTAATTTTTTCAAATAAAACTTGATCAATTGCCAAAAATTTCGTCCATAGTCCTTCAAAATCATTGTACTATGCTCGCGTTAGATGATGGAGGATTCATTAAGGCCTCCCTTCTAACAAGTCTTGGCCTATCGACATTAGCACATTATCTAGGTTCAAGGCTAGAGTTCTATTTCAAGTACCTTGAGGCTTGTATTCCTTAATGACAAGTTCTCTCGCTGACAATCATGGGAATACATCAATTTCCCTTGATCATTGGATCTTGCAAGTGGTTCGACATCAGCTCATCTATTCACACTTTGCAACGTGTACTTAGGTACCTTGGCACTCATTGACAATAATGGCGAGTTTTCCTCGCATTGGTCAATGTCATTCATTAATGGCTAGTAATCCAATCACTTCTCTTCATGCTCAACATCAACACATTTATTCGCATGACTATAATTGTACCATTGGGTTTTGTAACGATTGAAGACTACATCATTTCAGCAGTTTGGAACAGGAATCAATTTGTAACAGCAACAATAAAGATCCCAATATTGTCATCAACACAAAGAAAAAAATGAAGCAGATCAAATTCCTTTGTTTACATACTCCAATGTCCATGATCCAACATCAACAACCACACTCTTCAGTAAACACAACTCATCCACATTGAAGGTAAGTGAAGGTATGTTGTTTTCTAATTTTTATTCTTGCAATTCCTTAAAATGCTAAAATTGTAATTTTGGAAAATTCCTCACTCCCTTTCTCATATTTTCATAAACTAAAAAAACAACTTTAGTTGGGGGGAAGGTACACCAATTCATATTCACATTTCATACACCATCACACATTTTCATTTCATTCCAACTCGCATATTCTTCGCAATCAACTATTGTTGCAATATGATTCCAAAAGATTATATGCTTTTCAAATTATCAATTCATTGATAGTTATAATAGGACTTGAAAATAAAGTTCTCAATATTTTCATGTACTTTGATGCAACAAAAAAAAATTAAAGTATTGTTACACAAGAACCAATGCTAAAAAAAATTTGGTTGTCACACAAGAGCCAACCATCAAAAATATATGTTGCAATCTAATGTATTACACTTTGAAAAACAGAATATGATGATGCAAAGTTTGAAGAGAATCAATACAAGTCAAAAGCTCATATAGAAGCAAAGCATTTCAAGAAGATAAACTCATGAATCAATGCAATAGTTGCATGAGGACATGCAACAACTTCAGTTCGGGGGTATGTTGAGTCTCAAAATTTTCTTCCATCTTCATCTATATTTCCATCATTTCATAACCATGTAGCCCTCATTTCATAACTATCTAGCCTAAAACCCTAAATCAACTAATCATCTTCATGATCATATGGGTTAGAATAATCATTTTCCAAATTTATTTATTTTATGTATTTTAAGTGAACTTATGATTAAAAACTAGGAAATTAACATGGCTTCATATATCTATATATGTATTATGAGTTTTGTGACATGTGTAGTCTTATTTGGAGGTTATATAAGGATCTTACTTGGCCTCCCAAGCACAAATTCGAATTTCAACTCAAGAGGTGGACCATATTCCAATGAGAAAGATCATGGATATCTTGATGTGTCATGGGATTTGTATCTAGTATTTAGGAATAAGTTGAGACAAGTATGGATCTAGTAGATATTTAAGGGATTTAAATTTATTGAGGAGATATCCCTAATTCATGTATAAATAAGAGGAGCATCCTTCAAAGGAAGCTAACAAGTTGTCAATTATTCATTAGCATCAAATTTATGATTGTTCATTCAGCATGGGTAATATTATTTTCTCGAAATCATCAGTTATGAGTGTTTTTTGATTCTTAAGATGTGACACTTGTTCATGTGTGCTCATTGAGGAATGGAAGGATCCCCACAAACCGCAATTTGCATACAACTGTAACACAGTTTTATTTCTGTTATTTCCTTTCATTCAAGTGTGCTTTTATTTCTGCAAGTGCGATTTACTTTCCGCAAGTATGATTTCATTTCCTAGATTTGATTTGATTGTCATTAAATTACTTTCTTACTAGCTATCTTATTTTGCTTGCTTGACAATTAAATCACTAGTTTCTATTTAATGCTTTCTATATTATTTTACTGCGTCCTAAATTATCATATTTTTTTCTAATATATTTTCACTTTAGTTATCATTAAATTTCTTGCTTACTAGTTCTCATAGTTTTCTTGCTTGACAACTAAATAAATAATTATACTAGGTTTACTCGCTTTCTAGATTATCATAGTTTTCTTCTTATAGTTGCTAAAAGATTAGCTTATACATTTTTAGAAAGGCCATGTCATTCATTAATTCCACCATTAGAATCTAACTTCCACCTTTAGAATCTAATTCAATTTTCTTACATGTGATTTCTTTTGCATTTTTCTTTAGCTATACTTGTAATATGCATTTCCTTTCTTTCTTTCCATCCTAAACAAACCTTCCACAACAGTTTCATCTGAGGTCCCATGTATTTTGGTTTTCTTGTAAGTTTGCGAAACCCCTGGGTTGACATATTAAAATGATATGGATTTAACATACAATTAAAACACCCTACAGTTTGGCATCGTTGATGTGGAAGCAAACTTAGTTGTAACTAGGTTAGGAGGATTATTTAGGAATCATTTTTCATTTAGGGTTAGTTGTATTTAGGCATTTTCATTTAAGTTTATTTTGAATTTTCATATATAAAACATATAAATAAAACAAAACATCCACAAATCAAAAACCCCCATTCACTAAAAACAAAAAAAACAAAAACAAAATAAAAATCCAATTGCAACAACAAGATCTGAAGAGCTTTGTGCTATGATAGTTGAAGAAGATCAAAAACCTAAATATCACATTCAAATTGGGTCTCAGCTAGTCATTAGGCTACAATTTTTAACATCAAATATTCATGATCATGTCCAAGAATTCACTAGGGTTTATTTTTGAAACTTGGATATGAGTTTACTCATGATCTTGTTACGCAGATGGATGTATTGGAAATTCTTTTATACTTGCAAGAATGTTTCATTTATTTTTCAATAAAATAGGACTAACAAATAAAAACAAGTTAATGTGATTTTTAGGATAAATTTTTAATTTTTTGGTGTAGTAAGAGCCACACCTGGGTTGATGGTTAGCTAGTAAGCTTGATGTTACCTAGAGTGGCTGAAATCTTGAGTCCATCTTAGTCCCACCCAGATAGATTACCCTGGTCAGGTATCTAGTCTGCAACACCGAGTGTGCTATAACTCTTTGTAGTCATTTCATTTTGAAACCTTCCATGTACTCTCATATGTATGTAATTATGAATACCCCCCAGTTAAGAGGGAGTGTTGAAGAATGTAACTAGTATCGATCTCCATAATTGTACTTGTAAAAATAAATTTTATTATTAAATAAAATGACTTATTAAAGCATGGGTTTCATGCTTTTTTCATCATTTTGTAGGTCAAATCATCCATTGAAGTCTTATAGGTTTTTTATTGAGTCAAAAAAATCGTTATCATATTTATTATACCCTTCTTGGGCTTTTGTTCCATGTAAACAAATTTATTTTTTAGTCAAAATGATCATTTTTCACCTCCACACCAAGTCGGTGCTGCTCTCATCAAGTTGGCTCGAGTTAGGGAAATTTGACCTCACAAGAAGCCTATATATTAAGAAACTTGTCTTGATTTGGATTGCATCATCTCAAGTTTGATATCTAAGAAGCAGTGGTAGAAAAAGGGTGCGAAGTTGCAGAAGGAGGAGAGAAGTTGTAAGAAGGAAAAACGAGTTTTTGGGCTACCTTTCTCTCACATGTAAAAACATTATGGGTTGAAGCTGGGTCCAAAATTTGGTTTCTGTTGTAGGGCCTAAGTACTAAATTCTAGGGCCAAAAATCTAAATTTGAGGGTCGAAATTCTGATATGAAGTTGCATTTTGAAGAGCTGACACTTGGAAGGTTGAGAAAAATATATCTACTAGGAGGTAGGTCTAACTTGGTGGTTGTAGGAGGTCTTGTATAGGTATAAGAAGTGAGGAAGTGTCTCATATTTATTTTAATCTACTGAAAGAAGAGTTCTGACTACGTTTTCGACTATATAGGGGTTTTAGCACTGTCTGACTACATACATATGGTGTCTTTGATCTTTGTGTTTTTATTTTGGTAATTGATTGATGAAAAAAAGATAAAATAAGAACATAAGTAAGTTAATAAGAGAATAAAGATATCATAAGTAATTATCAAAATTAGAAAATATTTCTGCCTTTCTGATTTTCTAACATTCCATTGGGATCCTTTGATATAGTTAGTCAAGGGAACCTAAGAAGATGTGGTACTGGAGGTGTTTTATGTAATTTTTAAGTTTAACGTCTCCCATTCAGAATGGGTCTAGGAAGGGGTTAAAAAATAAGAATAATCGACGTCTATGTATTTGAGAAATAAGGAGGCATTGGATATTATTATCCTTTAATGAAAACATATTGAACTTGTAAGATAGGTCAATGTTTGGAAGCCCCCACTTCTATAATAAACTTTATGAAAATATTTACAGTTTGATCATCTATAGGGAAATACATCACTTTGAGAATGCAATATTAAATAAAATATCTTATGAAGTGCATGTTTGGATCAATGTGTTTGTTGTGCTGAATTCGATATTTAATAGGTTAGATGGCATTCTAACTATCACACTAAAGTTTAGTTAGATTCAATTTTTAGAATCCAAAATTTAAAATGATATATAAAAATTCACCAGTCTTATTGATTTGCATTAATTATTGTTCAATACTCTGCTTCCGCTGAAGAAAGAGAAAAATATTGTTGCTTCTTAAAAGCCCAAGTAAGAGGTTTGGAATGAATACTAAAAACATAATTGCAATAGAATTCTGATTGCTAGGGTCAACAACAAAATTGGAATCAATGAAATAAACGAAAAATCTAAATTGTACTCCAGCTATAAAAAATTATTCTTTTTTTTTTCTTTCCAATGGCACTGATGGGGTGTTTGCATATATTGTCAACAAGATAAATATAAAAATAAATATTAGGATGGGTATGAGTAAAATATGAAAGCTTCCAGTTAAATAATGGTACAAAGTTCCATCTACTTTGGGTGTATTATAGATGGTATAAAGTTTAACTTGATATTGGAAATGAGATGGGGCGAGTCTACAATCTTCCATATGAAAGAAACAAAGAAGTTCACTTGCATACTTAAACTATGAAAAAGGACTTCCTTGGTTTACAATACATGGAGGCTAAGGAAATAATGCAAATAACCTAATTTCATCATTTCAAATTTCTTATTAAGGATAAATTTCAAAAGGTTTAAAAGTTTAGGGTCACTAACAATGAGAATATGGCCATCAAAATAAAGAAAAAGTATTGTGCGATGATTACCTAGTTTATTGGTTTAGATATTAGTGATCCATAAACTATTGTGGATATTCTAGTTGACAATTCATCACAACAATTTTGATAAAAATAAATTGAAATCTATTCTATGAGGGTTTATTTCCTCAGATTATATATTTATTAATCACCATTTTCTTCTTATGCATGTAATAGATAAAATGCAGAAAATAGAGAACAATAAAATACAATCACACACCAACCACATTGAACAAAAAATATGCTCTGGGAAACCCTTATGGATAAAAACTAATTGGAAGGTGAGATTTCTCTATTGTCTTTTGTTTGAAATGTAAATAATGCAAGTGAAAAGGATAGGAATTCTCTGTGGAGTTACCTGGGACTTGTGGCTAGATACGCTGCTACATACACTGAACCCCCCTCTATGATACCCTCTCACTCCCATTCCCAAGTTGTTCTTCCTTACTGTGGAACAAGATAAAATAAAAAATGGATGCAACCCCCTTTAATCCTAGTGGCCCAGTTATAACATAACTCGATAGCCAACTACCAACTAGGGGTTAAGTTTGACTCCAACTCTCAACTACAGTTACAAATTTGACCTTTCGAGAGTATTTTCATAATCTTCATGTGGTAGCTAGCCCATTTTCCATGAGTAACAGGGGTTGAGATGGCATGCTATCAACTTATGGTGGTCAATCATGATAGGTATGTTAGAGATAATTTGTCATTGATTGATCAATATTTATCTAGGAATGAAATGAAAATACATATTTAAAAAAAAACACAAATCTACAGTAAAAAATGAACTTCACTTCATTAATAAAATACAGAAAAATGTTTACATGCATAAATTGAAATAAACTAGAATGGGCGATGGTATCTTATCTCTAAGAATAGATGTGGTGGCTACATGCATATGAAATGTGTTAAAATGAGGCTCAAAGGCTTTTTTATCATTAAGAAACAATGGGAAACCCTAAACATCCAAAAACCTAACCCTAGGAGACAAAGCACCAAAGGTTTGTCGGCGTTGTTGGGGTTAGTTTGAACTCCAACTTCCTAGGGTCATAACTTTGGCATACGATATCTGTTTGGCTATCATAATACCTCGTTTCGAATATCTCTAAGACGAGGCTGGAAAAATACTAACACTTTTTTGGTTTCTCCATTTCCTAGAAAATCTCTTTTAGGCCCTAAAAATGTCTCCAAAAGTTTATGACCTGAAAAAATGCCAAAAATAGTAAGTTTTGATACAATTAAAGAAACTAAAAGAAAAAATGGTGGGGGTCCAAGTGAAATAGGTGGGTGGCCACCGACATCCACCCGAATCAGTCCTCCCCAATTAGGAAGCAATGGTCCCCATTGCATTGAGTGCCTCCATGAGATGGGGAGACTTCTATTGAATTTGGTCCCTAGTGAGCCACTTTCCTTGGTGTAGGAGGTTTCCAGCTTTGACAACTCGATAAAGTCAGATATTTTTTTGGTGTGCTATGTGTCCATAATTTGATTAGTTGTGGCATATTCCATGCAGTCTAGGTTGAGCTTTGTTGGTGTTAGTTGTTATACAATGTCTAATGTGTCTAGTAATGGTGGAAAGTATGGCCAAAGGTGGTCCACATTGAACAGTGGGTGAAAGCCAAGGAATGGGGGAATGATGAGCTCAAAAGAATTGTCACCCACAACCTTGGTGATGGTGTAAGGCCCATATAGGAGTGGTCGCATCTTTCGATGGGATCCAAAAATGTTTTCTTTCTACAAAAGAAACCAAACTGGATCACCCACCTGAAACTTATGTGGCACTCAATTTTGATCATTCCATTACTTGTTCTTAGTATTAGACTTATCCAAGATGTCGTTAACCTACTGGTGGATGTGTTGGTTGTGTTCAATAAAACTGGTTGATTTATCAGCCTCAGACTATACATGTGTGGATTTTGACTGTGTAGTCACATGAAGCATGGAAACATCAATCAAACCCAATGGTTGAAATTCTAGACCCACTTTAAAGGGACTACAACCAATCGAGCTATGGAGAGATATGTTATAGATGTGTTGCACATAAGGAAGGCTCTCTTCCTAGGTTCGTGGATTTTTGGAGTTGTACATGCGGAGTATTTTCACTATCATCATGTTGGAGACCTCTGGCTAGCCTTTAATCTAGGGGTGGAATGTAGGCTTGACCAAAATGTGCTGAGGAACCTTCTATCCTGATCTGATATAATGGTCTGCAGGATCCCAAAGTGTACCCATGCTCATTCAAATAATATTTTAGAAGTTTCCTCTATTGTGATACTCTTCTTATAGGCTTCCAATATAGACATCTTAGAAAATCTGTCCATGACTAGAAATAAAAAATCATTACCATGATTGGTAGAAGGGAGTCGAGACAGATAGTCCATGGAGATGGATTCCTAGAGCTGGCTGGGAGTAGGAAAATGAGTGTAAAAGCCTTGCTTCTTGATGGTTGTATTGGTGATGGCATAGGATGTGTAGGATCTGATATATTTTCCAACATTATGTCGGAGTTTGGGCCAATAAAAATACTTTTGTAGTACGGCCATATTTTTCTCCACACTCAAAGTGTCATACGACTCGACTGTAGTGCACCTCCCAAGTCATATTGGCACGCTCACTTGAGGGAACATAAAGGTGGCGTAGGTAGAATAATAATGTGTCCCAAATGTGGAAATATGGAACTTTCTTGCCATCCACTATCATCTAGTATGTGGTGACGAACTCTGGATCATTTTTGTATATTTTTGGTCGTCCATAGGTCTCATGGCCATAAGAGTTGAGAAAAGTATTTAGTGCTACAACCAGGGGCCGACTGAGAGAATCTGTAACATAATTGGTGATGCCCTTTTTGTATTTAACGTTCAAGTGGAATTGTTTCAGATATGTAGACCACTTCTAATGGTGATCATTTTCAAACATCCCTTGTGTTTGTATAAACTGAAGATGGTGATGATCTATGTGGATGACCATATCCTTCCCCAAAATGTAATGTTTCCATTGTTGAAAATCCTACATGATAGAAGACATCTCTTTATCATAGATGGGGTACTTCCAAATTGTATCGGAAAGTGTATCACCATGATAGGCCAAAAGATGCCCTTACTGGGTGAGTACTACACCAATAACATATTCAGAGGTGTATATATCAATTTCAAATGGCTGTGGTAGGTTTGAAAATGTGAGTACATTTGCATAGCAGAGGTGGTGCTTCAACTCAACAATCCCCTTCTGTTCGGAATTTGACGAGGAAAAATTTTCTTTCGCTCTACCCTTGGTAATTTGAATCAAAGGGAAAGTGATATGGGAGAATCCCAACAGGAACCTATGATAAAAATTGGTAAGGCCTAAAAAGTTGTGAAGTTCTGCTAGAGTGGTTAGGGTTGTCCAATCTCGAATGAATTAGATATTAGAAGGATCCACATGCACACCTTTCTCATCTATGATGTAACCTAGATATTAGACCTAGCTAATTCCAAAGGTGAATTTCTCAAAGTTGGCATGCAATTTGTGCTTCCCAAGGTTTGAAGGACCCGCCTAATGTGTTGCAAGTGCTCCTCCAAACTATTTCTAAAGATGAGGATTTCATCCAGATAAACAACCATGAATGAGTTGGTGAAAGGCCGCATGATGCCATCCATCAACCTGATAAATGTTGTAGGGGTGTTTTTCAACCCAAAAGGCATCACCAACCATTAAAAAATGCTTTCCCTGGAATTGACGGTGGTCTTGCATACATTTGTGGGCTCTATTGGAACCTGGTGATATCCAGACTTAAAATCAATCCTGCTAAAAAACTTGGCCCCCTTGAGATATTCTAGAAGGTCATAAATCCATGGGATTGGATACCTACTCTTGATGGTGATTATTTTTAGTGCTTGATAATCAATGCAGAGGCTCCAAGTCCCATCCTTCTTCTGCAAAAGTACAATAGGGTTCCCACAAGGTGAGGAACTTGGTTAGATGTGCACTTTTTTCAACAAATCTTGGATCTTCTACTTGATCTATTCATATTCCAAAATGGAGTGATGATATTGACCCATTGGGTAGAGGTGCTCCAAGAGTCATATCGATCGAATGCTTGACCTGATAGTGCAAGGGTTCCCCTGTCAGTGAGGAGATGTCCCTATATTCTTCCACGACCTTATACACCTGATTATGTTTTCTGAAGGAACCCTTATCGAGGGTCATGGATGTGGCCACAATATTTACTTGTTTTGAGAGTGAATCAGAAAGGGAAAAAAAATCTCGGTCTGGGAGATGATCTTACTTCATTGCTTAGCATAGATCAAAGAGATGGTGGTAGGTGGGGATACCTCTGGTATCCTATGTAACTTACTTCCCAAAGTAATAATAATATTGCGAGGCCTCAACTCATACACAACATGATGCTTCCACAAGTATGGTTGGCCTAATAATAGATGATAAAATTAAACAGGATAAAAGTCACACAATACTTCATTCATGAAGGGTTTGATGATGTAGGGAAGACGACACTGCTGGCTAATGTAAAGATCTTGTCCTTGGTGGATCCACCAGTTGGTGTATACTAATTTAGATTTATGCAAGAACAAAATGAAAATATATATTTAAACAGAAACGCAAAGCTACAATGAAAACTGAAATTCACTTCATTAATGAAACAATGAAAATTGTTTACATGCATAAATATAAATAAACTAGCTCGGGCAATGGTAGCTTATCTATGAGAATATATGTGGTGGATACATGCCTATGAAACGTATTACAATGAGGCTCAGAGAAAATTTTATCATTAAGAAACAATGAGAAACCCTAAATATCCAAAAACCTAACCCTAGGAGATGAAGCGCCAAAATCTTGAGGGCCCCATTGGGGTTAGTTGGAATGTCAACTTCCTGGGGTTGTAAATTTGGCATACAATCTCCGTTTGGCTATCATAATACCTCATTTTAAATATCTCCAAGAAGAGGAAAGAAAAACAAATAAATTGGTCTTCCACTTTTATAGTCTCTCCTTTTCCCCAAAAAAATGTTTTTTAGTCCCTCAAAACTGCTCCATAAGTTTAGGGCCCAAAAAACTACCAAAAATAGCAAGTTGTGCTAAAATTAAGGAAACTGAAATAAAAAATGGTGGGGGGCCAAGTGGAATAGGCAAGTAGCCACCAATATACACCTGGATCATTGATGGAAAATATGGGTGCAAGAAAATTTATAAAAGAGCAAAGACTTTGTCGCCATTTTCAATACAAAATGTATAATCAGATGCACTTGGAAACTACATAGATGGATAGGGCTTGAAAATAGATTTACACCGATATATTGAATTCTAAAAAATTAATTTTGGATCAAAATATATGTATAATATAAGTTAGCTGACCAAAAGCAAAATTTGCAGAGCTAAGTTGGTGCTAAAGGCTTAGTTGGCACTAAGTTTGGAAAGGTTCTCCAAAGTTGGAAAAGAAGCTAGTGGAGCGAATATTAAATTGTGGGAAAGTTTTTGGGTTGATCACGTGCCACACATCACCTCTAACTCATTGGAGAAATATCAGGGGCCCATGCCCACCCAAGGGTTAAACAACAGGGGGGTCTGTGATGGGTTGGATTTCCCAAACTGCTGATCATATAATCAATGGTCCTTATTTAAAGAAGACCCCCTCCACCCTTTACCATGAAACCATAATAGGGGGGTTTCATGAAAACCATTGAAGATCCAATATTAGAGTGGAACAACAAAATCTTGGAAGACAAGTAGCGGAAGGTGATTGGCAGAGGTTCAGAATCGAGATGAATCCACAACCATATCACCCCAGAGGTCTACCCCCTTAAGAGTCAAAGTGATCCTCGTCCGTAGAGAGATAAATTTTTGGAAATGGAAATATCCCCATTAGTTTCCACATATATTCTCGTCTAACCACTTTAAATTTTATGAAAAAATTGACGAAAACCACAGGCTCGTGATCCCTATTCCTTTGTACACTTAACGACATGTGTACCAATTAGAGGATGACACATGGCACATATTGATTAGCTTATAAAGGTGATGTGGAGCCATGATGGAATCACTAGGGCATGATGACATCAATAAGATATGTGTCACCAATGAGGCTTGACACATGGCATGCATATTTAGCATTTTCAGGTGGCCAAGTGGGACAAAAATGAATGACGTGTAGCACCTGTTAGCTAGTGACATGTGGCAAAGGAGGACAAAATGGCATCCTTGTGGCTTCCTAATTGGTTAGTGTGTGTAGTTTTGGGTCCCATAATGACACGTCACCTCATTCCCTGGAGGTCCTAACACCACATCAATTTGTGAACAAGCTCATTAGGGAAACAAAAGGTTGACAAGGATCTGGGACATACTGACACAAAAGTGGAAAATGTGGGAGACTTCATAGGTTGATACATCACCCAAGAACAATTGAGAAGCAGTCCCAATGACACATAATCCCAGTGGAATGATCTCAATGATAAATGAGAGAACACAAGGTTTTTCTTCGAGCTGACAATGCACTGGGTGTGAGCTAGCACTGAAAGGTAACCCTAAATTTTTTTTGATTGGTCAATGTGGTTAGTGCAGGGTCCCACCAGGACATGTAACCTTGGAGGGTTGAACTACGATGATTTCAATAACAACACATGAAGTTTTTTCTCGGGGAAATAAGAGTCAGGAGCTAAAGACTTGGCTTTAGCACTCTGTCCCGAGGATATCATGTGATCATGGGTGTAGGCCTAAACATGAACTGGTCAACAACTTGGCAGTTTGAGCTATATTTAGTGGTAAATTTGGTGACTCAGCCAAAAATTGTAGAACACGTGAATTTGTTGGAAGCATGGTTAGTGGCATGGGGATATTGGCAGAGTATTTGGCAATTTTGGCCAAAACTAGCGTTTAACTAAAATTGGAAATGTAGATAGAAATTCTACTAAATCCTTTAGAATTCCATAATTTCAAATTTGGGAAGTTTAACTCATATTTTCTCACAGATATAGGATATCACATATTGAAGACTTTAAGAGCACACCTAGAAGATTAATAGTAGTGTTACATAAGGAAAAATAAGGATTTATGCATCATAAAGATCTAAAGTTAACTAAAGTTCTAAGATCTAAAAATACAAATCCTTACATTTTATAAGCATAGTCTAATTTGCAAGAAAATATTTGATGTCATTGTTATTGGTTTTGGTGCTATGTGTGCTAAGAAAATATCAGAGGATGTTGAATCTGTTTTTTGTGGTGATTGGGATGTGTGATTGAGGAGAGATTTAATGGTTATATGTAAGAGAGTGGCCTTCATAATTTGAGTTTTAAAATGGAATGAAAATAGAATCAAGGAGGTCAATCAAGTGGTAGCTTGCATTCCAGGGGTTATAGCTACTTATAGTAATTGCTGGTAAACAATTACGGGTTGGAGCCCCTTTCAATAGCAACTGATAAATCAGGGGTTGTAGCTCATTTCAGTAGTAGTTGATAAAATATGGAGTAGTAGATTCCTTCTGGTTGTAGCTAGAGAACTTTGTAACAACAAATTGAAGGTTGCCTTTGTGAATGTAATTAAAGTAAAGATTGAAAAATCTATGTGTCAAATATGTGCTTCTTGTGTTGATTCTTGTGATGATTATATGAATGGTTGCTAAAGTGTTTATTAGTTTCCTAATATTATTTACTTGTGAAAGAAAATTATCAAAATTATCACAATATTGATTTACCCCCCTCTCAATATTGTCTTGTTTTCTAACAAGGTAAAATTACAGGAGGCATCAATTTTGCATACCAACTCTGATTGAAATTTTTCTTGCATTGTTGGAAAGGTATTTGAGTGTAGAATAATGTCACAGGGTTTTAAAATTATGAAAGAAATTTTTATCCCATAATATGTCATTTAATGCCTCTAATGGCCTCGTAAGGTTTCAAACCCCAATTATCCAAATTGGGTCTTTTTGAAAAAACTTCATGTGTAAGTTGAGTCTGATTTATCCCATTTGAAAGCATCAACATGGATGAAAAATTATATAGTGATCTAAATTGGACCATACTTCCCTAATTTAGGAGGATTTTGGTCCCCAAAGTATTTATTGAATGATGTGAGGAAATTTTTTCTCTATCTTCTCCCTGGAGTACCATTTTTCTTTATTTGGAAGTTGTCCTTTCAACACAATATACCAAAGGTCACATTGCCCTTGTCATGTATTTTCATACCTATTCTACAAAACTATATCCTATATTAACTCTATCTGGGCATCTAGAGCTAGGTCCCCTATGGAAGCTAAGAGTTATTCATATTCCTGATCCAACATGGAAGGCTCAAAGAGATTGATATTTTCCACATTTACTAATGAGTAACTTCACATGTATGGGGGTAGATTGAGTTTGTAGGAATTATCTCTCAGTTTTATAGTAACTTGAAAGGAACATATCACAATCCTTGATTTTCATACGAGGACCTTGTAGCCTCTCCTTGTTAAACTATAACAATAATCTATCTATAACTTTGAATGACTTATCTGTTTTGTGTTGATCATGCCATGCATTATAATTTTCTTATGAATTCTTCAGTGTCTCTTGTACTTGGAAAAGTGTTTTATTAATTTTCTCAAAATTATTTCTACCCTTAGATCATCCCCTATGAGATTGTCCCTCACTCCTAATTTTTTCCCATATGTAATATCCAAAGGTGAAGGTGGATGTTATGAAACCAACTCACAAAATAGAAGAAAATATAGATCAATGCCTTAGAAATCAACCTCTTTGAGGGGGAAACCTCCTTTACATTGCATAAATGAACAATTCTTGGATGAAACAAATGACAAAACCTCCTTTCTATATATAGGAGTCCATGGGGTCACAATATAATCCTAGATGACCTAAAAATAATAATGTAAGGGCACACAAATAACAATAGTGGGCTATTATGGGGCACAATAATAACAATATGGGGACTACAGGGGTACAAAAATAAAATAAGGGGGCCACACTAACAATAATAAGGGAATACACTAGTAATATAGGGCCCTAACATTCCCCTCTCCTTCAAAAAGGTTTTGTCCTCAACGCTTGAGCAGTTTTGGATGTTTTTGTATAAAATTCTCATCCTCCCATGTGGAATCTTCAACGCGTAAGTTCTTCCACTTAATGAGATACTCTAAAATTGATCGATTCGTAGCTGTCAAGTTCTTGTTTCCGTGACTCCTTCAGGTTCCAATATTATTTTTCCTTCCTCATCAATTTCTGTAAATATTTTTTGAACTAGAAGTTTGTCACCTATAACCTTCTTTAGGCTTGAAACATTGAAAACTGGGTGCACTTGGGAAGATGCATGAAGCTCCAATTTGTATGCCATAGTACCAATATTTTGCAACACCTTGTAAGGACCATAGTAATTTGGCGATAATTTATTATCCTTATTATATTTCTTGAGGGAAATTTGTTTGTATGGTTGTAGCTGTAAAAATAACCAGTCACCTACATCAAAAATTCTCTCACTACGATGTTGATCTGCCTGTTGTTTCATTCGATTATGTGCCAAATTTATGTTATCCTCTAATATTTGGAGAAGTTGTTGTTGATGCTCAATGTGATCTTCCACTATTTGAACCTAACAATTTTCTCTTAAAGATGATGTGATGGACGATAGATGATATCCATAAAGTCCCATAAATGGGGTCATTTTTGCTGTAGTGTGGAAGGAAGTTTTATACCACCATTCAACCAGAGGTAACCAATTGACCCATTGTGTTTGTTTATAAGATACAAAGAAAAGAAGATATCCTTCCAATTTTTTTTTCACTATCTCAGTTTGACCATCGGATTGAGGATGATAAGATGAGCTATGAGCTAGTTGAGTAAACAAACAAGAAAATAATTTCGTCCAAAAATTTCCACTGAAAATGGTATCTCTATCACTTATAATAATATTTGGGTTTCCATGTAGATTTTGAATTGTTTCCATAAATGCAGTACCAAATGTACTTGATTTAAATGGATGAGATAATGCAAAAAATTGTGCATACTTGGTAAGTCGATCAACTACCACCATGATGAAACTCTTTCCTATGGACTTTCGTAAACCTATGATAAAATCCATTGAAACCTCCTCCCAACGTTGATTTGGAATGGATAAAGGTTGTAGCAAACCCAAGTTCTTAATTGTCTCAACTTTTTTTTGCTGGTAAACCAAACATTCTGCCACAAAATTTTGAATATCATTATTAAGGCCATCCAAAAAAAAATCATTCTTCACCTTGTGGTAAATTTTTAAAAATATTGAATGTCCTCTTAAGGGAGAGGTGTGCAATTCCAAAAGAATCTTTTGTTTTATATGGGAATTCTTACAAAGATATAAGCAATATTTTTTCCATAAGGAATAAATTTTCCAACTAAATGTATCAGATGTACTGGGATCTTGCTGCAAATTTTGAAGTCCATACTTCTTCATCATTCTTCCATTCCTCCCTTGCTTCGGTTATCCAATCTGGTTGGATAATAGAAATGGCACAAAGCAATGCTTCCACATCTTCATCCTTTCTTGAGAGTGCATCTACAAAATCATTTAGCTTCCCTTTTTTGTATATGATTTCAAATTCATAACCCAACATATTTGTGACCCATTTTTGTTGCTCTTCTAAAGATAGTCTTTGTTCCAAAAAGTATTTAAGACTATCATGATCAGTTTTTAACTTGAAGTGTCTTTCCATTAGGTAAGGTCACCATTTCTTTAGTTCTTGTAGTATTGCCAACATTTCCTTCTCATAAATAGCTTTATGTAAATACTTTCCTTTGATTGGATGAATTTCAAAAGAAATGGGTCTTCCTTATTGCATTCAAACAACGCCAATTCCATTTCCTGAGGCATCACATTCCACAATAAAGGTTTTTGTGAAGTTTGTCGTAGTTAAGACTAGTGCTTGGCACATTGCCTCTTTAAGATGTTCAAAGGCCTTAGTTGCTTCAGGATTCCATGAAAATGCATATTTATTCAATAATGTTGTTAAAGGTGCTGATATTTTCCCATAATTCTTAACAAACTTGTGATAATACCCTATTAACCTGAGAAATCACTGCAACTTCTTTATGGTCGTGGGGAATTTCCACTCCTTAATGGCTTTAATTTTGTTAGGGTGTACCTTAAAACCCTCCTGAGATACAATATGACCCAGATATTCCACATCTTGTACTGCAAAGAAACATTTGGATGGTTTTTCATATAAGTGTTTCTCCTCCAATAGTTTGAGCACCCTATCAACATGTTGAACATGATCCTTCCAAGACCTACTGTAGATTAGTATATCATCAAAAAATACTAACATAAATTTTCTAAGGGTTTGAAAACATAATTTATCAACCCTTGAAATGTAGAAGGTGCATTAGTAAAGCCAAAAGGAATGAAAAAAAATTCATAATGACCCTCATGAGTTCGAAATTTTGTTTTCAAAGTCTCTTCAGTCTTCATTCTAATTTGATGATATCTTGAACGAATATCCAACTTCGTGAAATAAATTGATCCATGTAATTCATCCAATAATTCATCAATCAGAGGAATGGGAAATTTATCTTTAATAGTGAGCTTATTGAGCTCCCTATAATCTGGACACATTTTCCATGATCCATCCTTCTTGTGCACCAATACTACTCGAGCAGAGAAAGAACTTTGACTAGGTTGAATTATACCAACCTCTAGCATTTCTGCAATCATACTTTCAATTTCACTCTTTTGGACATAAGGATATCTGTAAGGCCTGATGTTTGGAGGAACTCTTCCTGGAATCAAATGAATAACATGATCATGATCATGAATAGGTGGGAGTCCCTTGGGAGTTTCAAACACCTTGGAATGATTGTCCAAGACTTTTTGGAGATATGGAGAGATAAATTATTTTGATGTTGGAACATCTAGTGAGCATAATTGTGCACTGACACATCACTTTTCTTTCTTCAGAATCTTTATCATGACATTAGAGCTTATTATCTTTCCCGACTTCCCTGTGATACCCCATAATTCAACTTCCTTTCCTTCTAAATAACATTTCATGAAAATTTCTTGAAAATTAAAAGCTACCATCCCCAAAGATTGTAACCATTGTACTCTTGGTACTAACATCAACACCACCCATTGGAATGGAAAGAATTGTACTATTCAATACATATTACCCCACGGTTAGCTTGATATTGTGGCACTTTCCATGGAAATTTATAGTTCGTCCATTTTCCACCATTACTTGACACTCTATCGTTGGGTATAGGAAGAAATTCAATTCCTTGGATACCTTACAATGAATACAATTATGGGTACTACACAGATCAATAAGCACAATTACATTTTTCTTCTGGATATGTCCTTCTATCTTGAGAGTTTGAGGAGTGGTAATTCCCGCCCTTGCATTACAGGATATAGTCAGATTCATTACTTCTTCCTCTAGGTTGGCTCCTGGTATATATCCTCTTCTTTTGAATTTTTTTGTTCCTTTTTCTTCCTCCTCTTCACAATCTATGTAGAATAATTTCTTTTCAGCAGACTTATGAATTTTAGTGTATTTTCTATCACAACTATAGCAAACCCCTTTTTCTCTTTTTTCTTCCAACTGTTTTGGTGTCAACCTTTTAGGTTATGGAAGTCTATGAGTAGCAACACTTCCATATTTGTAGGTGTGAGTGGTAGGCTTCCTTGTCGCCATAATTTTTCTTTCATTTTTTCTTGCCAACCTGAATGCCTTCTCCAATGTATTAGGTTCCAAAAGTCGAACCTCATGTTGGATGTTATCCTTTAGAGTCCCTATGAAGACATCAATCCTATGTTACTCTAGAATATTATTTACCCTTATATTCAATTTTTGGAAGTCCTCAATGTGCTCCATCATTGAACCCTTTTGTTTGAGATTTATCAATTGGATAAATAAGGTGTTGCTCTTTGTATCCTCATAATGTGCTATCATTTCCTCCATAAAAATTGACCAATTGACTACTGGTTTATGAGAACAAAGCCATCGATACCATACAAACTGATTTTTTCTAAATATAAAGTTTCAATGCGTACATTTTGTGTGTTTTGCATATTATGGAGGTCAAAGTATTGCTCCATTTGTAGTATCCAGGTTATCAAATGCTTGCCATAAAACTTCCTCATCTCTATCTTTGGAATATGGTGGGTATTAAATCCAACATTAGAGTCTATGAAATCATGATGAAATTTTTTTTTGTTCTCATCATGAGTTTCCTCTACTACCTTTTCACCATTAGGAAGCTTTTCTTGTAGCAACTTTGCCAAACCTTCCTTCAAACCTTCCATGTCTTTTTTTAAATATTCCATGTTTCCTTCTATACCATCCATATTAGCTTCCATGACATCCATCTTAGCTTCCATGCCATTCTTCAAATCATCCATCTTATCTTCCATGCCTTTATTCAAACCATCCACCTTAGCTTCCACACCTTTCTTCAAACCATCCATATTAGATACTATGTTGCCTTTTATACCATCCACCTTAGCTTCCACACCATCCATATTAGCTTCGATGCCATTATTCAAACCATCCATCTTTGCTTTCATGCCTTTATTAAAACCATCCATCTTGGCTTCCACACCTTTCTTCAAATTGTAATATTCCCAATTAGCCATGAGCTAGTTGGAATATTCAATTTAGTTTTATTGCTTTGTTTAAAGAATAAGAGGGCAAAGGAGGTCCATAATTATCCTTAATAATGAATAAATCAATGCCAAATGTGAAAGAGATAAATCTTGGGAGTTTAATTAAATCACCCTTGGTGTGAAAAGGGGTTGGATCACTTTGACTGGGTCATCCTTGACCAAATCAACAACACTGTCATGGAGGAGTGGTCATCAATGAGGGACAACGTAGTTTTAGATGGAGATGTTTTGTGTGAATGTAGTGATTTTGTTGGAGGGGGCTTAGGTTTTGTAAGCTCATATCTTATTTAAGGAAGAGGATGGTAGCCATATTCATTATGTATGGGTTTACTATATTTAGGAATATATGGTTTGTTTAGACATATATCTTTCTCTTGCTGTTTAAATGAGATAGAGTGTTGTTTAGCACAAGGTGTTCCTGATTGGGAATCCCACCTCTTCCATTGAGGAGATCTTGGAGGAGTCTTGTACTACATTGTCCAATATTAGGCTTAAGGCCAAGCTTCTTCTTTCAACTATAGCACAGATCCTGTTGAGGGTTTGGACGTTTGCAGGTTGCAGCAAGTGGTGATTAGACCCCTAGATATAGGCCATTTCATTGCTCAATTTTAGTGGAGGAGGCTTCCTTTCCATTGGGAGGACAGTATTGAAGGCCATTGAGAATATTTTCAGATCTTGGCATCAGGCCAACTGGTTATTCATCCCTATAGCGTACTTTACTTCCATATCTGCGTTATTTCTGTAGGAGGAGTTGCAAGGTGGTTTGGCACACCATTTGGAGAGTTGATTTTCTAGTTAAGGGGATCTACCTTTCACTTAGATGATCTATTAGAGGAGGCTACTGTATTGATCATATTAGATCAGCCACACTTTCCAGATATGTATTTTGTAGTAGATCTGAAGTCTTAGATCTCAGATCTACAACTTGTACTTGGTGTTTTGTTGAAAACCCTTAAAGGGTTCTTAAAAGGAGGTTGTATAGTGCTCAGATCTGAAATAGATCTTTCTTTTGAGGCACATATCAGCCCTAGATCTGATTTATAATCATTTGTTGTAGCAGAGCTAATAAAATAATGATGTAAGGGTCTTCCAGCTTTTATATATGGTTGCAACACCTCATCTTGAGGATTTCATTCATTTGAGGCTTGTACTTTCTTGTTATATATCTTATGGGCCATTTCTTATACATATTTTGCTGTTGTTATAACACAAGAAAGGTCTCCATATTGGCCTCTTGATTTTAAATTATTATTTACACATTTGTTCCAGCATTTTGCACTATATTCCTGCTTTTCCCATTTGGGAATATTACAGTGGTATCAGAGCATAATCTTGGCACAGCCTATGCATATTGAAAAGCCAATATTTCATCTGAAGGAAGCATCTTACTGATAGAGAGAGGAGGTATCAAAGAAGAAGACATCATAAATTTGATTATACAAATGAGAAAGAAGACAAGGGTAAAAACCCTTTATCTGGAGGCGAAGATGAAGAGGAGTTCCCTAAGATCCTTCTTAGAGCCATGCAAGACATTTCTAGATAGATCAAGGAGATGAGAATGGATAGATTCAGGGAATCCCATAAATGATTTCATCATGGAGAAGGCTCTGGCATGTCTCATCACTGGAATGATCAACTAGCGCATCAACCACAAGTTTCCCAATGCTCTACTATGCCTACATTCTTGGTTGTGGGAAATGAAGGGTTTCAAGAGCAATAATCCCTTGAAGACTATTCTATGGAGTATGAATCTCAAAATCAGAGATTCAAGGACCATTTGAGTTTTCAGGAGTTTTGTCAAATCAAGGACAATATAAGACCAAGGCATCACAATAGAGGTGGTGGATTCATTTAGAATCATGATCGACACCACACTATGGGCAGATTTTTCTTACCCAACTATGATGGGTCATCCAAGTGCACTGCCAAATCATGGGTAGAGAAACTTGACATCTACTTTTGGTTGAACAAGGTTCCAGAAATGGAGGCCATTAAGATTGCAGCACTGCACCTTGAGGGTGAAGCACATGACTAGTGGTTCCATGGCTTGTCAACATTTGGTCATGCCAATGTAACTACATATTCAGAGTTTACTATAAGGCTGGTGGAAAGATTTGATAGAAGAGATCCTGAAGCACCATTAATGGGGCTTGAAAATCTAAAACAATCAGGTAAAGCAGAAACTTACATCTCTAAATTTTTAATACTTTCTGTTATGGTTCCTGATTTATCTGCAGCAAGAAGGGTGTACATGTTCATCGATGGGTTAGATGAACCTCTTCATGGGTTGGTTAAGTCTACCAAGCCCACTACCCTACAAGATTCCATTGAAAGGGCTAGAGACCTTCAAGATGCCTTGCCAAAAGAAAAGGAAACATTTCAGCATAAGCCATCTTTTCCATCAAAGGGAAAAGAAGAGAAGGCTCCTCCTTCAAAGGAGATTCAAATAAAAAAAAATCTTGATGATGATTTTCTAAGATATTTGAGGAGGAGGAAGCTTTGCTTCACCTTCCAAGAATCTTGGTCACCCAGACATAGATATGCAACAGGAAAGGCACAATACATAGAGGTATTCTCAGATGATGAGGAGGAAGAAGAAGATGAACCAGGAAGGGGTCATAGTGCTGGGATAGAAAGAGATGATCCACCACCACCTGGAGGTGAGGATGGAGAAATTGCACCAATTAGAGGCACTCTTGCATCACTAAGAGTGATACCCAACTATCATAAAACTTCCACACAAGAAACATAGTTGAATTTACGCAATGGAAGCATGGATAAGATGATCCCATCTATTATGCACATGAGTATGGTCCATAAGACATCATTATATTGTGGTAAACCACTTGGGATACCACCTGATTCATATTTTGTGAAATATGTCTCACATCTTGATGCTCCATTCATAGATCTAGGAAGGATGAGAGCATTATAAGGCCATGATACAACGCTGAGAACATTGGGTAGGCTCAAGGAGGAGGGAGATATTATTACACTATCACCATTACCCACTCTCTAATCTCATACTGCACTAAGAGGAAATGCTGCAACATTGGAGGGTGACACCATAATGGGGCAAAGAGGCCATTCCTTGGCTATGGAGACCTAGAAGATGATCTCACTTGGAGAGAAATATTCCATAAATAATAAAAAATGGTGGTCACACATGCATTCTTTGGCTAAACACAGGAATTAGTGGATAGATGATAGCCTCCCGTGGGAGAATAACTTCCAAAAGCTTCAATGTTCACTTGAGCATGTGCATATGCAGGAGGAGCAGCAAGGAGGGGATAGCAACCTTCCAAAATATACCTTTTACATGAGAGATGTCAAGTAGAAGAACATCCATATGACATACATTCTTTGTGATAGATCATCAGCACTGTCACTTGGAAGATTGATCCATATTGGAAATCCCAAGTGTTGGTGGATTACTCCAAGGATATTTTCACATGCATGATACTTGATGACCAGCTACATGAAGAGGGCTATTCTGTCCAAGAAGGAGTCATCTATTATTATGGTAGGATCTTCCTATCTAGAGCCTCAAAGTTCAAGGAGAAGTTGCTACAAAGGGCTTATGAAGTGTTCTTTTTCAGCCACACTTATTCCATGAAGGCCTACAACACTATCATGGAAAGCTACACTTGGAAGGGCTTTGAAGAGGAACTATTCCAACATTTTCAAAGATGCATGAACCATGTGGAGTTGGGAGAGAAACATAAATCTATGAAATAGTTAATTAAGCCACCTCTTTCCTCTTTTAGGATGAGAGGAGATAGATCTATGCACCACTCCATTTGTTTGAGGAGAAATTTTGGTGAAGAATATGCTTGTGTACCTAATGTTTTATTTGATGAACATATGCATTATTTTACCATGTATATGCAGGCCATAGCACCAAGAAGGAGTATCACTCCATATAAACTTCATGGCCAACTTTGGGCCACAAAAATTTTTGAACATGGCCACTCCCTTGGAGATCGAAGGGAGATTTTGCATCATTGTGGGTGCATTCCAAAGGCACCAAACATATCTCACATTTTCAACCATGGTGAGATGACTTGGATAGAAAGTAAGTGGTGGGGAAAATATTTACCACATCATTATCTGAGGCAGTCAGGATATTTATTGTGCTGGTTCCACATGTGGGACTATGACCCACCTCCATTTATGAAAATTTCTATTTGTATGTACTTAGTTTTGATCCCATACATTGATGATTTACTTATACTTTTTATGGGAATTATTGGAGGGAGGATGGGAGGATTGTATATGCCCTATGGGAGAGATATTTTCCATGTTCATTATGCTACATGTTTCAGGGAGAACATTGGGCAAACCATGTTTGTTTCATTTGAACTATTGTCTCCTTATGGGATGGATTATTTGCATCTCATGAGAACTTTGGAGGAGAAATTCATGGATGGATGGAGTGGTGAACACTTAGCTTATGAGGGAAGATTATCACATGTTGGTGTCATCAATGATGGAGGTTTGCAGTGCTCACCTTGTCAGTTGCTTGAGGACAGGAAACATTTGGGAAGGAAGGACTGTAATATTCCCAATTAGCCATGAGCTAGTTGGAATATTAAATTTTGTTTTATTGTTTTGTTTAAAGAATAAGAGGGCAAAGGAGGTCCATAATTCTCCTTAATAATGAATAAATCAATGCCAAATGTGAAAGAGATAAATATTGGCAGTTTAATTAAAGCACCCTTGGTGTGAAAAGGGGCTGGATCACTTTTATTGGGTCAACCTTGACCAAATCAACAACGTTGTCATGGAGGAGTGGTCATCAACGAGGGATAACACAGTTTTAGATGGAGATGCTTTGTGTTAATGTACTGATTTTGTTGGATGGGGTTTAAGGTTTGCAAGCTCATATCTTATTTAAGGAAGATGATGGCAACCATATTCATTATGTATGGGTTTATTATATTTCTGAATATATGGTCCGTTTAGACATATATCTTTCTCTTGCTATTTAGTTGTGATAGAGTGTTGTTTAGCACAGGGTGTTCCTGATTGGTAATCCCACCTCTTCCATTGAGGATATCTTGGAGGAGTCTTGTACTACATTTTCCACTATCAGGCTTAAGGCCAAGCTTCTTCTTTCAATTATAGCATAGATCCTGTTGAGGTTTTGGTTGTTTTTGTAGGTTGCAGCAAGTGGTGATTAGATCTCTATATCTAGACCATTTCATTGCTCATTTTCAGTGGAGGAGGCTTCCTTTCCATTGGGAGGACAATATTGAAGCCCATTGAGCATATTTTTAGATCTTTGGATTAGGATAACTAGTTATTCATCCCTATAGTGCATTTTACTTCTAGATCTGCGTTATTTCTGTAGGAGGAGTTGCCGTGTGGTTTGGCACACCTTTTGGAGAGCTAATTTTCTAGTGAAGGGGATATTCCTTTCACTTAGAGGATCTATTGGAGGAGACTATTGTATTGATCATATCAGATCAGCCACACTTTCCAGATCTATATTTTGCAGTAGATCCTAGGTTGTATAGTGCTCAGATCTGAAATAGATCTATCTTTTGAGGCACATATTAGCCCTATATATGATTTATAATCATTTTCTATAGCAGAGCTACTAACATAACATTGTAAGGGTCTTCGAACTTTTATATATGGTTACAACACCTCATCTTGAGGATTTCATTCGTTTGAGGCTTATACTTTCTTGTTCTATATCTTATGGGCCATTTCTTACACATATTTTACTGTTTTTATAACACAAGAAAGGTATCCATATTGGCCTCTTGATTTTAAATGATGATTTACACATTTTTTCTATCATTTTGCACTATATTCCTACTTTTCCCATTTGGGAATATTACACAAACTTTCCATTTCATTTTTTTTAGTCTTTGTGAGAGAGAAATTTGATGCACTTGGTCTTGTAATTTTGATATATCATGTTGCAATTATTCCTCTTCATGAGTCATAGTAGAGCCTTATTAGGGCTTAATGGGTGTTGAATTCTTTTTAGGGGGGACTTTATAAACAACTACTAATATCTATGCTTCAATATGCCCTTGGAATCACTTCAAACTGATTTTTCAAACAAGACATATGTAATTTAAAAAAAAAATGCACACCTTTCTCTTGCTTTTGAGGAGCTTGATATTGAAACTGATGTATCTCTGTAATTTTGGATCCCCTAGATCTAAAATTTAGTTCTGTAGTATCCTTCTGAGTCCTACTTCCAATGCCACAGGTATGACCTGATTTGGATTCTTGAAGGCAAAGTTATGCCCAATATCCCACAATGACCTAATTATGGATTGGTTCAGAAGAGAAAACTTGTACGACATGCCGCGTTTCACTGTTTCCTCCTTCGGCTCTGAAATCAATGCACATGAAACCAAAATCCATGTAATTTTTTCCATAATTAAAATAATTATAATCTAATGCTTAGAGAGAGAGTTATGACGATTTTCCCAAGGTCACCTCTTTGAGATGAAATTTGAGAGCCTGCAAAAACCCTAACTTCCATAGATCATATCTCCGAAAATATTGTGAACCAATATCTAAAAGTTTTACACAAAGTTCCTCAGGATTTCTCCTCAAATGGGTTTTTTTTAGCATATGAGGCTTCGTACAAAAATATTTATACCAAAAATTCCATGATGACCTGTTTGAAGCAGCGAAACCCTTGAATCCGAAGCTCTAATAACAGATGTTATGAACCAACTCACAAAATAGAAGAAAAGATAGGTCAACGCCTTAGAAATGAACCTCTTCGAGGGTGCAACCTCCTTTACATTACATAAATGAACAATTCTTGGATGACACAAATGAAAAAACCTCCTTTCTATATATAGGAGTCCATGGGGTCACAATATAATCCTAGCTGACCTAACAATAATAATGTAATTGTAAAACAATAACAATAGTGGGCTATTATGGGGCATAATAATAGCAATATGGGGACTACAGGGGTGTGACAATAACAATAAGGGGGCTACACTAACAAAAATAAGGGAATACACTAGTAATATAGGGCCCTAACAGTGGAAAATAATGAAAACAAGTTTGAAAATGGGGACTTACTAGTAGAAGCGTAGTCTACTTTTTTATAAGAGTGTTGTATATATAATTAATTTTCATCCTAGTGATTAATATGATTATTATAGTAACCCCTCAAAATTCCATGAAATATTAGTTAACTACTTCTATTCACTCACTTTTACTTGGATGGAATGTTTTATACCTATTCAACTTTGTGTCCACATTCTCTTACAACTTAGTCCAAATTTCATTGAGAAACCGGGTTCCATTTTCCGAAATGAGAATCCTTGATATTAGAGAGTGCGCCTGGACCTATTGAAAGAAAAAAATTTCTTTTCATTCCCTCCAATGATCAATTTCAAGAGAATGAGAGCACACATTTTTTTGAACTTGTTAGCTACCACAAATAGGTATTCATGTACCTTCATGGTTGTTGGTAAACCTCCATCAAATTCCATGGAGATTCTTTCCCAAGGATGAGTGGGTACATGTAAGGGATGCAATAAACCCTATTTCCTGTTACTAGGCTTGCTAATACAACAAAACATACATCCTCTAATGAACTAGATACGGATTCTTGCAATTTGGGATAATACATATACCTGTATAAGTTGGCCATTATCTTCCCAGCACCAAAATTCCCTACAACCTTGGAGGCATGAGCATATTTGATTAGCTGCAGTCACTCACCTTTAAGAACACATAACTTGTATAGCCTGTAGAGTAACCCATTCTGGGGATGATAGACAATTGTTATTTCTACATTATGTGCATGAATCTATATTTGCAATTGTTGAAACACCTACTTGAAGTCCTCATCCTTTTTACATGCCTCTCTATATGCATCATGGGTGAAAGGTCACATGTGCGCAAGAGTTCCCAAAGCTATAATTTTTGATGTGGGCGACCTTAAATTCATGTCATCCAACTTGTTTGTGTTTCCTTTCTTATATATAATTACTAAATGAAATTATTGTAATAACCCCATCCACTTGTAGTGTTTGGTCTGATGTAACTTACTTTGGGCTTGCAGGTTCTATAGTGGCTATTGATTTGAGTGAATGATGGTATCCTGATTCCTTACCCCTCATATGTTGTTTCTACTTTTTGATAGATTTCCTAGAGCATAAAGATCCTTTTCATAGGGAGGGTAGTTGAGAACCACCGCATGAAATAGTTTAGATTGATAGCATACACTCCTTCCTCCTTGCATCAACACCATTCCCATAACATACACACTTGCATCCATCTCCACTTTGAAGGGAAACTAAAAATTTGGTAATTTAAGAACCAATTCTTAACTAATTTTATTTGTCAATTGTTCAAAGGAATTTTTCTAGCCATTCCCCCACTAGAAACTCTCGACACTCATTTTTATAGCACGTAGTACTATAGTTGTTGCTGAAAATGAAGCTATAAATTTTACTCAGTACTCTACTACTCGAATGAAGCTTCTAACTTCAAAAAAAAATTTGGCACCACCCACTTTATGATGGCCTCCATCGTTGCAAGATCTATTTTAAACTCCCGTCAACCAATGATATTTCCTAAATACACCATAACTTCTATGTAAACTCACATTTTTTGAGAGTTGGTAGTAGTTGGTGCTTCTTCAAAGTTTCTAGCACCTACAACATGTGTGAGATGTGATCCTCCTTGGTAGTAATATAAACCGATCTATCATCCTAATAATACAAAACAAATGATATAGATAAGGTTTTAGTATATCTTTCGTTAATAGCATGAACATAGCCAATGCATTAGATAAACCAAATGCCATGATTAACCACTCATATAAACCTTGTCTAGTTTTGAAGGTGATGTTCCAAGTGTCTTCTTCCTTGACTCACACATGGTGATTTAAATCCATCTTGGAGAAGTATTCCATCTATTGCAATTGATCCAATATATCATCAATCCTAGGTAGGGGGTACTTATTCTTGAGTGCAGCCTTGTTTAATTCCTTTTAATTGATGCACATTCACTATATCACATCCTCCTTTGGGACAATTATGATGTGTGACCCACAAGGTGAGGTACTTGGAAGAGTCACACCTCTCTATGGTATATTTTGCAACCACTTTTTCAATTCACTCGCTTCTAGAACAAACTACCCAGCCCAATATTTGGAAATGGAGATTCCAACAAAAATTGGATCTTGTTCTCAACTTCCGTCTTGATCTTGAAATTCAAATAGATGATAGAATTTATTATCATGGTAATTACTTGTGACTAATATGTATTCTTTCCTCAAGATTTACTTGTTTATTTATGTCATCAAAAAATTAAACATTAGTAAAAATATAAATAACATAATGCACAAGAGATAAGAGACACCATAAATTAGGCTCCAAGCTAGGGAAAAATCCCACAAGGGGGAAAACCCAACAAAAATCCTTCTCTTATATAATCAGATCAAAATGAGATAGCCAAGACCAAGACCAAGATTAAAAAATTCCACCAAAATTTCAATTCCAACGATCCTCCAAATCACCTCCAAATATGGTCAACTCAAGTCAAAGTTAGGGATGGTCAAACTATCCAAATTTGTCATATTTATGAAATATCGGTCCTATCCTCAAATTTCAGCCTTGAAATTTCAGGCCTACAATAGTCACAAAAAATTGGCCTTTATTCACATAAATTATTCCACATGTGTGAGATCCTCCTCTCCTTATTATTTTTCCTTTTCTCCACTAATTAGGTGTATAATATATGTATGTTGATAATGAATGAGCATCCTTCAAAGTGATCAAACTATCCTCTATATATATCTGTCCAGGAATAAATGGATCTTGGAGGCCCATGATGAATTGTTCGCAAGGAGGGATGACTTGACAACTTTGGTGGACTTTGAATCAATATAAAATTCTTATTCTTTTCTTACAAAATGTCTAAATGGGACTTGACTCAAACACATTTCTTTTTAAATCATAATGAATTCTTTTTTACTCTTTTGAATCTATAAGCATGAAGAACATGCTTTGACCAAGAATAAAATAATAATATTGAATATAATAAATATGTCAATTATAACAAAATATATTTTATTACATTATGAAGAGCAAAACCAGTAACATTTTTCAACACTCCCTCTTAACTATGGAGGTATTCATAATGACACAACAATATAGACTCAAGTTTAAATATTCATATAAGAAAGGATCTGAATTGATAAGCATAAATTATGATTTACATCATCATAGCCAACATTTTCAAAATAAAAAGGCCTTGACTAACGCACACTATATCTCTGCTAGATCAAAGCATAATGATAGTAGGCATAAATTTGGACACCAACGCCTCTCTAGGTACATATCCCACCCAAGTGTTCACTAGTTATGTCCTTACAAGACCATTTCCTAATCCACTATCACAATACTTAACACTAAGAAATGTTGATGCTTGTTAATTTTCCAGTGTTCTATTCTTGGCACAATCACTTATAAAAATTATTCTAAAATTAGCAATCACTTCATTCAAAATGTTCAATCTTCCAATGACAGTAAGAAATTGTAGATAGAACAAAAATCCAAATGAATAATAGAAGGAAACCAAGAAAAATAACAAGATAGACACGATATTTGGTCAATGACCAGGAAAAACCCACACAAGGGGGAAAACCATTTAAAAATATTCTTCTATTAGATTTTCATCAAATGTTTAACATATAGGTACAATGTTCCAATTCAAAAAAAATGAGTGAAATTCAAACCTTTGACTATCCAAAAGTCAATGAACCAATACCTAATCAAAGATAAGCCCTGAATTTAGTTTTGGTCAACAAGTCAAATCTGTAATTCTGATCAAATTCAATAGCAACAACAGTAGCCCTAACTAATCAATGGTAAAACATCAACATTCCTCCAAAATATTCAATGAATCTTCTAAATATGCGACCTCCTTTTTCTAGTCAAAATTGGTCAAACTGTCAAAATTCTACCCATACAAATTTGGTCAAAGTAAAATTTTGACCTACAGAAACCCTAGCTACAGGGCTATGGTCAGTGTTGGTCAAACAACCCATAAAATTTCAGTCAAACTATTCCTGAACTTAGCCTCCCAAAACAAATCCAAATTCATTTAAAAAAATCAAAACATTCCAAGTCAACGCTAGTCAAAGGTGCCAAAACAGAAGTCAAACTTTGTCAACATAATTTCCTCTATCCTCCTTGCACATGTGATATTGGACCTTGAAATTTCATACTTTTACAAATCAATCATATCAGGAGAGATGTGTGTGATGATGCTCCAAAATGATGTGACATGTGGTCTATTTATATGTGTCTTTGGAGGTCGAATCAACTTTCCTAGGACGAATTGTACTTTTGTGCACATGTGGGTTTCTCATTAAAAGTAATATATTTCTTTGACCAAATTGAATTATTCCAAGGGAAAGTAGGAGTTATCTAGATAAGGAAGGCTTCCCAATGGAGGGAATTTTTCCCTGAGCTTCCAAATTAGGACTCCCTCTCAACTAGGGAGAAATTTCCAACTGCATCATAAGTTCCATCTCAAATGTCTCATCATCATCCTCAAGTCATATCTTGTCTCTACTCATCTCTTCTCATCTGCTAAAATTTTTCAAATCTAAAGAAGAAGAATCATCATAGGGGAGCTATGTCTTCCACATTATATTCAAGTACAATAGACAAGATACTACTTACCATGAAAGGTAAGGATCACACTTTATCCTATTGACCTATGACAGTAGGCGAGATACACTTACCATGAGAGGTATGGATCACACTCTATCCTATTGTTTGCTAATTTTCCCATCATGAACCTCAATATTAAAGTGGTAGAACACCTATATCCACCAACTTAGGGGAGATACACACTTTCCATAAATGGTAAGGATCATACACACACCCAAGTCACCTCCCCCATTAGCTAGCTAGGGAGGAAAAATCCAAACAAGCCCCACTTGTGCGTAGGAGGCCAACTAGGGTATACTCTATCAAGTCCCAGACTTTATGGTAAGAGGATATACCCACTTTTCATAAATGAAAAGGATCACACACACACCCTACAATGAAAATAATCAAGATATACTTACCACAAGGGGTAATGATCAGACCCTATCCTATTATCTAGAGATAACTCAACCCTAGGATCTCTCTGGCTCAATTCCTCTCTATATGAGTTCAATCAAGGGGGAATAACATAACTCAATGTCCTTGATTAACCATGACCCTTACCCGGGAGGGTCACATCCTCTATTCCAAGCTGCTCTCTAAAGACAAATAACTTCCCTTTTGGAAAAACCTTGGTGAGAATATCTGCTATCTGCTCATGAGTCAAAATTTGATGGAGTCTAATGACTCCTCTCTAAACCATGTATCAAATATAGTGATACATGATCTCAATATTCTTGGAATCGTTGTGTAACACAAGATTCTCTGCCACGTGGATCCCACTCTTGTTGTCACAATATGTCACTGTCGTGAAAAGGGGCTACAACAGAGAAGAAAGATGAAGAGGGTCAATTCCACGTCTAAGTCAATGGATCATGACCATTGGCCATTCCATAGGAACCTCCAGCACAAAAGGCCAACTCATCCACTGCCAGAAGTGCCAAAACCTCCAGCATAGAAGGCCACTCATTCCCACGACTAATGGTATTGCCTTCGCCAGCAGCAGGGGCTTCGCCTCATCAATCAGCAATGATCATTCATGATTGGGATAGCGTGGCCTTTTTACCTTATGTTCTGTTAATTTTGTCATTTCGAGTGAAATCCTTATTTCACTCCTACAGTTTTTACTTTTAGAGCAGCAAATTGTTTACATTTTAGTTAGAAACGACTTTAGGCCTGCTTTGTAAGATGATGAGAGGTAGTTTTACCTCATCATAATTTCTGTTGTGATTTAGACCTATAGCAACCTACAAGCACGCAGGGAAGATATTTTCCCAAAATATCTTCTCACACATAGGAATCAGAGGTTATAAAAGTAGGAACACAACACTAACAAAAGGTTCCAGATTTTCCAAAGGACTCACTAGTTCGAGTGTTTTGTATGTATTTTGTGTGAACTTTGATAGTAGATGTTTGAAGATCCCATAGGGACTCAGTAATAAGAAGTTTTGTTGGAATTGGGGATTTCGCTCTGGATGATTCAAAGTTTGTAACTCTTCTTCATGTTTTTTAATACAAAGGTTCATTTTGTATCTCTCCACATTTCTTGTATCTAATGTTCTGGAATGCGAGTGCTCCCATGTTTGAATATGAATTTATCATAGCAGATACTCATAGTTACTTATCCATAGCGCTTTAAATATGGCTCAGGCATGATACTTGTTTCATTTCCTATCTCTACCTCCATTCTTCTTATACTAATTACAATGGATTCTTTTCTTTGAATGAGCCCAGATATATGGATTCTTATCTTTGCATAGGCCCAATATATATGGACTCTTATCTTTGAATAAGCCTGGTTATAGTTGGTATCTTATTCCATATTTTTTCATAGTCATCGCTCATATATAACTTGATATCTGTATACTCATTTTAGAAGTCAGCCCCCTTTACAACATTCCATCTTAAAGCTGTTTGATGCATTTAATTATTGCATTTTGTACTCAGTTTCTGCAGTTTTCCTAGTTGTTGTGTTTAACTTTGGGGTCTTGGATCCACCCTTATTAAAACCATTCATCCGAGTGATAGTTGTTTGTGAGCCTAAAATTTTCAACTTCAATCAGTTGAGTCATATGCTCCTTGCATTTAATATTTCCTAGGCACTGGTATTTATACAACTCAAGGCTGTCTCTAGGAGCTACAACATATTTCTGGCACCGTTGCCAGGGAAATAATTTCAAGAACTAAATCCCTGGGCCTCAAAAAATATTCATCCACCCTTCAGAAGAGGTGAGTAGGAAGGGTTGGGAGTTGTATATCCCTAACCTTCGCGACTCCACTGTCACTTCAAAGATAAATCTATTTGTAGTCCTGGCTTCCCGAAAGACACACCTGAGGTCAGATACATCCCAGTTGAGAACACCTTCAGTGTCTGATCCAGAGAAGATTTTTCACAAAAGAAGTTGGAGATAAAGACAAGCATCTTATACCGATATTCCAAAATTCTCCCTGGAAGACTCCCCATCCTCCTCTCAATTAACTCAACATCAAGGTCCTGATTCTACTGCAAGAACCCTTAATTATACTTCAAATAACCCCTCCCTGGAAAATATTGAAGTAAAATATGAGGCTGAGTCTCTAGACACTACGAGCTTCTTTCTGCATCCCACTCATGAAACCAAAGAAGTTAAATAAGTCACAGAGGTTTCCACTGCTCATATTCCAGCAGTTCAGTCAACCCCTCAAGCTGTTGTTCAGTATATCCCGATTTTCATACATACTTCTCTTCCACCACCTCCTAATGCACATCAAACTCTCCCTCCACCTCCACAACCTCCAATGGTTGTTCCTAGCTTCCGAATAAACAAATATGCCCCCCTGGCATTGCCTCAGATCCTGAATGACATGCCTCGGGATTACTTAAAGATCCTACCTCGTTTCAATGGAGAAAATGACACTGAAGCTCAGAAACACCTGGAATTTTTCTGCGCCTTTGCAGAAAATTTCAATGTTGAACATCTAGATGTGGTGTTGATATTGTTTGTATAGTCTCTAGATGGAGAGGCTAGAAAATGGTTCAATACCTTGGGATACCACTCCATTACTAACTGGGAGGAAATGGAAAATTCCTTTATCAAGAAATGGGGAGAGAAGAAGGACCATGGATACTGTCTTACAGAATTTAACGCACTTAGAAAGAGACATAATGAATATGTGTCTGAATTCATCAAGAGATTTAATAAATTATATACAAGTCTCCCAGCCGAAATGAAGCCTCACCAGATTGCTGCTAAAGTGGTGTTTGTAGCAGCCTTTGATTCAGAATTCAGATTCTCTTTAAGAGAAAGGAAGTCTGCTACCCTGGATGAAGCCCAGGCCGATGCATTGGAAGTGGAAGCAAATTTTGATTCTATGGGTAAATCAAAAGGAAGGTCAGACCATGATGCTAGATGGAGAGGGAAAGAAGAAGCATCTACCTCCGGTCAAGATAGAGAGGTAGCAGATTACAAAATGGAGGAGATGAATAAAATGATCATGAAAATTTCGAGTAAGCTTGTGAAGCTTGAGCTCGAAGCAAATAATTCCTCCTCTAGGCCACCTCAAGCTGCTCCGAATATGGGTTATAATCCCCAATACAGAAAGCCTCCTTTGCAAATATTACAAAGAGATCGGAAGGAGCAGCAAGACCACATACAACCCCCGTTGTATCTGGAAGGGAAAATCGATGGCCCTGCCGAAGACATTCCTGATGGGTAGGAAGATCAATATTTTTCTTACTCAAATGGTGATGAAGTTGAGTCTTCTTTGCAAGAAAGTGAAGGAGTGGAGCTTTCCTTGCAAGAAGAAGAAGAAAAAGCATGTGCTGCTGAAGATTCAGAGATCGATGATTACTGCAAGCAATTCGAGGACTTCATGCAGGCACATTTCAACAAAAAATATGATCTCAGGTCCACTAGGAAGAGGATGGGCACACAAGAACAATAAGAGGAGATGACTCAGAAGGAGACAGTTGCTCAGAAAGTTGGAGATAAAGGTAAGAAACTTGTGACTGAACCTTTGGATCCTAATTTCTCTATTCCATCTTCTGCTAATATAGTCCCAAACTCAAATGTAAATGTTAAACCTATTCCGAGGGAAGAAAATCCTCCAGCTGAGAGTAAAGAGCCAAAGGAAAGTCTCATAGAGAAGCCTCCTCCTGTGTTTAGCCTTCAGAAAGAGCTGGAAAAAAGTTAAAATCCCAGTCCCCCTTACTAAACTCATGAAATAGCCAGTCTACCAATCTCATATCTCTTCTTTCATAGTTCCTCAAGGAGCAGCCCCGATCCCAGATAGTTTAAACCTCCAGGAAGAAACACCTATGGCTATGTTTGGTCCTCATGTTGAGGAGTTATATGCTTCAACTCCTCATTTTTATGTCTCTTTAGTAATTCATGACTTGTTATTGCATAACTGTATGCTGGATTCTCGAGCGTCTCATAACCTCTTGCCCCTGTCAGTGATGGAACAATTTGGGTTGCAGATCAGTCGCCCATATAAATATATCTACTCTTTCGATTATAAAAGAGTCAAATGTTTGGGGATGATCAAGGATTTGGTGGTAAATCTAGCCCAAATCCCATCTAAGAGCGTGGTAATGGACATAGTAGTGGTTGACATCCCTGCTCAGTTTTGGATGCTGTTATCAAGATCATGGGGTACAAAAATTGGAGGATCTATAAAGATGGACCTAACCTATGTGACCATCCCTGTGTTTAGAGGCCAAGAAAGAAGATTATACCGGGAAAGAAGGTTTGTGAAGATGGTCACTAAAGCTGATAATTCAGTAAATTCACCAGTGTACAGCAAAGAGGGTGAATTTTCTTATCTAATGCTTGAGGAAGACCAAGATTACTTGCAGGAGCCATCTTTCTGTCAAGTGAAAACTGAGCAGTCTTCAAGTAATCAAGAAGGTGGCGTTTGGACCTTGCACTTTGATGGAGCCAACTCAAAGGAAGGGAATGGAGCCCCACGACTGAGGGCTTATAGAAATGAGGAAGGTCATGAACAGCCCATTACCTTTTTCAACCAAGTGCTTCGCGACGATGAGCCAAAATATAACATCCTGGAGATACAGGATTATGCTAAAGATAAAGAGATGAAAGTCAAGGATCTGGTGCCAAGATGGGACATAAGAAGGGTTGAGAAAGGAAAGCATGGAAGGTTCGATCCTCTATGGTTTTGACCTTTCAAAATCTCCGAAGCCGAAGGAAACAATACTTTCAGACTGGAAAGTTTGCAAGGTGATCTGCTCGAAGACCCTATGAATGGGAAATTCTTAAAACCCTTTTTCCAGTATTGATTCAGGCCGAAAGGTCTGTTTTATGATATTGTACATTATTTGGTTTCTTTTATTATGATGTTTGTTGTTTTCATTTGTCATGAAGAAAGAAGAGAAGGCAACAAGGGATTGTGTTCACAGGAAGAAGGCTAACAGATGGTCTGTGAAGTTCTTGACACATTTGAGGAAAAACGGGTCGTCCCCAAGTGGAGCCAATGTTGTTATAACACCCCTCACAGAGCTGGGAAGGAAAATGATAAGGAGCTTCATTTTGCAAATAAAATAGAACAAGGACTGTATAGACCGTCACAGCCCCTTTTTCACCTATCGGGACCCTTGAAAGGGCTTAAAATCCACCTTTTAGCTTTAAAAGTGCTCATTCTAACACATCAGGCCTTTAAGCCCCTTTTGCTTAAGCCCAAGCCCCTTTTCCACCATGAGACCGGGCTCTGTGACTAAGCGCTAAGCCCATCGGCGGTCGCACGTCGCTCTTTCCAAGTTCTTGCCTCCAAGTCTTCTGTTTCACCGATGGCCGATCCTCCAATAAGATCCCGACCATCGATCTTCCAGATCTGATGGCCATCACGCATCGCTCATCGCACATCAAAGAATTCTAAAGTCCTTGCTCCTAAATTCCTTCTCCACCGATGTCCGAAACCCCGACGCAATCCCAACCGTTGATCTCCACAGATCCAACAGTCACTGCTTATCGCACATCGCCCATCCATCATGCATCGCACAACGCAAGGTCCATGTCCCTTTTACATTTTTCTGCCAGTGTGCGAAACGCCAATAAAATCCCGACCATTGATCTCCTCCTGCAGATCCAACGGTCTTCGTTCATTCCGCCGTGCCCATCCATCGCTCATCACACATCGCAGCATTCTAAATTCCTCGCTCCTGAATTATTTTCCACCGATGTCCGAAACCTCGACACAACCTTGACGTTTGATCTCCTTCCGCAGATCCAACGGTCATCTCTCCATCGCGCTTTGCCCATCCATCGTACATTGCTCATCGCTCTTTCCCATTTCCACTCTATGTTTCACCGCCGATGTTCATCCTCCGCCGATGGAATCTCCACCATCCGATCAACCCAAATCTACGGCGCACATTCATTGTGGGGGCACTCAACCAAAGTGGCCCATACTCCACAGTGCCCTCGCAGTTGACTCCTTTGACTGCGGGAGATCTTCATCTAACGGTCCATATTCATAGTGGAGGCACTCGGCCCACAAACCTGTCCGTACCCCCAAGCGCCCTCATAGTTGTTCTCCACCGCTGATCTCATCCCCGATCCAATGGCCCATATCACTCCTGCTTTTATAACCCCACAACTGGTCGTCCTGCTACATGACAGGATTGCTGACATCATCACCGGTCCCACCCAACCACACAAGTACATCCGTCGCATTCATTTGCAACCGTTGATTTGGATTTCCCAGATCAGATGACTCCCATTCATTTTCGCATTCATTTCATCAAATAACATGATCGCTCTTTTTCCACACGAAATGGGTGGTTTTGTAAGGACATGGGTCACCCACCTACCCATATCACGTTCATTTAGCCCCAAACCGCTTACCACCTCAACCCCGCGCGAATACCACCTCTGTTATTCCTAAAACTGCTTATCATTAATTCTGCGCCCATAATTCCTCTCCAACCATGCTTTTGCTGTAAAAATGCCTCCGCTACATTCCTTGCCTCCGCACTGCTCCTCCGCCTTCACCCGATCCTTCTGAAGCAGTCAACCACTCATCGCAAGATTTATTTAATTAAGTTTTCTATTTGTGTAGGTTTTTTATGGCATTTTAAATACACATGCCCTCCCATAGCCAATCGCAGTGGCTTGAGGCCGAGGATGACTATCCTTCACACCCAAGGAAGCAGAGAAGAAAGATGAAGAGGTTCAATTCCACGTCTAAGTCAATGGATCATGGCCATTGGCCATTCCATATGAACCTCCATCACAGAAGGCTAACTCATCCACTACCAGCAGTGCCAAACCTTCCAGTACAGAAGGCCACTCCTTCCCACGACTAACGGTATTGCCTTCACCAGCAGCAGGGGCTCCACCCCATCTATTAGCAATGATCATGCATGACTGGGCCAGCGTGGCCTTTTTACCTTATGTTCTATTCATTTTGTCGTTTCGGGTGAAATCCTTATTTCACTCCTGCAGTTTTTACTTTTAGAGTAGTAAATTGTTTACATTTTAGTTAGAAATGGCTTTAGGCCTGCGTTGTAAGATGATGAGAGGCAGTTTTACCTCATCATCATTTCTGTTTTGATTTAGACCTGCAACAGCACACAAGCACGTGGGGAAGATATTTACCAAAATATCTTCTCAGGCATAAGAATCTGAGGTTATAAAAGTAGGAACACAACACTAACAAAAGGTTCCAGATTTTCCAAAGGACTCACTAGTTCGAGTGTTCTGTATTTATTTTGTGTGAACTTTGATAGTAGATGTTTGAAGATCCCGTAGGGACTTAGTAATAAGAAGCTTTGTTGGAATTGGGGATTTCGCTCTGGATGATTCACAGTTTGTAACTCTTCTTCATGTTTTTTAATACAAAGGTTCATTTCATATCTCTCCACATTTCTTGTATCTAATGTTCTGGAATGCGAGTGCTCCCATGTTTGAATATGAATTTATCATAGCAGATACTCATATTTACTCATCTATAGCACTTTAAATATGGCTCAGGCATGATACTTTGTTTCATTTCCTATCTCTACCGCCATTATTTTGATACTAATTACAATGGATTCTTGTCTTTGAACGAGCCCAGATATATGGATTCTTATCTTTGCATAGGCCCAGTATATATGGACTCTTATCTTTGAATAAGCTCGGTTATAGTTGGTATCTTATTCCATCTTTTGTCATAGTCATCGCTCACATATAACTTGATATCTGTGTACTCATTTTAGAAGTCGGCCCCCTTTACAACATTCTGTCTTAAATTTGTCTGATGCATTTAATTATTGCAGTTTGTACTCATTTTTTGCAGTTTTCCTAGTTGTTGTGTTTAACTTTGGGGTCTTGGTTCCACCCTTATTAAAACCATTCATCCAAGTGATAGTTTCATGTGAGCCTAACATTGTCAACTGCAATCAGTTGAGTCATATGCTCCTTGCATTTAAGATGTCCTAGGCACTGGTCTTTATACAACTCAAGGCTATCTCTAGGAGCTACAACAAGTCCTTTGGTGTCCTTGTGTTTCGGCGATATGTTTCTCTATCTCAATATGTAGAAAAACCGAAAAACACGGTGGAACTCAAATGGGAGCTCAAATGTGAGAAGAAGATAATGGTGATGATGATAGTTACCTTGCTGAAGAATGAATGGAAAACCCTCTTATTTATAACAAAGTATTGGGTTAGATTAGCAAATGGAAAATAATAGAATATTATTGACCAAATCAAGATCTAATTGTTAGGAATACTTTATTATATTTTTTGGAGAGGGAAAAGATATTCAAAATGGTCAAATATATTTATTTAGAAAATGGTTGAAGCAATTAACAAATAAAATGATTTATTAATCACTTTGTTAGGATTAAAATATGTGTGAATTCAAAATAATTCTTAAATAGTGATTTAACAATTGCTCCAAAAATAAAATTAAGGAATAATAAACAAATAGTGATTTATTTAATTATTCCAAGGTGATTTAGTCAAATGTGACAAGGAATAACTATCAAATAATTATTTAATAATTATTCCTAGAGAAAATTAAATAAAATATGATTTATTCAATTATTTTATTGGGGTTTTATAATTTTAATAAGAAATAATTTAATAAAAATGGTTTACTAAATCATTTCCTCTGGTGAAAGTGATTTTACTATGGTAAAATTAATCCTACACGGTGTATTTCGATCCACCTATTTAGAAATGGCGAGGTGATCATTTTTTAGGTGATAACAGAATGCCCACCGATGAATGTGTGTCAGGAGAAAATCATATGACTAAAATATGTTGTAGGTTACACTTCCATGATACACCAAAGGGGAGAGAGAGAGAGATGAAGTAATAGAAGGAAGGAAAAAGGAATGGAGTCGAAGAGACCTACTAATATGATATAAGTCTCCTTTTATTTTGGAGTACAAGATCTCAAATGAGGCGAGGGAGGCATACCCATACCCGTTGAGATAAATGAGTACAAAAAATAATGGTGTGTTCGACAATATGGGACTGAGATACAAAGTACATGATATGTTAGCATCAACCAGCCAAAATGTGATACAATAATACAATGAGTCCCATATACATAATGAGCCTCGAAAACAGAGGTTAGGACTGAATATAATGATATTTGAATACATGAGACATAATTACCCTCGATCTAAAATGGTGAGGGGGAATCACAACCAAAGAAGTCCTACTGTATATGAAAGGGCTGAAGATCTAAATGGATCAGTTGAATGATACATGCATGTTATGGGCGTGACAAGCGGCACAATCGAGCCAATCAAATCTACAGAACTACATTTGAGGCTAGATCATAATCTACTAAAATACAAGCATATGGGGGGATACGTGAAGGTCCACCCCATCATGAGGTATGGAACATCTCACACACACCTGGGAAGTACTAGTACAATTTTCTAGATCACCAGACCATCAAGTGTACGATTCTCGATCGTGCGATAATGAGTTGGAGTCGAGCATGCAAGAAACAAAAAATTCAAAGGGAAATGATGATTCCCTTTACTTTATCCAAGGAACCAAAAAATGATGAAAGATGGAACCAAGGTACACAACCCTCTAGACCACTCTCCCAGAGTAAATGTGCTTAATTTAATATAAGAGGGCCCACCAGATGTGAGGCAATGAGGATTCCTCAACCAAGGTGTTGGCACTAGAATCAACACTTGGACTGCAGCAAGCGCCTGACCAGGCACATCCTAAACTCTAAGGCAATTTAATGATTTTCTTTACGGGGTTGGTAGGTGGTATAAACTATGATTCACTGAAAAGAGATTTCAGTTAAATCCACAGTTCTACTAATGAGGGTATTGTAACGTGATGTGGTAGCAGAGTGCAATTTTTTATCCTACGAGGAGTGGAAATTATGAGATATGAGGAAACATTAGGTCTGTGAAACATAAATCTACTGCATTTAGTAGAAATTCACAAAAGTAACAGTTTGACAATATTCCATTGAAAGAAAGTTATTTCTAGTCTGACAAGATTCTCATTGAAATATCATGAAGAATAACTGTCATGAATGATGCTCTTCCACTATTTCAAAATATATTTACCAGGAATGGTCACTATGTGAGACTAAAAAAAACTGATAAAACACATAACATGTTTAAGAGACTGATAAATATTCGTAACAACATATTGGTTTGCAAACTGAAACTAGAAGAGAGTAGATATGGAAACATAAGTAAAGTAGACAATTCATACAACAAATTGGTAATAAATCCTGAGTAGCATCATTCCATTTCATTCACAAAAAATATTGCAGATCATATGATTCAAATTCTAACACCATCAACTAAAACCATTTTTTTACATAGCAGTTTATCACATATATACAAAAATAATAAACTGTCATCTCCACAAAAGGAGTAAACATGTTCCCAAAAGTTATTATGATCTCGTGCAAGAGATGAGGCTTATCCTAAAACTTCAATACAAAGTTCTATGCCATAATGAAAATAAAAACATCAAGGCTAACAATTCGAAGTGGTTTGTATGATGTGGTAGTTTATGGGAAGAATCCTCTTCTATTTTGGTGCAACCAACTCCATAAAAACTGTAAACATCAGTGAAAATGGCATGTTGTTGTTCCTTGAATGCAGCCTGGTGCCTGGTAGAAACGTGTTGGTGCTGAGAGTAGTGGTAGAAAATTGTTTTAGAGAAACTTTGCCATGGTTCTGTTGTTCCTCTCCTTTTTTGGTGGAAAACCTGAAACTTTTTGGATAGGATGGCGGAGGTTCATTTTATGAGAAATTACAAAGAAACCCTTTGAAAAAAGGTTTAATTGATAGGGGATACATGGAGCGGAATGAATGATAAGTAGGGGGAGAAAACCTTTTAGACATATATCGCAATCACAAATTGGGATTGGAGTGTTTAAACTTAAGATTCCAACGGGAAAAAATGTGATTTTGCGATGGGGTGATGACGTGGCAAAGAAGTGGGATCAATCGTAGATCACGCGTTGGAATTTTTATTATGAAATGCAAGAGTTAAATGTTAAAAATGGCGAAGTGCGATGTGCAATGAGATGAAAGGTGGGGTCCAGACAATACCACAAATTGCACATAACAAGTTTTGTTATGAGACACAAGAGTTAAATGTTAAAAGTCATGAAGTGTGATGTGCGATGAGAGTAGAGGTGACGTGGCAGTGAAGGTGGGGCCGCCTACAGCTTGCATGTCGCAAGGTTTAGCTTCAAGCATCAGGGGTTAAATGTTATGTTATGCCAAGTGCAAAGTGCAGGGAGGTAAATGTTAAAACTTGTAGTTAGCGATATACGATGGGTGGGAGTGACGTGGAAAATTGAGGTGGGACCACTCGCATATCACAAATCACAAGATTTATGTGTGAGTGGCGGGGCGTAAATAGTAATATTTGCTAAGTGTGATATGCGATGGAACCTATGGTTGACACGTGGCTTTTCTCTAGAATATTCGATCCATTAACTATCATGCATCTTTCTTTGTGATATCCATTCTTGACCGCATATCTCTAACTTAGATCTCGCAATATAATCTTGTTTGTCCATCTGACTTGCGATCCTGTGCCATGATTTCCGCCGTCCATCTCTCCGCTTCAATTCTGCGCTTTGATCCTGACCATCTATTTTCCCCTTTGCACCTCCTCCAAAAACCTTAAGTTCTTTTAAGGAAAATACACCATTTCTCTGCTTTCTCTGATTTGAAAGTAAAGGGCGTGGGCTCCAAATATCACCATGTAATGTCCTTTATTTAACCCTAAAACCACTTGTGGGGGAACTTTAAATGGTTTTTGGAATTTGAAGAGAGTGTTCCCGCAGTTAATGTCAACCGTCAATTTGTAGGTGAGCGGATTTAACGAGACTACTTGTGGGGGCGCTCCTTGGTATAAATCTTGAGCAATTTGTTCTCCTGGATTGCTGTTGGATCTAGGAACAATGAATACGAGCCTTCACTGTACTCAAACTTGGAATAATGATAATCTTGTTTAATTTTAACTTCAAGAGATCTTAGTATTAAATGGTATTCTGTAGTGCTAGTCTCTCTTCAGCTTGAGAATAAGCCCAACATGACCCTAACATGTGTGTAATGTTCTGAATGTGTCCATTGGTCTGGCTCTTGAACTGTTCTTTTGACTGCGGGGTGTCCTTCTAGCCCATGCTTGAATAGCTTGGCCTTACCCTTAAACATTCACGCCTCTGCCCTGTGTTTTCTTTATAGGGACCACTTCTCCATGTTATTTTCGATCATAGGCCAACAAAGCCTATTCACTTAAAATTACCTTGAGTTTGGGACTCTTTTTCACCTTTGTTGGAAATGACTCAAACTTGGACATGGACTAAGACATTAGAAAAAAATTGGAGATAGTGACACAATGGCGATTACACCATTAACATTTTTAGTGCTAACAGTGGCTCCTATTGGGGATGAAGTCCTCCCTGTGAGGCTTCAAGCACCATAGTTCTAGTGCCTTGTCCAGCCCTTATTTCTCCAACCAACAATTCTACTTATTAACTCAAAAAATACCATCATGCCTAGCCATTGGGTAATGGAGTCATAAGCTAGATTTCGATCTTCTTCAACTTATTTCAACATAACTGAAAACTAAATCAAACTGTAATCTATAATTGAAACAAATGCTCGAGTGGCGAGCTTATTTATGTACATCTGTACTTCTAGTTAGCTAAAATTCACTTGATCAAGTGTATACAAACTTCCAAAAGAAATTTTTCAAGAACTGATTTCCTGACATGTCTTCACATCCACTGCTGAAAGACTGAAAAGTATGAAGCATAATATCTAAATGTGACTCATACTTGCTGCTATGGATGAGAAGTACTCCAAGACTAATAACAAGGGATACTTTCAAAAAAATAAACTCCATATAATCAATAATAGGATCAACAAATCGACAAGGAGACTTACTGAAAATAGTTTTGAGTTCAAGGATAGTCTGACCCACACTTTCCTCTGATAAAACAATGCTTTTATGAAGAGATTGTTCTTCATTTTTTCCACAAATTTCTTCTCCAACACTATATCCCTGCAACTCATATTTATACATTTCAAACATAGGCTCATATTTGTTTTTATTATCATCAATTCTCAGCAAAGGTGATAATTCCTCGACAATTTGTATGAGCTGAGCATCATCTTCTTCCCTGGATTCAGATTCATAACTGTCATAGATTGGATAATCACTATAAACTTTAAAGCAAGGTGACATAAAAACCTGCTCTTCATCATTAGGATAATTATCAAACAAAGGATGATTTATGAAGTTTTCACTATGTTCACCTAATATCTCATCGTGCTGCTCAATAATCTGTTGTTTACCCTCTTCTTGAATGATAAGAGATTGAAGAAAATGATGAGAACAAAAGTGTTGCTGAATACCTTCTTGTATAACCATGTTTTCTCTGCATTTATGATGTTCATCATCACTTTCAACTTTTGGATCAAACTGATAGCAACATTCCGAAGTGAAATATTCGACCGGATACCTATCTTTATAAAAGGAATTAAAAGCATCTTGAAATTATCTCAAAGAAGTGATGCTATTTTTAGGAATATTTCTACACCAATCAAGGGCTGCACCCTCCAAAGAATATCTAAAAAACTTAATATTTACTTCTTCATGAACAAAATGAAGCCTATGAATCCAGTCATGAAAATCCCATAAAAACTCAGCTGGTACTTCACAATCGTGTCCACTAAAACTTGGAAGATAAAATTCCCATTCACTTCTATTTGGTAGAGGATTAGGAAAACCATCTATCTTTGAAAAATTGCAAAAAGTATATATTTTAGCGAGGATTTCTTCCATCTGAGTGCTAGATCTGAAAACACTGGAGTCACCTTTGGATTCTTTGTCATGGAGTCACCAGGTGAAGATCACAATCTTCTTTAGTGTCTAGTCTTTATTCACCATCAAAAACTAGATCTGATCTCTGTATTCCTTTTACATATTTAATGATCTTCTCTTGGTAAGCAACTAGAGTCACAGTAAGTGATATTTTATTCCTCCTTGTAGAAGGAGGTCTTGAAACCCCTATTCCTCTTTTGTGGAGTCGCTAGGTGAAATAATTTGCAGTCTTCTTCAAGTCACCAATTCTTGTTCACCATTAAGAATTAATTGTTAGCAATTTAAAAACAAGAGACTCGGGAGAATACTTCATTTCAAGGCCTTTGTCTCTCGGGAGACGCACCAGAAGATGTTGGCACTGGAATTAGCACTTGGAATGAAACAAGTGCCTGACCAGAAACATCCTAAACTCTAAGGAAATTTAATGAATTGTTTTATGGGGTTGGTAGGTGGTATAAACTCTGATTCACTAAAAAGAGATTTCAGTAAAATCCACAATTCTACTAATGAGGGTACCTATTGTAACTTGATGTGGTAGCAGAGTGAAATTTTGTAGCCTATGAGGAGAGGAAATTATGAGATATGAGGAAACAATAGGTCTGTGAAACAAAAATCTATTGCATTTAATAGAAATTCACAAAAGTAGCAGTTTGACAATATTCCATTGAGAGAAAACTATTTCTAGTCTGACATGATTCTCATTGAAATATCATGAAAAATAACTATCATGAATGATGCTCTTCCACTATTTCAATATATGTTACCAGGGATCCTCACTGTGTGAGACTAACATAAACTGATAAAACACATAGCATGTTTAAGAGACTAATAAATATTCATAACAATGATATTGGTTTGTAAACTGAAACTGAAAGAGAGTAGATATGGAAACACAATTAAAGTAGAAAATACACACATAAAATTGGTAATAAGTCCTTATTAGTGTCATTCCATTTCATTCACAAAAAATATTACAGATCATATGAGTCAAATTCTAAAACCATCAACCAAACCCTTTTTTTACATAGTAGTTTATCACATATATACAAAAACAATAAACTGTCATCTCCACAAAAGGAGTAAACCTGTTCCCAAAAGTTATTATGATCTCGTGCAAGAGATGAGGCTTATCCTAAAACTTTAATACAAAGTGCTATGAAATAATGAAAATAACAGCATCAAGGCTAACAATTCGAAGTGGTTTGTATGATGTGGCAGTTTATGGTTAGACTCCTCTTCTGTTCTCGTGCAACCAACTCCGCAAAAAGTGTAAACCCTAGTGAAAATGGCATGCGGCTATTCCTTGAATGCTGCCTGGTGCCTGGTAAAAATGTGTTGGTGGTGAGAGTAGTGGTAGAAAATTGTTTCAGAGAAACTCTGCCGCTGTTCCGTTGTTCCTCTCCTTTTTTGTGGAAAACCCTTTGTAATGGTGGAAAACCCCAAAAAAATTGGATAGAATGGTGGAGGTTCATTTTATGAGAAATTTCAAAGAAACCCTTTGAAAAAGGTTTAATTGAAAGGGGAGACATGGAATGGAATGAATGATAACTTATAAGTGAGGGGAGAAAAAATTTTAGACATATATTGCAATCGAAAATCGGGATCAGAGCATTTAAACTTAAGACACCAATGGGAAAAAATGCGATTTTGCAATGCGGTGATGACGTGGAAAACAAGTGGGACTAATCACAGATTGTGCATTGGAATTTTTATTATGAAATGTAGGATTTAAATGTTAAAACTGGTGAAGTGCGATGTGTGATGAGACAGAAGGTGGGGTCTAGACAATACCGCAAATCACACATCACAAGTTTTGTTATGTGACACAAGAGTTAAATGTTAAAACTCACGAAGTGCGATGTGTAATGAGAGTAGAGGTGATGTGTTCATGAAGGTGTGGTCGCCCACAGATCGCATGTCGCAAGGTTTAGCTAGGAGCAACAGGGGTTAAATGTTATGTTATGTGAAGTGAGAAGTGCGGGGAGGTAAATGTTAAAGGTTGTGGTGAGCGATATGCGATGGGTGGGTGACATGGAAGACAGAGGTGGGATTGCCCACATTTTGAAAATTGCAAGATTTATGTGTGAGCAGTGGGGGGTAAACGGTAAGATTTATGAAGTGCGATATGTGATGGAACCTATGGCTGGCACGTGGCTCTTCTCTAGAATCTCTGATCCATTAACTCTCATGCATATTTATTTGCGATATCCATTCTTGACCGGTTATCTCTAACTTATATATTGCAATCTAATCTTGTCCATCCATATGAATTGCATTCCTGTGTTATGATTTCCGTCGTCCATCTCTCTGCTTCAATTCTGCGCTTTGAATTTTCCCCTTTACGCCTCCTCCAAAAACCTTAAGTTCTTTTAAGGAAAATATGCCATTTATCTGCTTTCTCTGATTTGAAAGTAAAGTGTGTGGGCTCCAGCTATCACCACATAATGTGAAAGTAATTGCTTCCCCTAGAATCCCAAAAGTGAATGCTCCCTTACCCAAACATTGTGGAGAAATGTAATGGCCAAAAGGTGGATGTGGTTCAAATTATTGGGTTTGAAGTAAGGGGTTGTTGAACCAATCGACCTTACCATGGATGAAGTCTTTGGCCTCCACAACATATTGGTCATGGGTTTGTTGCGGAAGGAAGTACCAACGATGGTGCATATCATCCCAAGGACAATTAGGGGTGGTCATGAATTCCATGATGTCACCATTGGAATGAAAGATAGGGGGATGGGAGGAAGAGGGACTGGATGATGAAGAGGAACTAAGTGAGGCATCTTCATGAGAGATTAGGTTCACATGCGCATTGTTAAAATCAGGGTATGGATGACTAGTAGATGTAACATCTACCGATGTCGAGACTGAAGTGTTCACCAAATAAGGTTCAATTGAATCACAATAGTAAACTACTAGAGAGTCCCAATATATCGATCCCATGGAAGACAACAAGTATCGAATAGGGGTGGAACTATCCTTAATCTCAACATTAGGAGGGGGAATCACAATGGTGGGTTGGGAAACCTCCTGTTCTAGCATAATAGTGGGGCTAGAACTCGCAGGTGGAGGGGAAGTGGAGTAACTATGAGTGACATCTAACTCATGTAGCACTTGAAGTATATCACAAAAATTTTCTAGATGGGGAAAGTGATTGGAATAATGGTCATAATTATCACACAAAACACAAGGGTGATTCGTGTGTAAGGTTTTGTTCTTCTTAGATGACTCGAGTAAGGTGACATGGACCTTAGTAATATTAGAGTCAGAGAAGATATGGAAAATACCACATTCTTAATATGATGGAGTTCAAGAAAATTATTGGTGGCATTCCCAAAAACATCACACAAAGCACATGGTGGAGTAGGATTTGGAATTTTAGGAGGAACTAGAGTTGTGTGGGATGATTTTTCTTTAGGTCCCTTTTTATAGGCTTCCCCCCCTCCCCCCTCACTAGATGCTTTCGTAATAGGAGTGAATTCCTATTGAGTTTGTTGTGGAAATGAAGAAAAGGAAGGGGTAGGAACAACAGGTTGAACCGAGGTCAAATCTGTGTAAGTTTTGATTTGATTAGGAAGAGTGTTTGTGGGAGGATAGATGTACCAGACTGGGATCCCCAGGGTAATGTTAACTACACTCAACATAGCCATAACAGGGGTAGAAATATTCCTATTTGTGGGAATAAGAAAGTTACATGACCTGAGGGGTAATGACATGTGGGAACTTCTCTAGGACGGTTAAGACCCGGGGAACTTTTCTGGGCTGAAAAGGACTAGGAGAGATCCTAGTAGAAGGAAAGGGGCCTAATGGAAATGTACCTAAAGGTTCGGTTGATTTGGGAGTAGGAGGTTGTAGAGGGGCTGGCTACTATGAAGGCATACCAGAATGTTTGTTGGCATTCTGTGATGCTTGAAGCATGCAAACAATGGACATGCTAGGATAAAAAGGGGTAGGTTGTGGGCCATTATAAGCTTCAACCAGTGTGGAATATTTATAGACTCTGTGAAACACATGGCTAAAGGAAGTGATAGTATTATTTCCAATCATTGATGAGATAATGGTTCGAGGAGATTTATGAGATCGAGGGTCATAGTAAGTCAACTGGTCGATAGTGACGATATTTCCATTGTGAAGAAATAACATCTTGCGAAAGACGGTGGATGCAACAACAAACATGGAATAGTTTTAACTATGACCCAAGAGAATTTTGTAATATAAGAGGGTATTAATGAATTCTATATAAATCAAGACTATATTTCTAGAAATGGTGATAGGAAATTTATGATATAAGTTGAGGGGCTGCGAGGGATGATAGTCCCAAGCACGAAGAGTGATAGTGGATGGGGATAAGTCAGGGGAACCAAGTTGCTTCCAAAACTATAAGTTATCACACAGGAGGAGTTACCTTCCTCTATGATACACCGCTAGACTGTGGCATTCTTTATGGCTATTGCTACTTGAAAAGGAATTGATGAAGGAAGAGGGGGATGTTCCACTTTTTCAACATGAAATAAAATGAGACAATCATCAGAGGGATCCACAATACCTAGAGAAGATAATAGAGCTTTATGCTGGGATGGGCACATCTGGAGAACTTCCAGCATTGACATGGGACCATGAGACCGCAACAAGTCATATACTATGCTATATGTATGACTGACTTTATAGGAAGAAACATTTTGACATAATGGACCTTTAAGGATCTTGCAGGGAACCTCGAATCTAGGTAGATCGATCTGTAAGGTTCCATTTGGTGACGACAGAGGCTTGGTGGAAACTTTGGGTTGGGAATCGGTCGTTGACTTGGCAAGGGGATTTTCATATTGGCATGAATGAGTCTAGAGGTTGACTTGTTTGGTGTTGAGTTTGTGAGAATTGTAATTGTTTCGGATAGAATGTGAAGGTTTTGGAGCTGCATTACCCTGTGTGGGTTTGCAAATGACATATCCCTAATGGGGAAAATGATTGGTATGCATAGAAAGTTGTGATGAAGTAGAAGGGTGAGGAGTTGGAACGATGGGATAAGGTCATAGAAGAAACTTCAAGAGATTCCCATGCTTGGCGCATTTGAGGTAAAAAGGGACACTCGTGAGTATAATGGAAAAATACTCCACAGTAGGCACAAGGTTTATTCATGCAAAGAGCATTGTTTTTCTTTTGATTTATGTCCCTTTGTCGAGTTGTGGGATTAGGTTGGTCACCCTAAGGTTCATTAAGTGGTGGACCTTGGTTGCCTTGGTTACCTTGAGATGGTTGGTTCTAGTTACGCTTCCCCTTATTCCTTCGCCTGGGATTGGGGGGATTGGTTGTGCTTTTCTGGAAATACACTTGACCTTGAGGAGGTGGTTACTATTGTGGTAGAGGTGGAGGAGGCATGAAAGGTTGGGGTGCTAGTGCTGATAGTGATGGAGCACTAGGAAGTGCATATGGGTAGAAGGAATTCAGGGAAACATTGGGATGACCAGGTGGAGCAACAACAAGCCCTGACATTGAGTGATGCAGATGGGGATATGCATATGGTGTGCTTGTACCTTGGTAAGTGTTTCCATGTGAAGGATTGGAAGGGGGAAAAGTGTTATCACTAAAATCAGTCATCTAACCATTTCTAATAAGATGGATCAAAGTACACCATGTAGGACCAATTTTACTATAGTAAAATTTCTTTCACTATAAGAAATAATTTAATAAACCATATTTTATTAAGTTATTTCTGGTTAAAACAAGAAATCCCATGAGGAAAAATTAAATAAATCCTTATTTATTTGATTTTCCTCTAGGAATAATTAATTAAAATATTGTTTAAACAATATTCCTGGTCATATTTAACCCAATTATGAGAAATAATTACATAAATCATTATTTATCTTATTTTTCTCTAGGAATAATTAATTAAATCATTATTTAGTTATTATTCCTTGTTAAATTTGACTAAATCACTTAGGAACAATTAAATAAATTATTATTTGTTTATTATTCTTTAACCACATTCTTGAAATGATAAATAAATCATTTATTTGTTTATTATTTCTAAATAAATAAATTTAACCAATTTAAATACTTTTTCCCTCCAACAAAATGTAATAAAATATTCCAGGAGGTTAGATCTATATTTTGGTTAATAATATTTTATTATTCTCCATTATCGAGGATAACTCAATATTTTGTTATAAATAGGAGGGGTTTTCCGTTCATTCTTCACTTTTATCATTCTCATTGTTGCCATTATTTTCATTTCCCATTTGAGCTCCCACTTGAGTTCAACACATTATTTGGGTTTTCCACACCATTGAGAGAGAGAGAAACTTCTGAAGCTGAAGCATTGAAGACAACCAAGAACCCGTCCCATTGAGGGGGATTGGTAACATTTACTTGTTTCCTTCACTAGGTGTTACATAATATAAAATCATTCTTTTAATCTTGTCTTGTCTTTTGGATACTTGGGGTTAACTTTGCATCAATTACTATTTTTTTTTACTGTTTAGCCACTTTTACTGCATACATATGGGTTTTTGTAGGATTTTTTATAACTTTATATTGCAGATCTAAAGGGTTAACCAACCATTCCTATTGTTAGGTATATTCATCATGCATAGCTAAAGTAGGACATTTTCGTATACTTGTGATAAGATTTTACACTAACAACAAGTGTAAGAGGAACTAGTCCCCCCCTTGGAGTTGACCATAACTCATCCAAGGCAGAGAATATGGTGAAGGTGGAGGGTGGGTAATAGATCCAGTGATAATGTCAGTGGCATGATATTCCCCAGGCTTAGGCAGATTGGGAAGGATAATATAAATGTATCCTGACTATGCATAGATCAAGTCATATTTCAAAGCTACTTGGAGCGCTTCTTCCGTAGACTGGGGGAAGTGGGAGGCAGAATATTTACCTATCGGGGCCAAAAGAGTTCCAAGGAACCAATCCATATGGACACGGTCTTCAAACTCAGGGGCTCTACACATGCTCCTCATTTTGCAGCATTCTTGAACATGGTTAGATAGGCGGGTGGAAGAAGTTTGACGAAAATAGGTCAAGAGTTCAGTTATAATGTCATATCAGGGAGGTAACTGGAAGTATGAACGAAAATCTTTGGAGATAGTCACAAAGGTATAATGGTAGGCATGGGGTTGGTCCACATACCACTTAGAAGTAGCTCCGTTAAGGGTGTGTTGGAAGAGACGAAGACGGGTGGAGTCTTCAGTAATGGAATTAGATGAACACCACATATGGAAAGAGTGAACATGATTCGTGGGATCTTCTCCAAGATTACCTTCAAACTTTGGGATGTCAGAAGGAAGCTTGTTGGGCATAGTAGGCCAAGTGAGGTCATGGAGAAGAGAATTTTTGACGTATGGTTGAAATAAAGAAGGCCCAAACGAACCATATATAGGAGTAATGGGGGGTTGGTGACCATACCGGTATAGCTTCTTCCTATGGGGTTTCCTTGGTTACCACCTTGGTTTCCCACACCCACGTTGGTGCCTGACATGGTGGAATTACGGGGTTGCGAGGACGCATAATTAGAGGACTAACTATATGAATAAGAAGAACTAGAGTAGGTATGGGGACTCAATGGAGGACTAAGAGGATGAAATCGAAATCGACGGGGAGGAGTGATATGTACTAAAGGAAAATGGGGGCAAAGGACATGAAGTCTCTATGAAAAACACCTAAGGGCTCAATGGTGTCTATAAAAGATGACTCAATAGGTGAAACAATGATGATAAGAGAAAAATAGAAAGAAAAAACCAACAAACACCTAATGTAGTGGTGCCAAGTGTAAACTAACTATATTAATATGATATTCCAATTCAAGAAAACAAGTCCTATAAAAGAAAATTGACCTATAGCCTATAGGTGATCTAAATACTCAAACAAGTCCTAACTCTACTATTTCAGATGACCTTCCAAAAGAGTTCTTACTTGACAGAATGTGATCCCTGCAAGCATAGATGTCTAGAGAAAGGTGGGGTAGAGAATCAATTATTACCCATAACTAGTCCTATAGGGTGTTTTCCTATGATTTTTCACTACGGTTACCTTCATCCCATAGGGGTGGTCGATTCTTAAGCTTCTTGGTGATCATCCAACGCATGAGATTCCCTGCCATGGGTTTGGTAGCACTGAAGATAAATACTCACACGATGACCTAGCCTAAGACCCTCTAAATCAGGTTTCTGATGCACTTTTTCTTGAAGGATTTTAAGCTACCTAATATTCCAACTTCTATGTCTCAATGTAAGTGATTGATGGGTGTTATTGGAAGCCTATCCACCGATCCTATAGCTAACTACACATCTTGTTTGGTCCTGGTGCCCAAGTTGGCTTAATCTATGTGTTTTGAATTATTCTTTTCTTTTTCTGAATAATACTAGATTCTATTATATAATACAAAAAATTACAGAGGTACAGCCTAGCTTCCTGACCGGTATTCCTAAGCTAGCTAATCCCGGTGGGAAAGAGAAAATTAATAAAAAAACAAAAATGGGGCTGCTCCTTAGGGGGAAACTAGCCCATAAACTAGTCCACAGAGCATAAAAAGAGCTGCCCCTTAAGGGGAAATGAGCCTTAAACAGAATAACCTAGTAGCTAAGTTTTCTATGCAAAATGTAAATAGACATAGAGACTAAGGTAAGGCTGGAAAAAACTAGAAAATGAGGAACCATGGCGTTAGACTTTTTGGTACTTTGCATCCTAAATTTGCTGAGGAGGCTACTCTTACTCTATGTAGCATCCATATTCAAAGGGGTCATCCTCTTGCTTGGAGAGATGAGGGTCTAGCTCTGGCGTGGAGGTGGAGCGAGCCCCCATTTATTCTGCCTTGACCCCTTCAGTTGCGATGTTGTTGCCTCCACTGTTAGATGATTCCTCCATAGGTTTGACGGGTAGAGCCACCATTTTATGAGGCTGCTGGGGGGGAAGAGTGAGATAGATTTGATTTTCACATCCTTTTCCTAGACCCTAAGCTAGAATGGCATGGTTGGGCTTCAGGAATTCAAAGAGAGATGTGGGCAGAGATGAGTTGAGGGTCATGAACCTCCGTCACATCCATGGCCAATGGGAAATCAATAGAGCACTACACCATGGCAGAGATGGGAGGGTGGGAGGGAAAACCTTGGCCTCAACCTCTGTGACAACACATTCGATGGTGGCGAGGCATGGAGTCGAAAAAATTTTGAGTATGCAGGTGAGGCAGATGAACAGAGTGATATGGACGAGTAGAGAGGCAGTATGCATCATGGAGAGAGTGAGCGTAGGGCGTCTAAAGGGATACGAGAGGGGTGAAGGTGCAACAAGGATTAAAAGAGATGGGAGCAGGAGTTTGCAGAGAAAACTTGACAGAGAGATGGAGGGAGAATTGCTGGGAGGAGATGTCACTATTGCCCATAAATGGTCAGGGCGCTCTGTAAGATATATGCACAGGAATGAATGAATTCACAACAAGTGAAATTGATTACCAGGCAAGGCGTCGGGCTGCAGACCAAAGAGGTGTATTTAAGGCTCACACTCCAGGGCCACGTGTTGCCTCGTGGCAAGGAAAATTGCTTGGCATTGGAGATCCCAGGTGGCATGCCAACTGTGAATTACAAGGCACCAGCATTTGGGGATGTGCGTTGAATTATTAAGGTGTAGGGTTTCAAGTCTTGGCTTGGCAGTGTTAACCAAGCTCATGTTCGATTAGGGTGTGTGTGTGTTAAAATTTTGTGTCAAGTGGATGAGTTAGTTTAACATGTTTTATGATGCCATGTGCTGCTGAAAATAAAGTGATGAAAAACTATAAATACTGTTGAAAATGGACAGCCAAATGAACAACAAATCCAAGCACACAAACCCCCACCCAAGAAGGCTATCAAGAAACTAATAAAGATATGGAAAAACAAGAAAATCAAAGACACATATATTTCCAAAGGATATAATGTCTAAGGGAATGTGATCTAAAGGCACTAATATGTTGTAAATGGTGTAGACAAACAACATAAATCATAGGTGAAAAATGTTGCAAAGGATAGGCAAGAAGCTCCAAAACCTAGGAAAATCAAGGGTATCGTAAGGGGGAAGGAAACACTAAACTATAAAGGGAGTAAAATGATGAATAAACCTATCCAAAAGGGTTGTCAAACAATGGAAAAAACATTAGAAATCATTGGTTGAAATTGTTGTACCCTAGACTCCTCAACTCAACAAATCTCTTCCTAAAAGATGAAGGTGTACTCTAAACCATAGGGGGGATTTTCATTCCTAAATGATAAAATAATAGGAGAATATAGACCTAGGGGTGACTTTGGAAATAATATAAACCCTTCCCAGTACACATGCAACATAGTCAGAAAATCTCAAATTTAGAAAAAAAATGACAGAATACAAATTTTGACCTCAAAAGTGTGTTGGAAAGTAGAAAAATGGGCTGAAAACTATTTCAAAATGTAGGAAATGGGCCAAAAAGTGTGCTCTTCTCCTGCAACCCTCAATCAACATATCTCACCTAGATTGCGTCGTCTCTTGCTTGGCTAGTACTTGTGACCTGCTGAAAGATGCAGAAAACCAACATAAACCAATTTTTTTCCAGAAAACAAAGGAGATCTAAAAATAAAAATTGAGAGGCTAAAAATAGATGGAAAAAAACTGAACATATCTAAAATGACGGTCACTAAGGATATGAATTACTACACCAGTGGAGTCGCCATTTGTTAATGACTATGTAGCTAGAAATCTAGTGGAGTCACAATCTGTTAGTGTAAATATTTTAGAATGGTGTACCAAAAATTCTTCACTTAAGTCACTGGTGACAAGTGACCCTAACAAAAAGATATGGTTGTTTGCGCTTCATATCTGCAATGAAAAATAAGAAAAATTTACAGTAAAAATATCTATTGCAACCCAAAACATAGAACAACAAGAAATAACCATTGTAATGACCCAATAGAAGCTTTGAATGATTAATATTTTTATTAGAAAACACCTGGTGAAGGCGATTTACACCATGGGTTTGAAAAATCCCCCTTCGTGGGATGGGTCCTTTGATGTCCTTATGCTTCAACCATCTGTTTCTCTCTCTCAATATGTAGAAAAACCCAAAAACAAGGTCGAACTTAAATGAGAGCTCAAATGTGAGAAGACGTTAGTGGCAACGATGATAGTGATCATGATGAAGAATTAATGGAAAACCCTCTTATTTATAACAAAGTATTGGCTAAGATTAGGAAATGAAAAATAATAAAATATTATTGGCGAAATCAAGATCTAACTGTTAGGAATACTTTATTATACTTTTTGGAGAGGGAAAAGAGATTCAAAATGGTCAAATATATTTATTTAGAAAATGGTTGAAGTAATTAACAAATAAAATTATTTATTAATCACTTTGTGAGGATTAAGAAAGGTGTAAATTCGAAATAATTATTAAATAGTGATTTAACAATCATTCCAAAAATAATAAGGAATAATAAACAAATAACGGTTTATTTAATTATTCCAAGGTGATTTGGTCAAATGTGACAAGGAATAATTATCAAATAATGATTTAAATAAATAAAGATTTATTCAATTATTCTCATGGGATTTTCTAATTTTAATAAAAAAATAATTTAATAAAATTGTTTAATAAATCATTTCCTATGGTGAAATTGATTTTACTATGGTAAAATTAATCCTACATGGTGTATTTTGATCCACCTAGTTAGAAATGCCAAGGTGATCATTATTTAGGTGATAAGAATATATAAGAATCCTCTTGGTTGCTAGCAAATGGCTTTGTGTGGGGGCTGCTTAGAATCTTCCAACTATACCAACATCCTGCATGATTTCTGGTCTTGAAACAGTCAAATATAAGAGGGTGCCATTGATTTATATATATAAGGTTTGGTCCACTACTAGAGTTTCATTCGACTTGTGAAGCTTAAAACCTGTCATCATTGGTCTGCTCACTAAAGAGAATTCTTCCATGCCAAATTTATTCAACACTTATTTGAGATAATTTCTTTAAGAGAAAAAAATTCCTTTGGGGGTTTGTGCAATCTACAATCCAATATGATAGCTCTCCAAGCATGGAAATATTGAACTCGACCTTCATATCAAATGAAAATTCACTGGTAAAAAAATATGAATCACTGGAAAAGATAGTGTCATCAACATATACAACCACTACTATAAGTTTTCTTTCTTTTGACTTGACGTATAAATTGTTGTCAGTTGCACCTCTTCTGAATCCACACTTGAGAAAGTAGTTGTCTACCTTGGAATACCAAGCTCTAGGGGCTTTCTTGAGACCATACAAGGCCTTCTTGAGTTTTAAAACATAATATAGTTTATTTGTCAGCTAAAAACCTTCTGGTTGCTCTATATACACTTTGAGAAAGGAAAATTTGACATCCATTTGATAGATTTTTATTTTCTTAAAGCATGAAAATGCAAAAAACATTGCTATTGCTTCTAATTTAGCAACAAGAGAAAAATTTTCATCAAAATCTATTTTTTCTATTTGAGCATAGCCTTTGCATACCAATATACATTTATTTCTTACCACTTCTCCATGATCATTCAATTTATTCCTGAAAACTGACTTCATGCCAATGACATTCTTATTAGCAGGTCTTGGAACAAGTTACAAAGTATGATTTTTCTCTATTTGGTCCAATTATTCATGCATGTATTTTAACCAAAGTTGATATTGACTGACTTGTACAACATCCTTTGGTTCCTCCATGGACAACATGGAAACATGTGCTTGTGTAGGGGGATTAAGCAACTTCCTTCTTTTCTGCATGCAAAAATTTAATTCTCCAATAATATGATCAAATGGGTGGTGTTTTTGTACATACCTTGACGAATCTTTGGCTTGAGGACTGGACGACTCTTCATCGTCTTCTTCTGTAGGTGTATCAACATACTCCTCACCAATTTTGACTGGTTCATCAACGTTGTTTTTCATTGGTTGTTTCTTTTCAACGTAGTCATCCACCTTGACATCAATATCATCAATGGTCCTCTTGGTGTTCTTGTTATAACATCTATACCCTTTGTTGTTATGTGAATAAACTAGAAAAATACTTTCATATTTTCTTGCATCAAAATTTCCCAACTTCTCATAATTTTGCTTTATATAAAATTTTCTACCAAAAACTCTGAAGTGCTTAATTGTTGCAGGTTTTCCATGCCAAAACTCATAAGGAATTTTGTCATAGTTTGGCCTCAAATGATATTTATTGAGGATAACAACTATTACATAAATATTTTTTTCCCAAAATCTCTGTTGTACATTCCTTTCATCCATCATGGCTCTGGCTAATGGTTGCACCATTTTTTTTGCTCTTTCTGCTACACCATTGTGTTGGGGAGTCTTTGCTATTGAAAATTTCCTTTTGATGTCATTCTTCTTGAAAAATTCATCACCTTATTTTGAAGTGAACTCACTTCGATTGTCAAAATTTATTATTTTGATTTTTCAATTAGTTTCATTCTTAGAAATGGCTTGGAATTCTCCAAATTTCTCAAAAGCTTCAAATTTCTCTATAAGGAAGGTAACCCACATCATCATGCTAAAATAATCAATTATTAGTGTAAAATATAATTTAACTGTCGGTGAACTGTATTTTATATGGTCCACGTAGTTCCATGTGTACTAGATGCAATGGCTCTTATGACGAGTTCTCCTTTGTCTTGAATGTAACACAAGTTTACTTTCCCAACTGGAAGGATTTGCAAATAGTATTCTTTGGTTTTGAAATCCTAGGTAAATCCTTAACAACATTTTTCTTGCTCATCTTGATTATCTAATCAAAGTTCAGATGTCCAAGTCTCCTATGCCACTACCATATTTCATCAATATTTGATAAAAAACACCTCTTTGTATTCTCTTTTAGCACATAGACATTATTATCTCTTCTTGCAACTTGAACAACTATCTCGCCTATGCATGTAGACTTGATTTGAAATTTTTTTTCTATAAGAAAATCAAATCATAGCCTTGATCACACATCTAAGATACACTAAGTAGGTTATGCTTCAACCCATCAACATATAGAACATTTTTGGCTTTACCTTTTCCATTTGATAGACTAACCACTCTTGCAATAGTTTTTTCTAGAGCATTGTTCCCAAAAGTCACATTACCTTTTTCAACTAGTTTCCATGTCAAAAGCTTGCTTATGTATCTTGACATGTGCCTCGAACAACCACAATCCACATACCAGTGGCTCCCTTCATTCTGAGCATACAAAGAAATATCACATTGCTCTGATTTTTCCTTTTCTTTCCAAACTTTGGGCTTTTGTTTAATTTTCTCAATAATTGGTTCTGTCTTCTTCTCCTTAAGTATGCAATTGACTGCTATATGCCCAAACTTTTGACATTTAAAACATTGCATTAGATAGTTCAGAGAAACAAAATAATTATTATACTTGGGTCTTCTTTTCCTCCGCTGAAATATTCTTCTAGATCTAAGCTTCCTGTAGGAAAGTGTTGGAATTATGATGTAATATGTTGTCCTTGATGGCAACCTACTTTTGATAGCAACCTATTTGTTGAAGATGTAAAATTGATGTATCTACAGGTCAGCTCAAATGTAATAGAGAAAGGAATTTTAGTCTGTGATAGAGGAATGAGGAAGGTAAATTTTCAAGATGTATACACAGGTTTGATGAGGGGAACCCGTGCATACCCACAGGTTTGATGAAGGGAACCCAAGTATACATCTAAAACTAGTGTATACATATTTTTGGTAAAGAAAAGTCATGTATACACACAGGTATAAAGAAGAAAAGTAGTGTATGTACTTACACATTAAATTTATGATACCGGGGGTCCGTACCACGGTATTAGCCCACAATATTGAGTGCAGTAACAAATATTTGATCCCATAAAAGAATACCACCGACACTTGTATGGTTTTGGCTCATGGTATTGGTAAAGGCTCAATCTATATAAGGAGGTGAAGATCATAGTGCGAAAGTGTGAATGTGTATGGCTATTGATTGGACACTTCACTCTGAAGTATATCTACATGGAATGGGTTACATTTTATTGATAGCTGAAATAATGATGCACCTATGAATACAATGATGGATCAGGATCTCTAGACCTGAAATGACTGTATTTTATTGATATGCTTGTAAGATGTTTAGATTTGTGATCTGGCACATGTTTTTTGAAGTGAAGTGTTATGCAGTCCTGAATATTTACAGATCTATATGCTGGTTTGTCATGGTGAAAGCACATATACCCGCCGGTTCGTCTCAATAAAAGCGTGTATGGAAGTTAGGGTTTTTCTGAATACTTTTGAAGAAATTTTTTGAATATTTCTGTTATATTTATTTTTTCTTTCAATGAAGTCTTCATGTAGATATGGATTTTTTGAATACTCTTTATGTTGCTAGTTGATTATGTATAAATGTGATCAGTGACTGGGTGATTGAATATGATGGATGTTGTTGAGTGAATAAGGGTTTTGTAAATCTGACAAAGTATGCCTAAATGTCTCTGATCTATTCAGATTCCTAATTTTAGTATATAGACATCTATATGCAGGTTCTTCCATAGTAAAGCGTGTATACATGCATGTTGCAGTAAGTAAAGTAGCGTATACAATTGGTTTTATGAATGATCAGGGTTGAAGTTGATTTTGCGTGTTAATTCAATAGTCTAGGTTTATTGTTGTGATCTAGTAACAATGAACTCATTTTTCTGTTTAAAGATTGGTTTATGGATATTAGTGTTGATCTAAAAATTGTTTTTTGTTGAAGCTGTTGGATCCAGTGTGAAAATTTATGAAACGTGGCCTGCAGTGGTTCTGAAGGTTGAAGCCTTCAGTGTGGAAGTCAAGTCTTCCTGATATTAGAAGCTGTGATCATTTTAGGGGGTTGTAGCTCCCTTCCAGTAGTGGCTAGTAAATAAGATTAGGGGGTTGGATCCCCCTTCCAGTAGTAGCTAGAAAATGAGAGAAGGTTGCATCCTTCTGCAGGAGTGTGCCTTCGTACTAATATGAGTCTGCATCAGTACAACATTGTAAGAATTTTTCTATATAATAAAAATTGAATATAGAGATGACAACAACAATGTTTTTCTCCCAACTTGGGTTTCCACCTTAAATCCTGGTGTTCATGTGTGTTTCTTATGTGTGATTATTTATTCTGTTCTTACTACACATTTTTACTGCTTACTAAATGTTTAATGAATAAATGATGCATTGGACTAAGTAAAGTTCTGAAGATTTATTTTTCTAATAAGCTCACTGGAATACACAAGTTTCTTTTAAGAAAGTCATGTGCATACAAAAGCTGAATAAATTAAAGTCATGTATAGAAATAAGTGAGGAAAAGTTTTGCGAGTTTTTAAATATTGATTCACTGCCCCATCTTAGTATTTTTCCCAACAATTGGTTTCAGAGCAGGTCCTTCTAAAGAATCTTAATTTCTATAAGGAAGATCATCCAAGATGAGTAATCAAGATGGAACATCATCTATCAGACCAAAACTCTTTAACGGAAACAATTTAATCTTCCGTAAGACAAGAACAGGATCCTATCTTCAGTCTCTTGGAGCAAATGTTTGGGCAATATTTGAAGGAAGTTACCACTATCCAACTGCAGTTCCAACAGATTCATCAGCAAGGAAGAACTATGAAACCAATGCAAAATTAGTCAATGCATTATATGGAAGTATGACTGAATCAGAATTTGTCAAAGTTATGCAGTTAAATACAACAAAGGAGATATGGGAAAAAATCATTATGATCTATGAAGGTGATGCCAAGGTAAAAAGTGCTAAACTCCAATCTCTCAGAATTCAATATGAAAATCTCAGAATTCATAATGATGAAATTATTTCTAGTTTCTTTTTGCGTCTAGATGAGATTGTAAATCGTATGAGACTCTGTGGGTGAATACATAAGAGACAAAACTTTAGTATAGAAAATACTAATATCTCTAACTCCTAAATTCGAGTCAAAAGTGTCTGCTATTGAAGAGAAGCAGGATCTATAGACTCTTACTGTTGTTCAACTTCATGGGATCTTGAATTATTTTGAAATGAGAAAAGGAGGTCCATTTGAAGTCAAAGAAGGAAAGGACAAGGAAGAAAAAAAATAAGCAGGGTATGTATCAAAAGAAGATGAGGTAAATTTTGTAAATAAACTACAACTTGGCACTGAAAGGTTTAGAGGTAAGATTCCTTTCATTTTTTTTTCTTGTGGAAGAGTGGTTCATTGTGTTGCTAAATGCCCCCATAAAGATAATCATGATAATGGAAAGGATTTAGAAAAAGGTAATAGGAGAGGATTTGTCAATAGAAAAAGTTACTATACTCATGAAGATAGTGATGGCTTGTCAAAATAGTGAAGAAGGAGAATCTTATCAAGATATTAGACTACTCAGGGCATTTGAAAAAGACACTAGTGAGGCTAAAGATACTTTTATGGATGCTTTATAAGAAAACAATTTTCTTGAAGAAATCACTCAACTCAAAATATGCTTGGAAGAGAAAAAAATAGCCATAGATACTCTAAAGAATCAAATCATAGAAAAGGAGAAGCAAAGTGAGAAATTAGAATGTGAAATAATAAGTCTAAGAAAGGAACTTGAGAAAGTAAAAACTCTAAATCTTATATTTTCTAAAGGATATGAAACCTTAGATGAAATTATCAAGGTTCAACGATATCCTCTTCTGAAGATAGGTCTTGGATATATTGGTGAATCTTCTCAGTCAGAAAATTCCTCAGCTACAAGCTATCTAAATGCAACAAAAGCCAGCCAGCAAAGCTTCATCACTCAGCAAAAGAACAAAGACAATGTCTAGGTAAAACATGATCATTCAAATTCAAGGATGAAAAATAGAAGAAATATCAGTCAAAAGGTAAACAACACTAGAAGGTTCTATGATCATAGAAATTTCTTCTTTAATGGAAAATTTTTCTCATGTCATAATTTTGGTCACAAATCTGTTCAATGTGTTGCATACAAAACTATCAAATAAATGAGACAGGAATAAAGAAGAATACTTATAACAATTTTTCTCCTCTTCAAGATGAAATTGAATGTTCATTTTTCAATAACTTTGGACATGAGGAATCTGAATGCAAGAGAAAAATTTAGCTAAAAGAACAAATATCCACAAGTTCCAAGGTATGGAGAAGGAAGGACTTACAATTTGAAAGTTGCAGCATAACTTTATTTGCAGAAGGAGAAAAAAATCAATGGTATATTGATAACGTATGTTCAAAACACATGACAGGTGATAAAGATAAAATTATTTCATACAATGCATTAGAGAAGGAAAATAATGTTACTTTTTGAAATGACTCTCCTGCCATCATTAAGGGTAAAGGGTATGTTTTTATAAAATAAAAGGTTAAAGCTAATAATGTTATGTATGTTTATGGATTAAAGCATAACTTATTGAGTGTTAGTCAAATGTGTGATCAAGGAAATGAAGTTGTCTTTCGATCAAAAGAGTGTGTGGTTCGTCAACTTGACACAAGAAAGACCGTAATAAAAGGAACAAGAACACCAAGCAATATGTATATATTGAAAGGTGGCCAAGAACAATTTTATCTAGGTAAATCTATAGAAAATTGGTTATGGCACAAAATATCGGGACATCTGAGCTTTTCTCAAATAAGAAAATCAAGCAGGCTCAAAGTTGTTCATGATCTATCCAACATCAAAGTTACCTGAAAGTACCATATGCAATCATTTTAATTCAGTAAGCAAACGAGGGTTCAATTTAATGCCAAATAAAGATAAAAAGTAAGCCTCTTGAACTTATACATAATGATTTATGTGGACTTGTAAGGAAAAATTCACCTTGTGGAGAACAATGCTATATCTTATTCATTGATGAATTTTCTAGAATGTGTTGGATCGGTTTATTGAAACATAAAGATGAAATATTTTAAAAATTTAAGGTCTTCAAAGCTTTAGTTGAAAATGAATTAGATATAAAAATCAAATGTCTTAGATCTGACCGAGGAGGAGAATATATATCAGATGAATTCTTTGATTTCTGTGAACAATATGGCATAAAAAGATAGTTTTCTGTAGCTGTAACTTCACAAAAAAATGACGTGGAATAAATAATGAATAGAACAATTCAACAAATGGATCATGCTATGCTTGATGAATCTGGGACTCCTAAAACCTTTTGGGGTGAAGCTGCTCATACTATAGTAAACATTCTCAACAAGTCTCATGTTCGTGTAAATAGTGATAAAAATCCTTATGAACTCTGGTATGGTAATACTCCCACTGTGAAGCACTTTAAAGTTTTTGGAAGCAAATTTTATATAAAAAATAGTGATGAAAAACTTGGTATGTTTGAACCTAGAGCAGATGAAGGAATATTTCTTGGTTACTCTTCTAGAAGTAAAGCATACAAATGCTACAATAAGATACTTCAGAAGATTGTTGAATGTATTGATGTTGTGATTGATGAATCTCTCAGAGCTCCCAAAAGAAAAATAAAAACAAATGAGGATGATGATGATGAATGTTTTCCCTCATTAAATAACAACAATATGTCAGGAGAACCTACCAGAAGAAGATACACCAGAAAGAGAAAAGGCTCCATCTAGGTATGTTCAAAAGAATCATCCAGAATCTCAAATTTTGGGAGAAAAGGAATCAAGGGTAAAAAAAAGAAGAGCTCTTGTAGGATCTCCCAGTTATCTAGCATTTTTATCCACCATTGAGCAAAAAATTGTAAATCAAGCCAGTAAAGATGAATGTTGGATTCAGGCCATGAATGAAGAACTTGATCAAATTAAAAATAATAACACTTGGGAATTGGTTGCAAGACCTCATGATAAAAATGTTATTGGAACAAAGTGGATATTCAAAAACAAGTTAAATGAAAATGGAGATGTAATTAGAAACAAAGCTAGACTTGTTTATAAAGGGTATGCACAATAAGAAGGAATACACTTTGAAGAAAAATTTGCACCAGTAGCCAGACTTAAAGCCATAAGAATATTTATTGCATTTTAAAGTTTTCAACAATTAAAGGTTTATCAAATGGATGTAAAATTGGCTTTCCTTAATGGTGATCTGGAAGAAGAAGTTTATTTAGAAAAACCAGAAGGATTCATTCTAGGAAATGATGAAAAACTTGTTTGCAAACTTTAAAATCCCCTATATGGTCTAAAACAAGCCCCACATGCATGGTACTATCGTATTGACAAATATCTTCAACAACAAGGTTTCAAAAAAGGATATGTAGATAGTAACTTATACATAACAATTGAGGATGATAAACTCTTAATTATTGTTGTTAATGTTGAAGACATCATTTTTGGGAGTAATGAAGAATCCATGAGTCAGAAATTTTCTTCTGTAATGAAACAAGAATTTGAAATGTCTTTACTTGGGGAACTAACATATTTTCTTAGCTTACAAGTGCAACAATAAAAAGATAGCATCTTTCTCTCACAAGAAAAATATCTCAAGTAGATCTTGAAGAAGTATGGGATGGAAAAATCCAAACCTGTGAGCACTCCGAAGGTGACTAGATGTAACCTCAGTTCTCATGATGATTCTCCTATGGTAAACCAACCAGAGTTTAGATCTATGATTGGAAGTCTTCTTTATCTAACAGGGGCTAGACTAGATATCATGCATGCATTTGTGATCGTTGGACGATTCCAAGCCATTCCAAAGGAGTCACATCTTCAGGATGTAAAAATAATATTCAAATATCTACAAGGAACTCAAGATTTTGTTCTATGGTATCCCAAGAATGTTGATCTTACTCTTAATTCTTACACAAATGCGGATTAGGCTGGAAATGTTGATGACTCGAAGAGAACTAGTGGTGGTGCATTTTATATGGGGCCCCGATTAGTATCTTGGTTCATAAAGAAACAAAGTTCCATTGCCTTATCTACAATAGAAGCATAATAAGTGGTTGTTGCATCATGTTGCACACAACTTCTTTGGATGATGCAGACATTACAGGATATTAAAATTAAATGTTCTCCTCCCATCTCCATCCTATGTGATAATACAAGTGCCATCAGTATCTCAAAAAATCCTATTATGCATTCAAAAAATAAGCACATTCCTATCAAGTATCACTTTTTACGAGAACAAGTGCTTGAGAAAAAGGTTAGATTGGAGTATGTTCCCTCCAAAGAACAAGTTGCTGACAGATTTACTAAACCTCTTCCCAGAGAAGCATTTGAATATCTCATATAGAAGCTGGGAGTTGTATCTGCCTCACTTATCTGATCTGTTTGATTTCAGAAGATTAAATTTGGTACACAGGTTTCATGATGCATAGTTGCATATATATGCGAGTTTCTCTCTATACAGTTGCATATGGATCTTTTGATCATAAAATCTACATGTCAGCCTTCAAAACAGTCTTTGTCATATATGGTTTGGCTATGTTGCTCAGGTGTTAATGGGTACAGTCTGCGGTTCTGGTTTTCAATGGACATTTCCTTTCCTTGATATTTATCTTCTTGATGAAGATGCGTTAATGAATTTATTGTTGAAAATGTTCAGGATGCACAGGTTTAGGGGGAGAATTAGCCTTGTTGGATATAAAGCCTTGTTGGAATTCTGATGGTTACTAAAGTGTGTTTAATGATATCTCTATATTGAGATACTTTAGTCTTGGTTATAAAGTCATATCTATAATTTGATGTAAGGGTCATATAGAGACCTATGATGTAAATATTTTCATATTCAGTCATGTAGGGAATTTTTCAAATTTGTAAACCCATTTGGTCAGGTGCTTGAGTAAAAAATGTAAACCCACCTAGTTAGGTAGTTGAGTCAAATATGTAACCCCACTTGGTTGGGTAATTTATGTATGTATGCATCCTTGGTGATAGGAAAGGTTGTAGAGCCTTGCAGATCTGTTTTCAAACTACAACATGTGTTCAGGGGGAGTATGGTCTATATAGCGAAGTGCATACCTCGGGATTCCTTTATCGGTTTGCCCTTTTCTCTTGATGTCAAAGGGGGAGAGTAACTTGGTGTTTGAATAATTCTTATGATTGATGTTTCTACCAGGTATCTTCAAGTTGTGGTGATCAAACACCAATATGGTTTCCATCAAGTTAAAAGAGGGAGATTGTTGGCATTATGATGTAATATGTTGTCCTTGATGGAAACCTACTTTTGATAGCAATCTATTCGTTGAAGATGTAAAATTGATGTATCTATAGGTCAGTTCAGATGTGACAGAGAAAGAAATTCAACTCTGTGATAGAGGAATGATGAAGGTAAATTTTCAATATGTATGTGCAGGTTTGATGAAGGGAACCCACGTATACCTGCAAGTTTTATGAAGGGAACTCGAGTGTACATCTAGAACTAGTGTATACGTAGTTTTGGTGAAGAAAAGTCACATATACAGGCGGGTAAAAAGAAGAAAAGTAGTGTATGTACTTACGCACTCAATTTATGATACGAGGGGTCCATACCATGGTATTAGCCCACAATATTGAGTGCAGTAATGAATATTTGATCCTGTCCAAGAATACCGCTAGAACTTGTATGGTTTTGGCTCATGGTATTGGTAAAGGTTAAATATCTATAAGGAGGTGAAGATCATAGTGAAAAGGTGTGCATGTGTATGGGTATTTATTGAATACTTCACTCTGAAGTATATCTGCATGGAATGGGTTACAATTTATTGATAGATCTGAAATAATGATGCACCAATGAATACAATGATGGATTAGATCTCTAGACCTGAAATGACTATGTATTTTATTGATATGTTTGTAATATGTTTAGATCTGTGATCTGGCACATGTTTGCTGAAGTGAAGGGTATGATCTGATTAAGTTTTTTGATTTGAAGTGTTACGCAGTCTTGAACATTTACATATCTATATGCTGGTTCGTCATGGTGAAAGCGCATATACCCACGAGTTCGTTTCAGAAAAATAGCGTATGTAATTAGTTAGGGTTTTTCTGAAGAATACTAAAGAAAATCTCTAATCATTTCTGCTATATTTCTACTGTCTATCAATGAAATTTTTCATGTAGATATGGATTGTTTAAATACCCTTTATGTTGCTAGTTGATTATATATAAATGTGATCAGTGACAGGGTGATTGAAGATGATGGATGCTGCTGACTGAACAACGGTTTTGTAAATCTGAAAAAGTATGGCTGAATGTCTCTAATATGTTCTGAGTTTGTTCAGATTACTAATTTCAGTATATAAATATCTATATGAAAGTTCGTCCATAGGAAAGCACGTATACACACAGGTTGCATTAACTAAAGTAGCGTATACAATTGGTTTTATGAATGATCTGGGTTGAAGTTGATTCTGCATGTTAATTTAGTAGTGTGGGTTTATTGCTGTGATTTGGTTACAGTGATCTCACTATTATGTTTAAAGATTGGTTTCTGGATATTGGTGTTCATCTACATATTGTGTTGTGTTGAAGTTGTTGGATCCAGTGTGAAAAATTATGCAATGTGGTCTGTAGTGGTTCTAAGGGTTGAATCCTTTAGTGTGGAAGTCGAAGCTTCCTTCCAGTAGAATCTGGTGATCATTTCGGGGGGTTGTAGCTCCCTTCTAGTAGTGGCTGGTAAACGAGATCAGGGGTTGGAGCTCCCTTCTAGTAGTAGCTGGAAAATGAGAGAAGGTTGCAACCTTTTGCAGTTGTGTGCCTGCATACTGATATAAGTCTGCATCAGTACAACATTGTAAGAAATTTTCTATATAACAAACATTAAAGACAGAGATGAAAACATAAGTGGTTTTCTCCCGACTTGGGTTTCCACCTTAAATCCTAGTGTTCATGTGTGTTGGTTATGTGTGATGATTTATTCTATTCTTATTGCACATGCTTACTACTTACTAAATGTCTGATGAATAAATGATGCACTGGGCTAAGTAAAGTTCTAAATATTTATCTTTCTTAAGCTCACTGGAATGCGAAAGTTTATTTTAAGAAATCCACGTGAATACGCGAGTTGAATTAATTAAAGGCGTGTATAGAAATCAATAAAAGTAAGGAAAAGTTTTTTGAGTTTCTAAATGCTGATTGAGCCCCCCCTTTCATTATTTTTCCCAACAGAAATATTGAATCTACAATTTTCTTCTCTATGACCATAGTTCGTGAATGTGAGACAATACCTTGGGATTGTATCATTGTATCTAGAAGGATACCTTCTACATTGTGTTGAATTATTACCATTTCTATTTTCTTGGCCATTATTTTGTATTTGTTGCTACTAATATCTCTTGGGTTGTATAATCTCCTTTTTCTGTTGTTTAGGCCCTTCTTTCACTGTTGGAACAAAGGTAATTTCCTTCTTGCCTTTTAGCTCTACTTCTGTGTTGGACTCAACTTCAAAGCCTATACTAGTTTGATTTGAGGAGACTCTCTGTGCTTCCCATATCTTATTCAAATTATCAGTCCCTTTACCAAATTTCTGATTGAAACTCAATTGTGTTTTGGCCCTCTCCAGCTCCTTGTTTAGTAACACGACTTCTCCTTCCTTCCTTCTTAACTTCTTCTATTTGAAAAATAAATGGCTCAATAACTTTAATTTTTTCTTATATAAAAGAATCCTTCAGAGACTTATTTTTCTTCCTTGGCCTCTCTATTTCCTCAAGTGCACTTACGAGTTCTCATACAAGATCTACATATCCCTCTTCATCATCATAATTAATAGCCTCAACTTGCATATTTTCTAAGGCCATAAAAATAAATTATTTAGTGCTATCATAATATTTCCTCATCAGAGGATTGGTTAGGTTCACTTTCCAAGGAGCTCTCTTCTTGAACAAGAAACCCATTTTTTTAGACTTCTTTTGGCCCTTTTTAACTTTCTTGAATCTTTCTTTAGGATCATAATCTTTCTACTTCATTTCAGGACACTTTGATGCATAGTGACCAAGTTTTCCACAATTAAAATACTTAAAGGGTAGCTTACCTTTATACTTTCCCGATCCTCGCCTGAGCTTCCTCCCAAAGTTGGATTCTTCTTCATCTGTTCACAACAAGAGTCATCATGCTATTATTTGCACTTATTTTCTACTTTGAAGGTTGATTCTTTAGCTGCAAACATGACTTTAGAAATCCTCATCTCATAGGCAGTGAGTATACCAAGTAATATATCTATAGTGAGAGAGTTCAAAGTGGTCATTTATTCAATGTCCTACACATTGGGATTTAAACATTTTAGGAAGAAATCTAAACACCTTTTGAACTACTTCAACTTAATCTATATTCTCATCAAGTCCTTTTATGGTGTTCTCAACTTCATCAACTCTTAAAAAATACTTCCCAATATATTCATCATCATGCATACTTAAAGACTCAAATTGCATATTGTACCCTTGGAGTTTAGATTTCCTTACCTTGTTGTCTCCTTCATAGAAAATTTTCATCTTGTTCCAAAGAGATTTGGCAGATGTGTAGTCCATAACTTTGACAAGCTCTGATTAGGTAGGCCAACAAGTAGGGCATTCATTGGTTTATCATTGCATGTGAACTCCATCCTTTTATATTTGGTAATCACTGTTGGAGGCTTTTGATATTCTTGTTCCACAACATCCCACACATAAGATCCAATTGATTGAATGTAGGTCTTCATCCATACTTTCCAAAACACATAATTTGTTCCATTTAATATAGGTTCGCTGTTGGTAAATTCCCCTTCCTGGTTTTCCATGGTCCTTGATCTTTCTTCTAGCTGTTAAACTTATCTAAAGTAACAAACTCTGATACCAATTATTGGAAACCACGAAAGTACTTGGGGGGGGGGTGAATCTGTATTGTAGGAGTTTTTCCAAAAAAAAAATTATTTCAATTGGTTCAAGAACACTAGGACACATAGAATAATTTTAAAAATTAATTAAATAATAAATATATCATTAATCACAATGGAACACAGAAGGAACAAAAAATTATTCAAAACTTCTCTTCAATTTATTCACAAGGAAAAATTCAACTTTTTGTTATAATTCTCTAGATACAACCAACAAGAAGCTACAACTCCCTAATGTATAGCTACAAATGCAAGGAGCTACAACCCAAAATATTTACCAAAAAATACTTGAAGAAGCACCAACCCCTGATCTGCAAGCTACAACTTGCTTGGCACTCATTGATTTATATTTCATTCATTTCCATACTAGAACCATGAATTTCAACTCTTCCTTCAAGATAAAATAGTTTCCTCCTAATCACCAAAACCTTCAGCAATCTCTGATTTCTAAGAACACTATAAACTTAACCTCAACTCATTCATGAGAACTATCCAACCTGTTTTCTCAAGCCTGCTTATAAATAATTTGGCTCAATATTTTTGGCCTCTTTTATTTTCTTGTATTACTGCATGAATCCTTATTTTTTTCCATTTTCCTATTTATTTCAGTCTTTTGAACCTGTTCTCCAAGTTCTTAGACCTCAACCATCCTTTTCTGTAAGTTAAATTGATATTTTCTACTTATTTTAGCTATTTTGGCCTATTAAGATGTTTTAGCAAGGATTTTCTATTTTAGAGGCTTCTTAAATTTGGATTAACTACCAAAACAACCACTAATATGTCAATTATGCTGCTAACTCATTTCATCCGTAAGCCCCAAAGATCTGCTAAATTTTAGCTTCCGACTCATTGCATCCATGCACATGCCCATTGCATTTTATTATATGCCCAAAGGCCTTTTAATATGTTGCTGCCAAAGTAAATTTCTCGGCCATTTTTAAAATTTATTGCAAATGTTTTTGATTCCACCAATTTTGGCCTTTAGCCCCTTTTGCATTAACACTTGTCTGTTTTTCAACATGTGATTCGGTGTAGTGACATCTGGATAGGGCTTTAGGAGCTAATCCATTTTTATGCCTGAAAGGTTTATTTTCCTTTCTTATAAACTTCTACACCCTTTGTCTTTTGATATATGTGGCTTCATGTTGGCATTAAGCTTGTAAATCTATTTCACGATGCTTTAAAATGTCCTCTGCGTAAATCTTCCGATATGGGCTTGGCAAGCTTAGATGATCTGTGGGGTCCTCCTAATGGATTTCTCATTAGCTACTACTTTTTCAAAAGCCACCACCATATTGATGCCTGATACCTAACACTTTCACTCTATGCACCTTCAAAAATCATCAGTATCATACCTGCAGAATGAGATGTAACACGGTGTTCGCCTGCTGCCTCAAGAGCCAATGTAAAATCTCTCGGGTTGAGTCACCTCTGATACTTCCTATGCTAGTCCACATCCAGTCAACTTGCCAATTTCTTAATTGATCCACTTATTTATTTTGTGCTCTGAATAGCTAGATGATGTCACTTTGACATCACATGTGCCACGTGTCTACCTATGATTGGTCTACGTGTCACTCAAAATTCGGCCCTTCGGATGCCCAAAAACACCGAATCTTCCTGCCACATGTCACACTCCTATTAAGTGTTCTAACGTTATTTTTCTTCGTTATCTAGGTCAATGAAATACTGTCATGTGTCCACTATTAGAGAGGAGAGAAGCATTAGAGAAATTTTGAGGTAAAAAATGGGCCTCAAAACAAAAATGTACAACCAAAGTTAACTTTATAAGAACCAATAATATTCAAAATGATGATGTCAACTATGGGGGATGATTCACCCTTTTTGGAGTAGAAAAGTAAAAATAGAAAAAAATAGAAAAAATAAAAAACTACTTTTTCAATGCATATTTTCAAATGATCTCCCTATAGTTTTACACAAATTTTGAGTGGGAGCATTCATTGGATGCATAACTTAATTCCTCATACAAGGAGTACCCATGTTGCCTACTTTTGATGGCCCCTGCTATATGAAAAAAGAGAAATACATGAAAAACTTGATTTTAATCACGTTTTTCATTTTTCATTTTTTTGTGTATCTTGTTGCATCGAAAGTATGCAACATGGTTGTTGGAGCTGGGATCACCGCGAAGTAAGAACTGAGGAAAGACTTCACAGATCGAGGAGCGGAGCACATGAAAAAATTTATATTCTGAGTCATAGGGGCTTTGGGGTGTGTCAAATCCCCTTATTATGTAATGGGATGGGATAATTTGTGAATGTTGGACTCTGCCCATGGTTTTAGGCCATGATATTGTAAATTCCCAATCTATATAAGGAGTCTATATAGAAGTCATAGGGAATAAAGTAGAATTTGAATGATGCATTTAGATGTAAGATTTCTTTGAGTTAGAGTCTATTTCTGGATTAGAGGAAAATGCTCCTGCATCTTTGTGAGTGGAGACTTTAGGAAGTTTGCAGCTGTGTGCGTAGACCCATGCAACTATGTGTGCAAGGTGGAAAGTGGATGTACGAGAAGGATGTTGCTATTAATTAAAGAACCATTGAGAAATATCAAAGTTATATTAATGTGTTTTTCTTTTACTTACTGTTTCTAAATATTTATGCTGAAAAAGGGTTTGATCTATTACTGAGTAGCTTAGTCCTATGTATGATTATTTACTTTATTTTTTATAAGAATAAGTAAGATCACGCAACCTGTGAGTAAGTTCAACAAATGTGTTGAACCTCATAGTTATTACTAATAAATATGGCCTATTAAGCTCTATTAAGAAATAAAAACCATAAATCCACAATGTAGTGTCCCTCTGGATGCAGAAAATTGGTTCTAGCATCCCCCTATATTGCCTTGGGTGATACTTTGGTCTATGCAAGAAGATCGTTTCCAAAAGGGCTGGTAATAGTGGGTTTTGTTGGACTGCGTAGTCACTTTGAACCTAGGTCTAGGCCCCATAAAGCCAACAAATGGTTCTGTTTCTGGGACTGGGATTTGACTGAGGGATAGATGGATGTGGAATCCATCTAAGGAATAGATTGAATATTGCATTGATTAAAAAGAGTGTGAATTTTCTGTGCATGAAAATTGAAGTTCGCGCATCTCTACTGAACATTGGCTATAGAATAATATATATACATATTAGTATGAGATATTTTCGCATCAATTTATAGCGAGTGGTATGAGTGGATATCAAGACTAGTAGCGCATGTTGGTTATTTCGATAATAGACCCATTGTGTGGACCTCAGAGCTAATTGAGAAGCTAAAAAGGACTGATAACAAGATCACAAGGGTTGTTTATTATTAGATAGATAGTATCCTTGGATGGTTCATCACTCAGTTCATGATTGAGACATCTGTATCTTATAGCGAATAAAAGCCCAAGTTCTTCAGAAACCTTAGAGGTAAGTACCTGAATTCACTGAAGTTTTGGCTTAAAATGCTATTTTGTGAAAATGGTATATTACATATGTGCTCAGATTAATGGTTGAAGAAATAGAACCTAGTGCTACGTGAAGCGGTAAGAGATTTAGAATAGGTTGGGGTACTTACGTTGAAACTAAATATAGACCACTGTTTGAATATGAAAAAGGAGAAAGCAACTCCGCTACTTCATGAAGTTTGTCATTGAGATATGAAAGTAAGCAAAGTGTCAAGGAAATTCACCAACCCTCCACCCCCATCATTAATCCATCCCATTATGTCCATTCACCTCCACCTCCACCTCCCTCATTCACCATGTCCCAACCCTCGAAGATGCCTATGTTCAAGGGAGAAAATGACTCCGAACAGTTCTGGTTTCTGGTAGAAGCGATATTGAGTTCGAAGAATGTTATAGATGAAAAAATGAAGAAAGCATAGTTGATTACAACATTTCAAGATAGAGAATTATCTTGGTACATGAAATATGTTACGACAAATTCTAATGCTTCTTTGGCTGAGACAAAGACCTCACTGAACGTTGAATTTAAGAAACCAAATTCATAGTCTTAGTGTATCACAGAGATCAAAGAAATTAAGCAGCTAACGACCGAGTTTGTATGGGAGGTAGATAAAATATTTAAAACATTGTTGAGCCAAATTATTTTTAAGATCTCGTATGACCAACATAGAGAATGGTTCATTGCTACATTGTTGCCTCATCCTAGACTACCATTGTCTCAACGGAATATTTCAACTCAGCGCTGGATAGTGCGATGAAGATTGAAGCATTTCCCATAGCTAATTCAAGTATATGAGTGCAAAAGATTCAAACTAAGTTCGCAAGCTTGCATATTGAGCTCCAGGATCTAAGGAAGGGAAAGGAGATTCTCCCAGAGATGAGAACAGAGGTCTGGTGTCTCAAATTCAAAGCATAGGTTCAATATAAAGAATAATTCCTTGTTTATAGAGACTATTTAAACACTATGATGTTGAGTCCATTGAATCTTGGATCGAGCGTAGGGCCTATTGTAGGGCCTAGTGTATGGTGTAGCCTCTGTGAAGTTGCAAGCCAAAATTCCATAGACTTTTTTCATCTATTGCAGAAAGTTTTCAGATCACCAAAAAAATTGTTCTATAACTTTCACAGTTTGGTAGGGCATAATGAACAACATTGTAAGATCTATGAGCTGATGATGCAAGATAGTCCTGGTGCGTATCAGAGACAAGTATAAGGGCGCAAAGCTTTGGGTTCGCCAACCACGCGAGGAGGTTCCCTAGGCCAAGGAGGAGGCGTAAGTCATGGGCACATGCAAATCATATGCTACAACTGCGGACAGACTAGACACTTTTCCAGGGATTGTCAGAATCCCACAATGACTTCCTGTAAGTATTGTCAAGAATTTGGTCATGAAATTGAAAAGTGTCCTATTTTGTTAGCTAAAGTGCAGGAGAATCACAACCAACAGTCGACTCAAAATATCCAAACGATGAGGTCTGAATTGCGACAAGTCGATCCAAGTTAACATAGTAATGTGTAGTGGTGTGATTACTGGAGGAGACCATGCAAAAGGAAGAAAGGCTATGATGCAGTTTAGGAAGGCTGAGGATAAAAATGTTGGCTTCAATGTGTAGTGTAAGAAAGAGACATTCATGTAAATAAGGAAGACGTTTATAAATCCTAAGGCTTCACCACCTACCACGCAGAGACAACTATTTCCATTGGAGAACAAGCCTAAGGAGAAGACCGAAGTAAAATAAGTGGACCAGTCTATCTTGGAATCCTTCTTGCAGATGCGTATGAAATTGATGAGCGACTAGAGGGTTGTAGAAAGACTGCAGGAACTAATAGATAACTATGCTAGAAAGGAAATTATTTAGTTGGAAAAACGCATGGTAAATAAAGTATACAAGAACAAGAAGAGGATTGATCAGGGGATGCGGTTGAATACACATATTGGAGATTATGAGATGGACCAAGTCATTCTAGATCTAGGATCAAATGCCAATGTTATTCCAAAGAAAACACGGGGGCAGATGGGAAGGCCTAAGCTACAATGGTTGCCAATTCAATTGTGGATGGAAAATAAGTTGAAGATCATTCCTATGGGGAAATTGCAGGGGATTAGCGTAGATATTGATGGCGCTAGTGTGTTGGTCGACTTCGTAGTGATTGAGATTGTTGATGACAATAATCCATATCCTCCGTTGTTGGGGTTTAACTAGGCTTATGACATGGATGCTATAATCAACCTGAAGAAGAGGAAAATGACATTTGAACATAATGGTACCTGGGTTGTTGTGCCACTAGATCCTTTCGAGAGTGTGTGATATATAGAGCCTGACTAGCATGAGTATGGAGATGTTGAGAATGATCAGATATATAAGCTTACTGCGCAAGATGAATACTAGATCAATCCCACCGCTAATGATATAATATGTTGGGAGCGTGATAGTTCGTGTGTTCCAGATTCATGAGGAGTTGGAGCACTGACAAAATCGTTTGCATGAAGTGACTACTAAGCGTTGTAACAAGGTGACCAAATCTCTGCACTATGTCAGATCAGAAGTATAAGACTTACCTTTTTATGATGGCATGGGTAATGCTGTCTTATTTTTGGAAAAAATTGAGAAAAATGTGCCTGAATAACAGAGGTATGAAGATTTGGACTTCACATTAAGGTCTACCCCAGCTTGATGGTGGGGCGCGCATAGGGAAAGTTTCGAAGGATGGAAGGAATTTTGCAAATTGATAAGGTTGAGGTTTAGTCAGGTTAATACGAATATCGAAGAGAAGTATTATGTCCAGAGGGATCCACATAAGAGTTTGGCTTGTTGGGCTGAAGCTTGGGGCATTGAACCTCATACAGAATGGGTGCACATATTCTTTCACTCGTTGGATACGATAGCTCAACAATGGTATCTTAAAACCGAGCTGCACCATGGAACTGTGGATTGGGATGAGTTGATATATGGGTTTCTATTAACATATAGCTTCGTTGATGGTTGGGAGTGCATTAAAGAGGCTCTTCAAGGATTGAAATCAAGAGTATTTCATATGACTAAGGAGCCAAGGACTTTGGTACAACTTGACTGGGTTGCGTAGTTGGTACAGGCCCAAGAATGTTACAATTTGATCACAACGGATGAGGAGGAGGATCCGCGTGATGTTCATATTCCTGAATCTGAAGGAAAGAACACGGTTGAAAGGCCTGAGATAACAATGTCGGATGTAGCATGACGAGTCAGGATGCAACAAGTCAACATAGGCTCAGAGGCAGAGCCCAAGTTTTCAAAAATAGGGGACTATTAGGACGATGGAACAATCAGTAAGGTCACTAAGCAACTGCATGAATACTAGGACTTGTTCCCTAAAAAATTATCGCAATTAAAAGGCATCTTGGGTGATCTAGGAGTAATGAAAATCACTTTGAAACCTGATGCCAAACCATTTTAGCATCGCCCATATCGGTGAAACCCAAAGTACAAGGAGAAAGTAAGGGAAGAAATTGACAAAATGCTTGACATTGGCATCATTGAACTAGTTGAAGAGTCTGAGTGGGTTAGCCCTATGGTGGTCTAGGAGAAGAATAATAAAGGAGAGATAAGGATCTGTGTTGATCTTCGCAAGCTGAATGATGCATGTTTCCATGATACATTTCCTGCTCCATTCACAGATGAAGTTTTATAGAATGTTGGTGGGAAGGAAGCCTACTCATTTACGAATGGATTCTCTAGGTATCATGAGATCAGGATTGCGCCGAAAGATAGGATCAAGACCATTGGTCCTTTCAGTACACCGTCATGCCATTTGGGTTGAAGAACGTGCTAGCTATATTTTTCGTGGTTGTTGTTGCAACTTTCAAATAATATATCCACAATTTCCTCGAAGTATATTTCGAGGATTGAACAAAGAAGTATGTCTCTAGTTTGCGCTTGATGTTGGATACTTGCAAGATGTATCAGATCTCCTTAAAGCTAAAGAAGTGAATTTTATGCATACCATATGGTATTTTTTTGGTACACTTTGTGTGCAAATAAGGATTTATGGTAGACCCTGTGAAGATTGTCGTGATTATCAATTTAGAACCCCCAAAAAATTTGAAATAGCTACGCACGATGCTCCGACATATAGGTTATTACTGGAAATTCATTGAGGCATACGTGCATATTACTATGCCCATGGAGAAGTTATTAAAGAAGGATTTCAAGTTCTGGTGGGATGATGATTGTCAGCAGAGCCTCGATATCCTAAAGGAAAAAATGGTGATTGTGCCTATTCTTGTCTTCCCCGATTGGAAGAACATATTTCATGTACATGTCGATGCATCCTTCATAGCCCTAGGAGTTGTGTTAGCAAAAATCGGATAAGGAGATATTGATCACTTTGCAGCCTTTTCAAGTAGGAAGTTGTCTAAAGAAGAGAGGAACTACACCACCACAAAGTGCGAAGGGTAGGAAATGGTATATGCGCTGCAAAAATATAGGAACTATCTATTGGGGGCACACTTCAAAATGTTTAAAAATCATTCTACTTTGAAGTACTTGGACAACAAGCCTATATTGGGGGGGAAGATTTGCCAATGGTTACTATTGTTCCAATAAAATATCATTTCAAGGTAATTTTCAAGCCAAGGCATTTGAATGTCGAACCAAACCATCTATCCAGGATTGAGATAGGGGAGGAACCAATGAATCTAGAGGAAGGATTACCTGATATGAAATTTTTCACTATCAAGGTTGCAGATGAGAATTTCCTAGATATCAGTCAGTTTATCTCCACGAGAATCACACCTCAGAAATACACTACGTAACAAAAGAAGAAGTTTGTCTTAAGGGCGTCAGAATTTACCTTGATTGCGGGCCACTTGTATCAAATGGGGGTTGATGAAATTTTGCGATGATATGTTCTTGAGTATGAATGACACAACATATTGGTTGAAGCACATGGCATAGTTGCTAAAGGTCACTACGCAAGAAAACCTACTGCGCAGAATATTTTGCGCATCGGATTATGGTGGCCTATGATACATAAAGATTTAAAGTTTTATTCTAGCACATGCGATGTTTGTTAGATGACTGGAATACCGTCGCAAAGAGATGAAATGCCATTGCAACCTATTACACAACATTTTGTCACTGTCCCTGCATTCCTTATTCTGAATTCTGGAGGACCATCATAGTGACCACTATGTATTGTCACACATAATAATGAATTTCATTGCGTCCCTTAACATGCAAGGAAAAAAATCTCTGTGGACCATTCCTGAAGTAGACCCTTAAAAACATGTAATTTTGGGTCGGCGCTGTGGTGTGGTTAGGTCCTCACACCCATGGCTAGATTTACACTAGGCCTCGTGTCGTGGTCGCTCTGTCTTTGAAGAACGCTCGAACCAAGCTACTATTGGAAGGTTTTTTTAATATGGAAATGAAGCCTCTAAGATCTAACAGTTTCGTGGGTGGAATCATGGATGTTTTTTCGACTAAATGTGGCCAGGTTTCTCCCTTTGGCCTTCTAGTTCCTACAAAAATGAAACTTCCCAAAGGGATAGAACTTTCCACCACCATAAGTGGATCCCAAAGATCTTCCTTAGCTCCTATAAATTCCTCTTCATCCCATTGATTCTGCTAGTGAGAATAGACCAAGAGCTAGTGTGTAGAATATAGAAGAGAATACTTCATAGTTGTGAGAGAGTTTGAGCCTTTCGCTTCTTTGAACTGAATCGACGAATGAATGTTTTGGAGACATTCCCAATTGAACCCATCAAAGGAGGTCTACAACGTCAAGGCGTAGGTTTTAAAATCCCTTTTATACATTAATATGACACGATTGATTTCTAGTTCCATCTTTGTCTATGTTAATATTCAATGTTTCTGACTCTCCTTGACTAGTTAGATAGTCATAAATGAATATTTCTGCTCGTATGCTTTTAGTGTTTGCTTGATCTTTGTGCAGGTGTGTGGATATTGCTACCAACGAAGTGCAATGCTTGAAGAAAAAAGATCAAGGGATCACTGAAATGTACTGCGTCAAGAGAGTTGGATTGAGGTAGGACATATATTCCAATCTACATTCTGTTTATGAACTAGGAATTTAGAAACCAACATGTTCCCTTGTTGCTAGACCCACCCTAGGGCTAGAGGGATCACTTCTATCCACAAACGGGATTTTCTTGGACAACAAGTTGGCGACTCTGCTGGGGATGTACCGCGAATTCAGTCACCATGCTGGGGCCATGCAAACTCTTTTTCAAGCATAGTTTATCTTTGTTTCAAGCTTGTGTAAAAATGAAACCAATTCAAAGCATAGCTTTCGAGGTTTTCAAGCTTGTGAAAAAATGAAACCATTCTTATTTTACCTTTCGTGATTGCCATTTTATCATCCTATTTTGCCAGATGAACCTTGGTTTTCTCATTCCATCATCACCATCTCGTTGGTTGATCATACGCCTTCACTTGGTTGTTTTACCCATATCTGAGGAATCGTTGTGATGAGTGGTCTTGTTAGCTAGCCTCTTGAATTTTATCATGTTCCAAGCAGTTCCACCATAACCGGAACTAGTTGCTATCCTTTATACTACTTGTTCCTCCAAGAGGAGTCATCTTTCAGCTCTTTTCTAACTCTCTAAACATGAAAATATTGTCGAGTTATTGTCATTTTGAACTGGCTAAAGGCTGTGAAACGTCATCTACCCAGTATACGTTTACACCTTTTTTAGGCTGGGACATATTATTTACGAGAGAGGAATACCTTAGTCGAACATGGCTAAGAGGTTCTCTTAGATATCGTTTTCTACCTTTTCGTATCTGAGAGACAACCTATGAAAAGGGAGCTTCTGGAGTTTTCTTTTCTGCCTCTTTTCAAACTCTCTAAACATGAAAAGGCGCCGAGTTTTCCCTTTGTCAAACTCGTTAAATATAAATTACATTGGAGTTGTCGCCATGACGTTATCGAGTTCCTCCTTCCTAGGGCTTGTAAAATATAATAGGATGGATTTGTTCGAAGGACAAACTTACATGACAAGCATATGCTATCCCCTTCAAGCTTGTTTCCAAAAATTATTAGGGTACGTGCTAGAAATGGTGGGGGGAAATGGAACTAGTTGTCAGTGGCATCAAAAGTATGTCTCTCTTGAACATGAAACTTGTCTGTAGTTCATGTCAGGTTAGGGACATCCCACATTCGTCATTTTTCCTCCATCGATTTGGGTTATCAATTTTGACCTCTCATCTGCTCTTTGCTTTGTCACCATGACCTCAGATCCCTCAATGTCAAATAATGCCCAAATTCTAGAGTCGTGTCACAAATATGTTCAAGAGAATTCTCTTCTTCAATTTTCAACCCTTGATTCTCTGTTTAGTCTTGATTCATTATCATCTTATTCCTCTGTCTCGTGTCAATGATGTGGGAAACATTATGGCCCTCCTTCGACCGATCACTTCCTATTGACTTCAGCTCATTATCCAGGAAGCCTAATCTAGAGACTCACTTTTGGTACCTTAGAGCTTGCATGCCTCAATGGAAATTTGTTCGCATTTGATGACAAGTTCTCATCATTGGCATTCGATCGAGTGGTTTCACGGATGTTCAACTCCAGTTCATTTTTCACATTCCGTGGATTGTACTAGAAGTACCTTGAGAACCATTGTCATTATTGGAGGTTTATCTCATGCCTGTTAATAGCTTCCATCATCGGCTGGTAATCAAGCGACTTTCTTGCATGTTCAAATTTAGGTCATTCATTCACATGCCTGAATTTGTACTTGTTTGGGTGGGGATGAAGCACAAGACCTTGGGTTTTGTCTGATGAAATCCAGGAAGTGGGATGATTTGGTTTGTCTTGAATATATACACAACTCTTCTGATTGGATGGTTGCGACCATACCTGAGTCTATTTTATGATCCTTCTATCTAGATGGTTGTATCCATACCATGGATCTTATTACATGTTCTCTATTATGGATGGCTGTGTCCATACCTTTTACTCATATATCAGAGATATCAATCGTACTTGATCTTGTAGGTCCTCCGACGGAGGCATTTTGGTTTGGGAATATTTTCGTAAATAATTTCACCCCTCCCTCTCTCTCAAACTTTATGCTTTAGGGGGCATCTGTTACATAAATTTTTGTCACCGTCCCTGCATTCCCTATTCTAAGTACTAGAGGACCATCATAGTGACCCTTGTGTACTATCACAAATCATAATGAATTTCATTGCATCCCTTAACATGCAAGGAACAAAATTTGTGTGGACCATTCCTGAAGTAGACCCTTAAAAACATGTAATTTTTGGTCGGTGTTGTGGTGTGGTTATTTCCTCACCCCCATGACTAGATTTGCACTAGGCCTCATTCTGTGGTCGCTCTGTCTCCGAAGAACCCCCATGTCGAGATACTTTTGGAAGTTTTTTTTTAATATGGAAATGAAGCTTCTAAGCTCTAAAAACTTCGTGGGTGGAATCATGTATGTTTGTTCGACTAGATGTGGTCGGGTTTCTCCCTTTGGCCTTCTAGTTCCTACAAAAATGAAACTTCCCAAAGGGATAGACCTTTCCTCCACTATAAGTGGATCCCAAAGCTCTTCATCTACTCCTATAAAATCCTCTTCATCGCATTGATTCTACTAGTGAGAATAGACCAAGAGCTCATGTGCAGAAGATAGCAGAGAATAGTTCGTAGTTGTGAGAGAGAATTTGAGCCTTTCGCCTCTTTGAGCCGAATCAACGAATGAATGTTTTGGATACATTCCTGACTAAACCTGTCAAAGGAGGTTACAACTTCAAGGCATAGGTTGTAAACTCCCTTTTATACATTAATGTGACATGTCTGATTTCTAGTTCCATATTTGTCTATGTTAATATTCAAAGTTTCTAACTCTCCTTCAGTAGTTAGATAGTCGTAAATGAATATGTATGCTCATATGATTTTAGTGTTTTATTGATCTTTGTGTAGGTGTATGGATATCTCTACCAATGGAGTGCAAGGCTTGAAGAACAAATATTGAGGGATCACTGCAACTTACTATGTCAAGAGCGTTGGATTGAGGTAGGACATATATTCCGAGATGAATTTCGTTTATGAACTAGGAATTTAGAAACCAACATGTTCCCTTGTTTCTAGACCCACCCTAGGGCTAGAGGGATCACCTCTGTTCGCAGAGGGGATTTTCCTGCACAAAAAGTTCCTTTTTCAGGCCCCTTGGATTTTAACTTACTCCTGGGGTGCGAATATACTTATGTCATGGGAGCACTTGTCTCTTCCCTCTTTCCTGTGATATGTTTTCCACATGAAGGTCTGATTGTGACCATTGATTAGCTTTCATTAATTGGCCCTAATTTGGCTCCCAATCCACCATCATCCCTCACTAGGCCTTATGTTCCGGAGGTGTCTTCCCCATCACAGGTCAATTATGTGGCCACATGTTCCATGTCCGCGTCCACTGATAATTCAGTCAGTGAGGTACTACACAATGTACTGGGGGCATTGGATTCGAGTGTTTTTCTCTCATCAGATGAGAAACTCTTGGAAGCCATGACTTCTTATTTCTCGTGATCAGGTTTTCAGAGCAGAGTTTGTTTTCCTGTGTCAAGATCCTTAAAAAATGAAAAAAGCTCTTCAAAGCATAGTTCTTGTATTGTGTTAGTATTTTTAAATGAAACAAGGTGTCTTGAGGATAGTTATTTTAATGTGTCAACCTAATTAAAAAAATGAAACACGTTCCCGTGCAATTCGAGATTTTGATTAGATCTCGTAAAATTTCAGTCGAGTCTTTCTCTTGATATTGTAATTGGACCTTCACTCCATCCATATGTTAGTATCTGGAAATTTCTCTCAGGTGAATGCACTGAAGCTTGGGGGGCATGTACCTCGAATTCAGTCACCATGCTGGGGGCATGCAAACTCTTTTTCAAGCATAGTTTATCTTTGTTTCAAGCTTGTGTAAAAATGAAACCAATTCCAAGCATAGTTTTCCATGTTTTCAAGCTTGTGTAAAAATGAAACCATTCTTATTTTACCTTTCATGATTTCCATTTTATCAGCCTATTTTTCCATATGAACCTTGGTTTTATCATTCCATCGTCACCATCTGCTTGGTCGATCATATGCCTTCACTTGGTTGTTTTACCCATTCCTCAGGAACCACTGCGATGAGTGGTCTTGTTAGCCAACCTCTTGACTTTTAACATGTTCCGAGAAGTTCCACCATAACTAGAACCAGTTTCTATCCTTTATACCACTTGTTCCCCTAGGAGGAGTCATATTTCAGCTCTTTTCTGACTCTCTAAACATGAAAATATTGTGAGATACAAATACAAATAAAGAAGATGTGAAATTTTATGCAATCAATTGTAAAGAAGTTTGGCTCCGTAAGGTGTTTGATAAACTACTTTATGGCATGATGGATTCAAAGATGCATGAATGTTGTCAGAGAACTAGGAAGGTCGAATTGCTTTATTATTTGAGAATATGATGCAGATAAGATTTTGTAAGCTATCTCCATAGAAGAACAAGTAATTGATGCATTAATGAAGTTCCTTTTCAAGAATGATTATTTTTTAGACAAGCTTAGGCTTGTGGTTATTTCCTCCTTGTTTTAGAGGGAGTGAGGATATCCTCCCTAGTTGAGAGGAAGTGATGGTGGACATTGTTTTCTCCATGTGTTATCTAATATGGCTAAGAATAACAATTTTAAGCCTAGTAAAGAACATTGGTAGGGAGAATAGTGGATTGGATAAGCATCTGGGACTAATATTCGTTAAGGATTTGTATTTTGACCAAGACTAACCACCATAACTCAAGAACATTAATACAAGATACGAACAGTCCTGAGGACTATGAATTTGGAAGCTCAAGGAAAAAATCCCTCCATTGGGAAGCCTTTCTCATCTAGATAATCCCCCACTAGCCCTTGGAAGAATTTAATTTGGTAAAGGAAAACTGTTATTTTTAATGAGAAACCCACATGTGCACAAAAGTACAAGTCAACTTCGGCAAGCTAATTCAACCTGCAAAGACATATATAAATAAACCACTTGTCACATCACTTTAGATAATCATCACACAAATATTTCTTGCTCTGACTGGTTCGTACAAGTCTAAAATTGCAGGTTCCAATATCACATGTGTGAGGAGGAGACAAGAAATTCTGTTGACTGAGTTTGACTTATATTTTGGCACCTTTTACAAGCAGTGACTTGGAATGTTTTGAATTGGTTTGACAAGATTTGGTCATATTTTTGAAGGTCAATCTCAAGGATAGTTTTATCAAAATTTTCCAAGTTGTTTAACTAGTGTTGACCGCATAACTGCAACTACGGTTTCCGCAGGCCAAAGGTTGATTTTGACCGAATTTTTAAGGGCATAATTTTGACTTTTTTGACCAATTTTGATTGGATAAAGGAGGTTGTAAATTTTGGCAGGTTGAATCATTAATTTGTAGACTATTCACCATTAATCATTGACTGGTTAGGGTTTTTTCTACTATGGTTGACTTTAATCAAAATTTTAGATTTATCTTGTTGACCATAATTGACTTTTGGGCTCATCTTTGATTGGATATTGGTTGGTTGAATTTTTGATATTCAAAGGTTTGTATTTGAATCATTGATCATGAATTGGAACATTGTATCTCTTTGTTGAACATTTCATGACAATCTAATATAAGAATAATTTTGAAATGGTTTTCCCACTTGTGGGGTTTCTCCCTGGTATTTGACCAAATCTTGTATCTTTTTCTCTTGTTCTTGGTTGTCTTATATTGTTAATTTGGATTACTATTATATATACAATTAATTATTGTCATTGGAATATTGAACATATATTAAATTGGTTGATTTCTAATTTAAGAAGAATGATTTGTGTAAGTCATTTTTCTTAGCTTAGAACTGTAAGAAATGTGTTGTCACTGATGGAAAAACATGGAAAAGGTGTCAACAAAAGGAAAATAAGAACTCTGAAGATCAGTTTTCAAGCACAAGAAGAAGAATCGAAGAGAATCATGGATGAGAATGGTGCAGAGACTTTAGATCACATTCTGGAGCAGCATATCATCTCAAATGCAGATGAAATCCATCTGGATGGAAATAGCTTGGAAAAAAAAATGAGTTATATGCAGAAGTCTAAAAATGACCTCCTAGTTTGAGAGATAGATCCATTAAAAGTTTTAATCTTCCCAAAATCAATTTATTGTAGAGTTAGAGGTGGTTTGAGACCCTTTTGGTGAATAGCCAAGGTTGGTAGAGCATACAAACACATCAGAAATGGTGGAGGAGTGGCCAAAGAGTATTGGTGTACATGGAAGGTATAGCTAAGCAGCAAGTAATTGATTGGCCACCAGTGGATCCCCTATTACAACAAACCCCAACAAAGGTATCCCAGAGGTAATACCCTGATGAAACCTTAAGGAGTGCGAAGGAGAGTGAGCAAGAAGACGCAGAGAAATTGTGCAGTGGGGAGGATTCCCATTAGTCATAGGTAGATATTAGCTACATTATGGCTCGGTGGAGAGATCATAATGGTATAATCCTGAAGTATTTTTGTGTGCACACATCAGAAGTGTTGGGTAGCAGATGCCAGGACACGTCACACTGACACGACATTCTTTCAATGTGTTAGCATTCGTGGACTGAGAAGCAGCACAACAAGAATCAGTGATAGGAAAAAATTTGAGTAGGAGGCCCCCACCTTAAAAACTTTACCATCAGACTATATCAAAAAGGAATATAAAATCAATGTGTAGAGGAGAGTCATCCCACAAGAAGCAATGCAAATAAATTGACCGAGACCCAAAAAATATTTATAAAGGAAATACGATGAAATTTTGAGAAATTTTGAGGCCTAAAATGAGCCTCCTAAGGAATATTATAAAATAATAGTATAAATATTAAGATAATATTAAATTACATCATCAAATTTTAGAGGGAAAAATGAAAAAACTACTTTTTCAACTCATATTTCCAATTTATCTCCCTACGGTTTTACTCAAATTTTAAGCAGGAGCCCTCATTGGATGCATAATTTAATTCCTCATCCAATGAGTCCCATTATTGGCTTGATGGGCCCTAGACCCAGGTTCAAAGTGACTGCACAGACCAACAAAACCCACTATTATCGGCCCTTTCGACAACGATTTGCTTGCGCACACCAAAGTCTCACCCGAGGGAATATAGGGGGATGCTAGAACCATGTTTCTGCATCCAGAGGAACACTAGAATGTGGATTTAGGGTTTTTTCTTATTAACAGAGCTTCGTAGGCCAAATATATCAGTAATAATTGTAAGGTTCAACACATCTGTTGAACTTACTCACAGGATGCGCAATATTACTTATTCTTGTATTAAAAAAAGTAAATAATCCTACAAAGGACTACACTACTCAGTTATAGATAAAACCGTTTTTCAGCATAAATTTTTAGAAACAATAAGTAAAAGAAAAACACATCAATATAACTCAGATCTTTCTCAATGGTTCTTTCATTAACAACAAGATCCTTCTCATACATCTGCTTTCCACCTTGCACACACAACTTTAGGGGTATACGCACACAGTTGCAGACTTCCTAAGATCTTCGCGCACACAACTGTAGGAGCCTTTCCTCTAACCCAAGAATAGGCTCTAACTCAAAGAAATGTTACATATAAATGCATCATTCAACTTCTACTTTCTTCCCTATGACTTATATATAGACTCCTTATATAGATTTGGCATTTACAATACCATGGGCAAAATCCAACGTTCAGAAATGATCCCATCGCATTACATAATAAGGGGCCTTGACCCATCCCAAAGCCCCTATGACTTGAAATAGACTTTGCACTACGCGCTCCACTCCCTGATCTATCGAGTATTTCCCCACTTCTTACTTCATGGTGATCCCAACTCCAACAGGCCCCCAACACAAAACTGTGACTCGTCCCGAGTCTTAAAGGTGGTACGCCATCTATCTTCGCTTTGGTGCCACTCAAGGCATTCGTGAACTGGGGGAATACTTCGGTGAACTACTCTTCTGCCACATTTTGGAACCTTGTTTTCTTGAGCCACGCTCACCTGATTCACGCTCACTTATGTTTGCAACCCATATAAAGTCTCATGCCCCTTCCAGATGTGTGGAGAAACAAGACTCTTCATCGCCCATATAGTCATTGTGAACTATCAGGGACGGAGTTATCTTTGTATAAATTTAAGTGGATACCATTAATACAACTAGGGAAAAATTCACCATTCAGCTTGGCGAGCTAGACTGTGCCTCCTTTTGTCACCTCTCGAACAATATATGGGCCTAACCAATGCATTTGCAGCTTTCCTGGGATTTTTGCAAACTTATTGTCATTAAAAAAACTAGATCCCCATATTTGAATGTCTTTTTCTTAATATGTCAATCATGCCATGCCTTCTCTCATTCTTTCTGGACCTACTGATGAAATCCAACGATGAACTAATCTTCTTCTAACTCAAGCCGTTGTGTCAATATCTGACTCATAATGTCCTTGTCCGCCATATTCGCCATTGCTACAATGAGAATACTACAGATGATTTACTCCATTGGCATCACTATTTCTCAGCCATACACTAGTCGGAAGGGTGTCTAGCCTATCATCTTCTTACAAGTAGTTTGACATGCCCATAATACAGTAGGAGTGCACAAATCCCAATCATTTATGTTAACGTTGCAGAATTTTGTTAGCACTTTCTCCAATATTTTGTTGAAACCTTCTACTGTGTCATTTTCCTGGGAGTGGTATGATGTAATATTGTGGTGACTGACTTGGAGTGATTCAATCAACACTTCAATAGTGATATTCAGGAAATGCGTTCCTCGGTCGCTCATCAAAAATTTTGGATAACCAAACCGAGACACAATCTACTCAAAAATTATTTGTGTTTTCATGTTCGCAATACAATTATTTATTGGTTGTGCCTCAGCCCACCGATTGAGGTAATTAGTCACACTAATAATGTACCGCGCACCTGTTATCTTTCCCAAAGGATCGATTGGACCTATGAAGTCTATCGCCCATTTATCAAAAGCTTGCAATGTTACTTGGGGTTGTGTTGTGCAGGAAAATCCAATCTACGGACAGAGGCGATCCCTCTAGCCCTAGGGTGGGTCGAGAAACAAGGGAACGCACTGGTTTCTAAATTCCTAGTTCATAAACGAAATGCAGATTGGAATAGATGTCCTACCTCAATCCAACGCTCTTGACGTAGTACGTTGCAGTGATCCCTCGATATTTGTTCTTCAAGCCTTGCACTATGTTGGTCGCGATATCTACACACCTGCACAAATATCAAGCAAACACTAAAATCATATGAGCACACATATTCATTTACGACTATCTAACTAGTCAAGGAGAGTCAGAAACTTTGAATATTAATATAGACAAAGATGGAGCTAGAAATCAGTCATTTCATATTAATTTATAAAAGGGAGTTTACAACCTGTGCCTTGACATTGTGTACCTCCTTTGACGGGTTCAGTCGAGCATGTATCCAAAACATTCATTCGTTGATTCGGCTCAAAGAGGCGAAAGGCTCAAACTCTCTCTCGCAACTATGAACTATTCTCTGCTATCTTCTGCACACCAGCTCTTCATCTATTCTCGCAAGAAGAATCAATGGGATGAAGAGGTATTTATAGGAGAGGAAGAAGAGCTTTGGGATCCAATTATGGTGGAGGAAAGGTTTATCCCTTTGGGAAGTTGTATTTTTGTAGGAACTAGAAGGCAAAAGGGAGAAACCCGACCACATCCAGTCGAACAAACATCCATGATTCCACCCACGAAGCTGTTGGAACTTAGAAGCTTCATTTCCATATTAAAAAAACCATCCAAAAATAGCTTGATGCAGGGGTTCTTTAGAGACAGAGCGACCACGACACGAGGCCTAGTGAAAATCTAGCCATGGGCACGAGGACATATCACACCACAACACCGACCCAAAATTACATGTTTTTAAGGGTCTACATCAGGAATGGTCCACATATATTTTTTTCCTTGCATGTTAAGGGATGCAATGACATTCATTATGTTGTGTGATAGTACACAGGGGTCACTATGATGGTCCTACATTATTTGGAATAGGGAATGCAAGGATGGTGACAAAATGTTGTGTAACATATGCCCCCTAAAGCATGAAGTCCGAGAGAGAGGGAGGGGTGAAATGATTTACGAGAACATGCCCAAACCAAAAATCCATCGGAGGAGGACCTGAAAGATCATGTATGACTTATATCTCTGATACATGAGTATGAGGTATGGACACAACCATCCATAATAGAGAACATGTAATAAGATCCATGGTATCGACACAACCATCCAGTGAGAAGGATCATAAAATAGACTCAGGTATGGTCGCATCCATCCAATCAGAAGAGTCATGTATACAGTCATGACAAACCAAATCAAAATAATTATTTAAATTATTTAACAAATGAGGGAGGATAACAATTACCTGACATAGAGGAGGATAATTATTTAAATTATTAACAAATGAGGGAGGATAACATCAAGAGTTTCAAAATAATTATTTAAATTATTAACAAATGAGGGAGGATAAAAATTACCTGACATAGAGGAACCTGGAGGAGATGGTACACCATCTTGTGATATTAGAGGCTCCTGTGATCCCACTCTGAATACTCTTTTGACCATATCATCTAAGAGGGGGGATCCTCCTCTTATTGACATCCTTTCTCCTCATGATAAATACCATGAAAAGACACCTTCTTGAAACCACGACGACCATATTTTCATGTGTATGGGATAGGAATTCCTTTTGAACAAGCCCATGTTTGAGGAAACAATGATATTGGAAAGGAAAACCTTCATAATCTAGGATTTGAAAATGGAATTAACCCCTATGGATAATATTAAATTCTTCCAAAAACCATGAGGATTCAAATTTACTGGAGGTGTGGCCATCATTGTGCGATCGAATCCTGGCAAGAAGTTGTGGCTAAACCTTACTTTGATCAAGTTTTCTCTAACTTCCTCAAAACTATGCTCCGACATGCAATAGCTTGCTCAGCACTCTTGCAGATAGAAATTCTCTCTTCTAACACTTAACGTAGAAAGTGTTCGAATTAGAGGCAGGATCCTTGATTTATAGAAAATTTAAAATTCAAACCTCATCATCACCCTTAGATGCTCCTCATAAATTCCGGTTTGGCAGCAGATTTGGCCAAATATTCCCATTAATTATATTTTTCCCACTCCTTCTAACAGCCATGCCATTCTCCAATCAGTTTTTACTACTCAAACAATCATAATTTGGATGAACTCCGTGGGACTCACCTCTTCAGTGTAGTCCTGCCTTCGTAGGAACATTAGCCTCAAACTGTGCTCACAATCCATATTTTGCGCAGTACTTTGACTCCATCCTTTACCATATTCTATCTGCATCAAAGCATGTTGGCATCCGCAGATCTCCTCCCCCAACACAAGCTTTTTGGTTGGGTCTTTCCGATCTGGCTAAACCAACGTCCTTCATTCCTTGGTAATGTGAGTTACTCCTGCTTTCCTTTATTGAAGCACCTCATTAATTCCTTCCCACACATTAGAAAAGCTATATGTCAACAAGAACCCTTCTGACATATCATCCCAATCCACAGTTCCATGGTGCAGTTCTGTTTCAAGATACCATTGCTGAGGTATCATCTCCAAATAATAAAAGAACTTGTGCAACCATTCTTGCTGAGATTCTGCTCCATAAGCTGCAGTCCAGCAAGCTAAATGCTCACACGGATCATTATGTTCATCATACTTCTCCAAAATTCTGGCCAACCTCCTAGACTTTATCTGTGCGCACACCACCATCGGGTCGGAGTGTACCTTAATGCAAAGTCCATAGCCTCATAACTTTCTTCCTTTGGCACTTTCCATTGAAATTATTCCAAGAACAAGACAACATTCCCCATTCCATCATAAAATGGAAAGCCATGCACTTCTGACTTGACACAGTGCAAAGATTTGGTAACCCTATTACAATGCTTCGTGGTTACTTCATGCAATCTATCCTGCAAGTGTTCCAATTCTTCATTGGAATTAGATATGCATGAACTATCACACTCCCAACGTATTCTTACATATGCGGTGGGACTAATCTAGTCTTTGTCCTATGCAGTAATTTGATAAATGTGATCATTCGCAACATCATCATACCCATGTTGGATAGGCTCTTTATAGTGCACACCTTTAGAGGGATCTAATGGCACAAAAACTCGGGTACCATCCTTATCAAACACCATTTTCCTATTCTTTAGGTTTATTATAGCATCCATATCATACGCCCAATCAAATCCTAATAGTGTGAGGTAAGGATTACTATCATCAACAATCTCGATAACCTCAAAGTCGACCAACACACTTGCACCATCAATATCTACGCTGATTACGTGAAATGTAATATCCACAAAGAGGGATTTTCTACAACAATGAGAATACCCTAAGGTAGTCCAAAGTTGTAGGGAAGCAAGAAATCAGCTTATATAGTGTATTAAAACACATATCCATCAAATAAAAATCACAAAAGCAAACTATGTCTTCATACAATGTCTCTAAGTGGGGAAAAACATTAATATTGGCCCCAAAAATGTTATTCTATGAAGATGGAGTTATAACAATGGAAAATAACGGTTGTGTCCCTTATTATATGTAATATAGGACTTTCATGCAAAATATTTTCAGAAACAAATGCCTTTAGCCTTGTTAAACAAGCCTCCCATGCTCAAAACAACTTAAAATTGATGAAACCCCAAGACTGCAACACACAAAAATTGCTGCATAAAGAGACAGCACAGTCTAATGGAGATAAAAATCAGAAAATAGTGAGAAAAATCAGATCTTATATTATATTACTCAATGAAGCATAAAAACAGAGATCTAGTCTCTTTTATACAGATCCAAGAAGACGCGGCAAAGGTTTCTTGACAGAAAAGATATACAAGAAAGAACTGTTGTAGATCTGTGACTGAATCACACTGTATAGCTGAAGCTTTGCATGATAAGGGCTGAACATGCAAATAAATTGTTATATAATCTTCTTCTAGCTCTCCCAAAGAAAGGCTGATCCTCCTCTTGGGAAACTAGCTCATAAAAGTGGGGTTTTAGCCCCTCCCACTGTACACCTTAAGAAATAACACAGTTTCTTGAAGGGAATGCATTATGGCTGAAGGTAATTTCTTGGCCAACACCTGATAGTGGAAAAAATTCAGCTCAGATAGCTCCTCTTATATCTCTTAAACAAGATCTCGAAGAAATAGTAGGGAATCCCCACATGTGAAAACCCTAGCACTAAACAGTGCACGAAACAATGCTAAACAACCAAGAGTGCAATGAGTCTAAACAGACACATACAAAATATAATCTCCAATATAACCCCTATTCTTGCTATCTATTCCATTATATATTTGATGAGCTCCCTCACCAAGGGTCCCACCCCATTAGGAGGTTGCTTCCATGCAAAGGCTCCTCCACTAAAATCAAGCTGTCTTCATTAGTGGGGATCATCCCTTTATAGTGAAATTTGATTTAGTCAAGCTTGAATAGCTTAATCTTGATGGGATCATCGTTGACTAAATATTCATGCCTTGTCTCCTTTCACACTCAAGGTGTCTTCATTTTGACAAGCTGGATTGATCTTCATTCACATTGAGCTGTCTTTATTTAGGATCCACTCTTTGAGGATAAATTCTGTTGACTTGGTCAAACTTGACCTTGTCCACATAGTTTAGAACTTGTGTCACACATGTGGATGCTTGATCTGGTTATTTCATGATCCCTTTTCACACTGTGAGGGATTTTTATTCCTACTTAAGAAACTAATGAGCCCCCTTGCTCACATATTCATTCAACTTGATTTTAAAAGAAAAATTAATATTCCTATTAGATGCATGCTATTTCAGGAATATTACAGTCTCCCCCTCCCAAATGTTGCTTGTCCTCAAGCAACTGCAAGGGTGCTGCAAAATCTCCCCTCCTCCTCTAGTGGCCTCCTCATTCAACAGTCTCCACCATTGTTTCAGTTTTGCTATAATAATTTTGTCTCCCAATGGTTCCTACCAAGTGTGCAAGTTAGCCTTTGGTGGATAAACCAAATGGCTCTCATCATGAAAGAAAGGAAGGTATATATGGAAACCTTCTTGCTGATCCGTGGCCTTCTCAAGATGGAAGTGATGGTCATCATGGGGAATTTCACCATCAATGAAGGACTTCCACCCTCATGCTATCATCCAAATGAAATGAACTACCTTCCAACTTGGTAATTCATAGTAAAGCTCCTCCCAATAACTCATGAGAGGCATGTCCCCAAAAGTGAAAACATTTTGAGCATATGGAATCACGATTAGCATCATGCTAACTGCCATATATAATAAAGGATAAGGAAAATTATTTCTCATGTGCAACCAGCGCAGTTTTACTCTTAGCTGCCATAGAATACAAGATGACAAGTGCCTTCCTCAACACTTGTGTGCTGATCCTTCCTTCTTGCATGCTTGGAGAAGGTGCATAAAATTAGGTGAAAAGGGTTCACACCATGAATAGTGTTTCATATTTCCAAGATCCTTCAAGTAATGATCAACATCCCTATAGTTCATGGCCTTGAGTGGCCTATGAAGCTCATCATAAATAGTGCTCATCCTTGGAGAAAAGCCCTACAAGTGAATGTTAGAAAAATACAAGACTATAGGAAATACATCATAATATTCTGAAATACAACTCCTCCCATACACTTGTTTTTCATTAGTGAGGTAACTCATGGATGAGTTCCCTCTCACATTCAATGAGTAAGGAGGTGTGAATGATAACTCTTCCCAAGAGCTATGTTCCTCCTCATCCAACAAATAATCCATGCACTTATTCATATGAGAGTGCACCTCTTCTTCAAAATTCTCCCCCATGAATCCATCTAAGATAGTATGGTATGCTCTAATGAAACTAGTGGATTTGGAAAGCAGGATCTCATAGATTTCATTCAGTAGTTTCTCCTTGAGCTTGGACCCTCTAACCAAATAGATCTAATCATGGAGATAAATGAATCCCTCAACTACATTATACCTTCCATCCATTACCTTCCCATCAAGAACCTCACATGTGAAAAGGTCCTTGGAGTATTCCATCATGAGTTGGGAATCCCAATAAGGATCTAGGCTTCCTAAAAATGACAGCACTGTAGAGGTCTGAAATGCAGCCCCTGCCATATCATGGCTCTCCTATTTGATGTGATTGGTGTCAAAATCATATGTTGGAGTATTATAAACTTCCTTTCATTACCTCCTTTTTAGTTGATCTTTCTTAAGACAAGATTGAAGCAGATGGAAATCAACCTCCCCTTGGAAAGTCTTTGTCTTTGAATACTTCCTTAATTTGGCCCATGAATGCAAGAGTGTTAACATCCTCTTGTCATGTTCAGAAATATCTTTTGTGAATGAAGATACCATGGGCTGCCCCAAAGATATGGAGTTGTCATGTGTCCTCATGTCCATGCCATCATAGATTTCAGATTTCTCCTTTCTCAGTGCAGATAATTGAATGGGAGATTGCAATGTCTATTTCAGAAAATTGCTTACCTCCCTTCTGAATTCATGAGAGATTCGCTGCGCTATGCTAGTTTCTCCCAAGGCTCCTTCCTTAGCCAGGTATTCAAATGCTACCCATAGTTGAGAGAACACTTTAGTTTTCCTCCAATCAGGAGGTCTTTCTAGTGGAATGCCTCCTTGCAAAGAGGCATCAAGGCATAGAGTAGGATGTGAAATTAGGTGGATATATTTGTCCTTGCCTTTATTTCATAGGTCCTCTTTCCTTCTTTGTTCTTCAAACAGAGGGGGGTATATGCTCCTCATCATGTGATGTGTCCCCTCCTCTTCTCCTTCTTCTATCCTCAAGGTCTCATCATTTGAAAATGATGGTACATGCTGCCCATGTGTTGTGCCATGATCTCTATATGTGAGATCCTTTGGAACCTCTTGCAAAAGTGCAAGAGTTTCTCTCCTTGGAGAAAGTGCTCCATCCTCCTCTTCATGAGGTGCTTGAGGTGTGCTTTTCTTGATTGTGTTATCATCTCCTACCTTCCCTTCCTCCTCTTCAGTAGTTGAACTTGCCTCATCATCAATAAGAGACCTTAGATCTTGGTCTTCTATTGAAGGAGGAATCTTCATGCCTTCCTTTTGAGAAGAAAGCCCTTCATCAAATGGAGATCTTGCCCTTGGCAAGGTATCAAACAAGCTTACACTCTCTTCCATGGTTTTTAGAAATGGAGTTGGATTTATAGACCCTTCCAACTCATGCAAAAGATTTGTATGATATGGTTTGATAACCTTCATAAAATATGTTTCACATGATGTTTCCTCAAACATTTATACTAATGTTTCAATAAAATTTGCATAAGTAGGTGTATTTGCATTCCTTAAGGAAAAAGATTCAAACAACCACCAAGCATATGCTTTAACTTCAAAATGTAGTGCTTCTACTTTGATGATTTCAATTTATGAAACTTGATGTTGTTGCACAAAGTTGTCTAGCTCCTCCACCCAAATCCTATCTGGACATTTAGGTGATCCATCAAAAGTAGATAGAAAGAATCTGTCCACACCATGCTACTTCCCCTTTGTGCTTCTTTCCTCCTTGATATTTTAGAACCCTTAAAAGTTCAAGTGATCTTTGAACTCCTTAGGTTGAGCCTCATACTCCCGCAAATACTCACTAAGAGTCTCCTTCTTGGACACACCTCCTTTATTCCTTTTCATGAAGAAGTCACTGACAGAACATTGAATATTTGATGATATGGCTGAGTGCTCATACCCATAATATGATGACTTAAAACTTTCCTCATGTACAGATTTTGTAGATCTTGTTGAGGGATTTTCATTTTCCCTCCTCATTTCTCTGTTGTCTTTGCTTCCACCCTGCAGAGTTTGAAAGAGAATTTTTGAGAACCTATTTCCTCCAGACAATAAGAGTTTGATTTGATCTCTTTTGCAAATCTCCTACTCCCCTTGAGAAGACTTCATAACGCTTGAATCTCACAGGCTGAGCCAAGATTGATGCTTTGATACCACTGTAATATCCCCAAAGAGGGATTTTCTAGAACAATGAGAATACCCTAAGGTATTACAAATATGGAGATCAGAAAGAAATAAAATTATATAGTGTATTAAAACACATATTCATCAAATAAAAATCACAAGAGCAAGTTATGCCTTCATACAATGTCTCTAAGTGGGGAAAAGCAGTAATATTGGCCCCGAAAATGTTATTTTCTAAAGATGGAGTTATAATAGTGGAAAATAACAGTTGTTTCCATTAGTATATTTAATATAGGACTTGCATGCAAAATATTTTCATAAAAAAATTCCTTTAGCCTAGTTAAACATGCCTCCCATGCTCAAAACAACTTAAAATTGATGAAACCCCAAGACTGCAACACACAGAAATTGCTTCATAGAGAGACTGCGCAGTATAATGGAAATCATACTCAAAAAATAAATATACAAATAATATCTTCTATTATATTACTCAATGAAGCATAAAAACAGAGATCTAGTCTCTTTTATACAAATCCAAGAAGACCTGGCAAAGGTTTCTTGACAAAAAAGATATACAGGAAAGAGTTGCTGAAGATCTGTGAATGAATCATGCTGTATAGCTAAAGATCTAAATGATAAGGGATGAAAATGCAAAGAAATGGCTGTAGAATCTTCTTCTAGCTCTCCCAAAGAAAGGTTGATCCTCCTCTTGGGAAACTAGCTCATAAAAGTGGGGTTTTAGTCCCTCCCATTGTACACCTTAAGAAATAACGCAATTTCTTAAAGGGACTGGATTATGGCTGAAGGTGATTTCTTGGCCAACACCTAATAGTGGAAAAATACAGCTCATATAACTCCTCTTAGATCTCTTAAACAATATCTCCAAGAAAGAGTAGGGAATCCCCACATGTGAAAACCCTAGCACTAAACAGTGCATGAAACTTTGCTAAACAGCCAAGAGTGCAATGAGTCTAAACAAAAACATACAAAATATAATCTCCAATATAACCCCTATGCTTTCTATCTATTCCATTATAAATTTGATGAGCTCCCTCACCAAGGGTCCCACCCCATTAGGAGGTTGCTTCCATGCAAAGGCTCCTCCACCAAAATCATGATGTCTTCATTAGTGGGGATCATCCCTTTACAGCGTAGTTTGATTTAGTCAAGCTCAACTGGATCAATCTTGATGGGATCATCCTTGACTGAATCTTCATGCCTTGTCTCCTTTCACACTCAAGGTGTCTTCATTTTGACTAGCTAGATTGATCTTCATTCACATTGAGCTGTTTTTATTTAGGATCCACTCTTTGAGGATAAATTTTGTTGACTTGGTCAAAATTGACCTTGTCCACATGTTTTAGACCTTGTTCACACATGTGGATGCTTGATCTGGTTATTTCATGATCCCTTTTCACACTGTGAAGGATTTTTATTCCTACTTAAGCAACTAATGAGCCCCCTTGCTCACTTATTCATTCAACTTGATTTTAAAAGAAAAATTAATATTCCTATTAGCTGCATGCAAATTCAGGGATATTACATGAAAGCACCTCATAGGAATGATCTTTAGCTGATTTTCCATCCTTAGCTAAATAGGAAACCATTTAAACTTTGGCATTCCCATCCACTCCCATGTCTGTTTTGGAAGAACATTAGCATTTGATCCTAGATCCAGAATGAATTGATCCATCTCAAAATCTCCGATATGCATAGTTAATCGCATCTCCCAAAATGTTCTATTCTTATTTTTGTACAATTTATTGACTGCGCATTTCTCTAGCTACAAATTTTCCTTTCCAATGCAGTTATCAATCAGCTCTTGTAATCCTTCTACAACCCTCTAGTCCCTTAACAACTTCATTTATGTATGTAGGAAAGATGCTAGGATTGACGAATCAACTTCCTTCACTTCAACATTCTCTTCAGGATTTTTTTCTACCGAGAACAATTGTCTCTATGCCATCGATGTTGCAACCTTAGGAGTCATAAAAAATTCTTCGTTGTCTTGAATGTCTCCTTTCCGCACTGTACATCAAACCCACCAATCTTATCGTCAGCCTTCCTTACCCATCTATCGGGTAAAAAATTATGCTCGTCTATATGGTTTCCTCTAGTATTGATACCACTGCGTGTTACTATATTAACACTTGGATCTCTTTGGTGCGGTTCAGCCTTCATCATCTGTATGTTCTGCGTTAGCTGCTAGTTGTGCTTCTCCTTAATTTTATCTAACAAGACAGGACAATCTTCTATTTCATGAAAAAATTCCTAAAAATACTTACAGCACACAACAGCAGCATTCTAGCCATCTCGGCCAAAGTGTCCAGGCTTTCCATAGTTGTAACAAATGATCTATCCTCACCCTTGACCAGTGCTTCCTCCTCGGCCGTGCCCTCAGCCTTGGAAACTTCCTCACGCAGCTAGTGAAATCATAGCTTCACGACCTTATACTTGCATTCGATATGTGCCCGAAATATTCTGTAGCATCAGATCGTAGCTCCTACAATGTTGTTCATCATTAAGAATCGAAATACATAAATTGCAGAATAGTTTCTTTGGTGATTTGAGAAACTTTTGCAATAAGTCACGAAAATTTGTGGAATGTTGGCTTGCAAATTCGCAGATACTACACCATACATTAGGCCCTGTACTTAGCCCTCCGCTAGATCCATGTTTTAACGTGTTCAACATCCCAGCGCCCACATAGTCTCTAAAAATAGGACACTGCTCCTTGTACTAACCCTCAGCCTTACACTTGATACACTAGATTTTTGGAAAAACCTCCTTTCCCTTCTTTAGATCCTGGAGCTCCATGTGCAAAATTTCCAACTGAGTCTAAATTTGTTGCACCCCTATGCTTACATCATATATTGGCAAAGCCTCCAACTTCATTGTGATCTCCAGTGCTTTAGACTGAGTTGCGTTCTTATGTTGTGACAATGGAAATCTAATATGCGGCAATAGTGCAACAATAAACCATTATTTATGTTGTTTGTCCAAGATGTTAAAGATAATATGACTCAACAATGTTTTAAATCTTTGATCTACCTCCCACATAGTCTCAATAGTCAGATGCTTAATCTCTTTGATCTCAGTGATACACTAGGATTGGGACTTCAGTTACTTGAATTCAACATTCAACGCAGTCATTGTTTTAGCCAATGAAGCATTTGCATTCATTGTAACAAAATTCATGTACCAAGACAATGCTCCATCTTGTAGTGAAGTAACCAACTGTGCTTTCTTCATATCTTCATCTTTAACATTCTACGAACTCCATATCACTTCTATTACAATGCAAAACTGTTCAGGGTCATCTGTCCCCTTGAACATAGGCATCTTGAGGGGTTCATTCATGGTGAATGGGGAAGGTGGAGGTGGAGGGCCAGAACGAGATGGAGTGATGATGGAGGTGGAAGGTTGATGAATTTCCTTAGCACTTTGTTGAATTTCAAATTTCAATGATAGACTTCGCAGAGTAGCAGGGTTGATTTCTTCTTTCTTAGATTCAAACATTGGTCTCTATTCAGTTTCAATGTACGTACCCCAACCTATTATAAATATCTTACCACTTCACGTAGCACCAGGTTCTTTTTCTTCAACCATCAATCTATGCACAATCATAGTATACCCTTTTCACACAATATCATTTTAATCCAGAACTTTAGTGAATTCAGGTACTTACCTCACAAGCCTTTGAAAAATTTGTGCTTTGCTTCACTATAGGACAAAAATGTATCAATCACGAACTCAGTAATGAATCCTCCAAGGATACTATCAATCCAATAATCAACATATCTCCCAATCTCATTATCAGTCCTTTTAGCTTTTAAACTAGATATGGGGTCCACACAGTATGTCTATTATTACAGTACCCTGTTTGCATAGCTAGCATTGATATCCACTCGTGAAGCTCGCTAGAGAATGATGCAAAGAAAAAATCATACAAAATTGTATACATATTCTTTTGTAACCATTGTTCAACTCAGATACACGAATTTATGCTTTCTTGCGCAACAAACTCATGTTCCTTTAGATCTACCCAATCTTCGATATCTTTCTCAGACTGATGCCACATACAAAAATCCCTCATTCAGATCACGGTACCGACAATGGAACCATTTTTTGGATTTATGGGGCCCTATCTGAGGTTCATATATCATACGCAGTCCAACAAAACCCACTATTACCGACCCTTTCGGAAACGTTCTGCTTGCGCAGACTGAAGTCTCACTCGAGGCAATATAGGGGGATAATAGAACCAGGTTTCTACATCCAAAGGGATAGAAGACAATGGCATTAGGGCTTTTCCTTCTTATCAGAACTTCGCAAGTCATATATATCACTATTACCAGCGTTGTTTAGCACAACTGTTGAACTTACTCAAATACTGCATGATCTTACTGATTCATGCATTAAACACAGTAAATGACCATAAAACAAACTACACTATTCAGGTACAGAAAAAAATCCTTATTCAACATAGTCATTCATAAAAATTAAGTAAAAATAAAACACATCAATATAGCTTAGATATTCTCAATAGTTCATTCATTCATATCCAGATCTATCTCATACAATCACTTCCTACCCTGTGCACACAACTACAAGGGCCTGCGCATACAGTTCTAGTCTTTCCTAAGGTCTCCACGCACAATTGTAGGAGCCTTTTCATCTAACCCAAACCACAAACTCTAACTCAGTCTTACATCCAAATGCATTGCATATCATCAATCATACCCTACCTATGATTTCTATCTAGACTACTTATATAGGTTTAGCTTTTACAATACCATGGTCCAAAACCATGGGCAAAGTCCAACGTTCACTAAAAATCCCATCCCATTACATAATTAAGGGGCTCTGACCCGCCCCAAATCCCCTAAGACCAAAAATATACTTTTCATTGTGCACTCCACTCCTCACTATGTGAAGTCTTTACTTCACGGGGGATCTTAGCTCTAGCAAGCCCCCAACACCAAACTGTGACTCGTCCCAAGTCAAAACAGTGGTACACCATCTATCTTTGCTTTGATGCTGATCAAGGTATCCTTTAATGGAGGAACTGTATCGACACGTTTATTTTCAAAATCGCAGATCTCTCTAAGTAGCGGCTCTATGATGGATTTGGTCGCCTTCTACTCCAACCCCCTCTAAGTGGTGCACAACTCTTTAAGCTTATTCTCCATATTTTGGGAAAGTTTACTGGCTTCAAATTCCCATAGTTTCATCCTTGTAATGAATATTTTCTCTTTCCGGAGCATCTCCTCAATCTATTCCTGTAAGACTCGACCCTCTTGGAGATGAGTAATTCTATGAATAGGTTCCAAGGTCTTTTTAGTGACCTTGATTTGATCCAGCTGCTCCTGATTCTCGCACACCTCGGTCTCAATATTTTTCACTTGTGCTTCCTCCTGAAGTGAGGACCAGACATCCAGAGCTTCGCCAAATATGCTCACACACTCCTATATGCGAGACACAATCTGTGTTGTGGCGGCCGTCCTCTCCGCTGTGCGCTGTTCCCGTACCTCCGATGGAGTGGGTGGTTGCAATTTCATTTTCAGGTCGACAATCTTCATCTCCATCTCGATGCATACCTCATCGAATTTTTCCTTGGAGTCTTTGACAGTTGTGGACATTTTGGCCACTTTGTCCTTAGGCGCAGCTGCAGCTTGAATCTCGAGCTCTAGTAGCTCGTTTCATGATTTTTAGATCACTTCTTCTAAATTTTTCCGTAGTGTTGCCTCAACCTCGCGTTCCTGAATAACAACCCATTTTTATGAAACCATGCTCTGGTGTTCTTGTTATGCATCCTGAATAACTAGAAGGGTTCGCAGCTCTCAGATCTTCAGCTCCTCGACGATGCCTTGATGGATTTCATGCAACACTTATAGTGGCATCACGGCAAGATTCAAAGTTGTATTTTTCCAGGGAAGCGTCGAATTCTTTTGATATTCCTTATTGAAACATAGTGTTCCTGCAAGAATAGGCACCACATGGGAATCTCTAGTTAGCACTAACTCTTGCGCAGCTGTACTCGTACTTTCATGTGCGCCACTTGGCGGAACTGCGATCGCTTGTAATATGCTTGCTTGAACTTGAAAATCCTGTAACCCCTTTTGCACATCCTCCAACACCTTCTTGTAATGATCTTCTATGTTAATAAAAAATTCCTCACTGACCTGGTGCACAATATCCCTAATCTCATCAATGTATCCCTCAGTGAGGACCATGTCTTGTGGACCAGCAGATCTATCAAACTTAGCCTTATTTCGCAGGCCACCCTTTTGTGGATGCCTTCTCTTTGTGGTAAATGAGGAAGAGGGGTTGGATGGATCTATGCCTAGATCACTACCAATAGCATCATCCCACCAGTCTCTAGAAGCTCTACTTCAATATCCTTCTACCGTAATGGCATAGTGGGATTTTCATCACTCATTCCTGTTGTCTCTGTACTCCCCTACAGCAGAGTTAACCAATCACTCAACCATTGGCTGATGACGACCTCTACATATTCCTCTTCAACTAGGAATGGGCTCTCGTACCATACCCCCACGATGTCATTCATTGCCTGTCTGTGGATATGGTGGAATTCCTCTTTGAATTTCGAAATTTGTCGATATTTTTTGAAAATGGTTGGTGAAAGTCGGGGCATTTGGATGATCACCGTACTTAAACTCATTTCCACGCCGACCCAGAAAACTTATTATACATAACCCTCACTGGTTTTGTGGAATTCCATAGCAAATCATATCAGGCTGCTTCGCATAGGCCAGGGTCCGCAACATTGAACTACGACCCATTAGGTTCTCTCTATTCCATCAAGGAAATCAAAAGAAAGAGCCACACCTAGTGGAACTACTTGCCTTCTTCCTGTGCGACCCGATAATATTCAAGGAACTCCTGACAAAAATAGCCAGCCAATTATACGCCCTTGGTGCACTCCGCAACTAGATAAATTAAAAAGGCAGAAACCTCCTCTCTGTGACTCTTCCTCATGATTTTTCCTACTAAGATGTGCTAAGAAAATGACATAGTTCTGTCAGATATTTAACTAATGAAGTACCCCTGAGGTCCCTTCGTAAGCCCATATTCATTCTTCAATTGGTATGCAAGCTGTTTATTCTTTATTTTTCCCACAAAAGCCTTTGAGAGGTCCAATCCTTAACAGGGAAGGTCTGTGATTCTCCTGATCAATATTTTCGTAATGGGGATCTTCTTCCCTAGCCATAAACAATCGTCGTGAACCAAGGCCAGCAATTGGTGCACACAAATGGTATTGTTGGTAGTTTTCCCAAAATGTGGCACATCAAGCATGTTGAGTATCCTTGAATGTTGGATACCCTTCACCCATTTCATCAGCTCTAATCGCATGACTCCATCTGGGTAGGCCTGTGGGCATAGGTACCTGCTGGGTTAAAATTGCAGGTACTTTCCTCAATCATTAAAATCCCAATACTCCATTCTAAGCTGAGGCACCTTGGTCAGCAATTCTCCTTCCAGTAGCGCCTCATCTAGAATTAAAGGTGCAAATAACTTTTACTTTACTGCGTCGATATCTTTCACCGTCTTCTTATCCTTTGGATTCTAGAGAGGAATATAAGGGAGCAATCTGGAGAGAGGCACAACCTCCTCAACGTCAATTTCCTTTGGTTCTTCTTCCTCTGATTCGATCTCCATGGCTTTTCCCTTATGTCATTCCTGAGCACCCTTAATCTCTTGTTCCTTCATAAGTTTCTTCCAGGGGGATGATCGTAGGATTGGTTTCTTAGGCATCGCGGACGATGTTGTGTTCATAGTCTTCTGTCCTCTTGGACACCTCGACCCTATGGCGTTTACTATTGGTGTGGTCATTATTGTGTAATTGAATCTTTGAAAGAATGTATGGCTAAACCCAACTTTGATCAAGGTTTCTTTAACTACCTAGAAATTGTACACTAACCTACAATAGCTTGCTTGACACTCTTATAGACAACAATTTTCTCTTCTAACACTTAGCGTGAAAATTGTTCGAATTGGAGGCGGGATCCTTGATTTATAGAAAATTTCATTTTCAAACCTCATCATCACCCTTAGAAGCTCCTCATAAATGCTGATTTGGCAGCGGATTTGGAAAAATATGCCCATTAATTTTATTTTTCCCACTCCTTCTAATGGCTAGGAAATTTTCTAATCAATTTTTATTGCTCCAATGGTCATAATTTGGATGAAATCTGTGGGACTCGCCTCTTCAATGCAGTCCTACCTTCCTAGGTGCAGTAACCTCCAACTTCGCTCGCAATCCATCTTCCGCATAGTACTCCAACTGTGCTGACTCCATTCTTTACCATATTTCGTCTGCATCAGAGCATCTTGGCATCTGCAGATCTCCTCCCCCAACACAAGATTCTTGGCCGAGTCTGTCCAATCTATCTGAAAAAATTTCCTTAGCTCATTCGTAATGTGAAGTAATCCTGCTTTCCCTCCTTGAAGCACCTCAATAATTCCTTCCCACCCATCAGTGAAGCTATATGTCAACAAGAACCCTTATACCATCTCATTCCAATCCTTAGTTCCATGGTGCAGTTCTGTTTCAAGACACCATTGCTAAGGTATCGTCTCCAAAGAATGAAAGAACATGTCCACCCATTATGGCTAAGGTTATGCTCCCCAAGCTATGGTCTATTGAGCTAAATGCTCGCACGGATCCTTCTGGCCATCATACTTCTCCGCAATCCTTCTGTCAACCTGACCAAACCTCAATCTTATTAGTTTGCAAAATTCCTGCCAACCTCCTAGAATTTATCTGGGTAGACCCCACCATCAGGATGGAGTGGAACTTAATGTGAAGTATAAAGCCTCATACCGTTGTTCCTCTGACACTTTTTGCTCAAATTATTCCAATAACAAGAAAAAATTCCCTGTTCCATCATAAATAGGAAAGTCACACACTTCTGACTTAACACAATGCAGATATTTGGTAACCTTGTTACAACGTTTCGTGGTTGATTCATGCAATCCATTCTTCCAGTGTTCCAATTCTTCATCAGAATTAGATACGCATGAACTATCGTGCTCCCAACGTATTCTTCCACCTGCGGTGGGATTAATCCAGTCTTCGTCCTTGTGCAGTAAGCTATTAAATATTGTGTTAGTGTGTTTAGTGCATGCATGTACAAAATCAAACAACCTTAAGGGGTGTGGTTTACCCACTTAAGTTATTGGTCACAGGTAGAAAAAAAAGTGGATTCAAGTAAGTTAGTGGAACAAGCTAGAATCATAAACATACTAGATAGAGAAATAACATGAATATATAAAATAAAACTAAAAAAAATAAACAAAAGCTCTGTATATAGTCAAACAACTGCAATAATCCAAACAGTGGCTCTTCGACCCCTCTTATTGAGTGCTGGTAGGAAATGAGGATGAAAATTTAACCCTCTTTCCAAAGGGCCCTTAGAAACATGGGGTCTAAGTCCCAATGCAAGGATGTTTTTACTTCCAGGCTTGCCTTAGTGCAAATTCTCCCTCTCTCTGCTGTGGTGGACTAAAATTTTTGGATGGCCAACAATTGAGTCCCCTCTATCTTTAGCTTTGGATCACACACTGCTGGTATTTCTTGGGAAATTTTGGCCTGCATAAAAATGTGCTCTCAAGTTCTTCATCTCTTGGTGGTCTTATATAGGAGAATTCAAATCCTCCTTCCCTCTCTTGGTACATTATGGATGGTGACCCAAGAGAGGGGGATGATTCCATTGTGTGCCACAAATATTCCATTGTGTGCTCCCATGATGTCTAAGGAGGCTTTGGTGGCTGTCCCTAGGCAGCTTCAAGTATGAAATCATTGTCCTAGAGTGTGCTTTTTGTGGTCCCAGAAAGTGACTTTCTCCACTCCCAAGATTGCGCGCATTTTGAGTCAAAAGGTACGCAAATGTGCTCTTCTCAAAGGATTATGCGTGCAAAATCATTTATGACTTGCTCAAATTTTATTTTTCCTCAGACCTTAGATATTTTTAAATACTTTTGAGATTTTATAATGTTTCTTAGCCCTGTAAATCCTTTTGCCTGACATTAAATAATGTCATCTTTGCTTGTACGATTTTCCAGTGTTAACAGTTTCCTCCTAATGTGTGAGGTCTAGGAAGAACTGTATAGGCGAAATACATTATAGTTTCTTTTTTGTATACTGTGCATAGAGAGAGAGAGAGAAGTTTGCGTGAAGCTCAAAATTGGAGACACCCTACACCGGTTCGAAGAACGAACCTGTCCTATAGAACCCCTGTAAGAAAATATAATACAATATATACAAATTTTCTACGAGGCGGGCATGTCCCATGCTCATAATGTTGTGGCTAGTTAAAAAAATCTATTTGACAGATACATGTTCTGTCTGTGTCACTAATATGGTAGTGATCTTCCTGGTTGATGATGACGACTGCTGACGCCCTTAAGGGCATTTTTTCTTTGACGATAGGTGGAATATGTTACCCATATGCATAAAATTGGTATGGCATATAACTGCACATTGTACACATAGGTGTTGGTTGGGAAATTCCCATGTAAGCATTGCTGAAAGACATGCTTATGAAGGCATGGGTCTTCGACGAATTTGATCAAAGTGCAATGGTTGTGAGATACGATACCATCTTGACATGAAAGCTTGCATTGTAGTCGAATTTCAGGAGGATCGATGACATCTGTGGGAAAGGATGTATCCCATAGTGCCACCCAAGGATGCCCCTTTTATGGAGAAGGGTGATCTAAGGTACAACCTTTTTTTTGGAAAATAGGTGTTGAAGTTGACAAAAAGGAAGCCTCAACCAAATGAGGGGTCACTGATACGAAGGATCAGGGACCTAGATGTGATGGGTTTAACATGGGAATGGTGGTGAGGGGTGACTAAAAACTGATGATGGGGATTCAATGGCCCAAGGTTGGAGTATTATAAGTAGCTTGGCGATAGTCATAGCTATTTCTGATGGGGAAATCCCTAGAGTCGGTAGGACTTCCAGGGTGGGTATAAATTGGCTATGAATGTCATGGTGGTTTTTGCATGAGGGTGTGATAATCCGACCAAGGGTGTTTAGGGACTACTTCCATGGGAGAAAAAATGAATGAGTGGGTGGGGGTCATAGTGCACCATTTGAAGTCTTTGTACACTTACCAAAAGAATAAAATAATGGGGTTTGGTTTGTACAAAACATAGAGACGGGTGCCCCAAAACATGAAAGTGTTCACTCACTGATGATGTGAGGAAGGTGTTTTTCTGAGGGTGGGGTCCCCATTGGTTGGTCTCATGTGTGCGGTTCATGAAGCGGATGAAAAGATATTGTAGAAGGGATTATGCTGATGGAGGTATGGTCAGCCAAATGTGAGGTGCAGTAGTGCGCTTTTGATTTGCTTGTACAACTTGGTCATTTGGGAAAGGGGTTTTATTCTGGATGGTAAAACTTGACCTTATGCATGGTGGATGGATGGGCATGAGGTGCTTCCCGGATTAAAGTGGTATGGCCATGGCGTCACTTTTTTGGTGATATATGGTCTACTGTGGGTGACGAGCGCCATGGAGGGGAGGCTCTACTAACCAACAAGAGTGTTTATCATGTGCAGAGCGAGGTGATGATAAACACAGTTGGATATGTGAAATCTATGGTTGATTTTTGATGAAGAAATGATGTCAGGATATGCAGAGTTTTCTGGGACTCTATCATGCTGGGGCTAGAATGATACCTTCTCTGGAACTTTTAATGGATGGAGTTGTGAATGGTTTGTGATATTTCTTACAAAAATAACTACCTCAAGTGAAAGTATATTCTTTATCAAATATTATTAAAATTCATGAGCTTTAAAAAAGAAGATGAGAGAGGGCATACATGCCAGTGCTGAAAATTTATTTTTTCAGGGGTGCGAATGTGTGTAATCGCCTTTGGGTGTTATGGAGTGCTGATCACAGTCTTGCTTTCAGTCTGGTGATCAGATACTATAAGCTCCAATTTTCCCTCGGGAGCTGTTACTTGGTTCCTAGTTTTTATTTTGGTTGGGGTTGCCCCCAAACTAAGATCACAGGGGGCGTTGTTGGTTACTGCCCTCTGTCCAGGATCTCCCTTTTGTTTGCTCCTCGGCTTCTTTTTGCAACATTTGGAGGATTTTCATAATTATCCTAGTTGTATAGTTGTTGATGAGCCTGGGAAGAGATGCACTAGATTGACTGCCGCATTATGTTGTGCTAGTGGTCCATTCTGTGCGGGGAATGGGGGATATTGATTCCCTTGTCCCTGGTTGGTATATGAGTGCTGGGGTGACGTTTAATGGATGGAGTTGTGAATGGTTTGCAATATTTCTTACAAAAATAACTACCTCAAGTGAAAGCATACTCTTTATCAAATATTATTAAAATTCATGAGCTTTAAAAAAGAAGATGAGAGAGGGCATACATGCCAGTGCTGAAAATTTATTTTTTCATGGGTGCGAATGTGTGTAATCGCCATTGGGTGTTATGGAGTGCTGATCACAGTGCTGCTTTCAGTCTCGTGATCAGATAATCTAAGTTCCAATTTTCCCTCGGGAGTTGTTACTTGGTTCCTAGTTTTGATTTTGGTTGGGGTTGCCCCCAGACTAAGATCACGGGGGGCATTGTTGGTTACTGCCCTCTGTCCAGGATCTCCCTTTTGTTTGCTCCTTGGCTTCTTTTTGCAACATTTGGAGGATTTTCATAATTATCCTGGTTGTATAGTTGCTGATGAGCCTAGGAAGAGCTGCACTAGATTGACCGGCGCATTACGTTGTGCTAGTGGTCCATTCTGTGCGGGGAATGGGGGATATTGATTCCCTTGTCCCTGGTTGGTATATGAGTGTTGGGGTGACTTTCATGATAGCTAAGTTGTGATACCTTCTGATTAGAATCATATGAGTATCCAAGGTATTAATTACTTCTACCTAGGTGTCCTTGGGCCAAAGACCCAATCGAACCGTCTGCAGTATCAGTGCGCATGGTACTACTGTTGCCTAGGTGATCTTGGGAAAAAGACTCGATCAAACCGTCTGTAAAATCGATGCACATGGTCACTCCCCGAATAAATATTACCACTGCCTAGGTGACCTTGGGTCAAAGACCCAATCAATCCATCTGCAATAATCGATGCGTCTGATAGCTCAAGAGGATGAGGCAACCAGGTTCCCTTGTCCCTGGTTGGTGTACGGTGGCTTGGGGGGAGGATGGACAAATGGTTGTTTTTCTGCTGAATTCTCTTGCTCCTATAGGTATAGAATGGCACGAGTCTCATCTCCAGAAGACTGGGTGGAGGGATCCTCTTGATAGGATCACTCGATGGCACGTAAGGCATCCGTATATCACGGGATATCTAGGAAATGATGGGTAAAGTGCCCATAATTTCTGCAGATAGCGCATGCGTGATTGGTACGCAATGCATTGCCTTTACCTTTGGTGGTAGGTTCCTTTTTATGGGAACATGACATCGCGATGTCGGCCTCAGAGCTGAGGAGTGGTTTTAATTCTTCTAGCTCTGGGCAGATTTGTGTAGGGTGACATATTACGTTGCATATGGTGCAGAATGGTGATTCCCATTGTATGGAGGGAGTCTCCATATTCTTTCCTCTCTTCTCGGTTTTCTTAGCTATAACCACCAGTTTTGCAATGGGAGTTTCCTTTGCAGGGGTGTTTTCGACTTTTTCTTGAATGGGTGGGGCCTCCTCAGGACTGAGGGGCTTTAACCGAGTGGCAGTGATGTGTGTGGCTCCTGTCCCCATAGGTGGAATGAGATACCAAACTGGTATTGCAAACGATATGTTTGGTAACACCACTGTTGCCAAAACCTGCTGGGGGATGAAACCAGCTGGGGGGTAGAGGAAAGGGGTTTGGGAAGTGGCGTAGGCTAGAGAGGTTGTACTCGTGTCCTAACTAGCTTCAGCACTTGATGTGGACATCATGCACACCGGAGCCACTGCGACATCAATTGATGAGTCAGGTATAATGGGAGGATCTCCTAGGAATGATCCTAGAACGGATGATGGTTTGAACTGGCTAGGGCCATATTATTGGTACCGTGAAAGCGTATCCAAGGATGTATCTACATAGGGTAGAATTATATCAGTGTTTGTTAGGGGTCGCTTCTCCCTATGCGTCAATTGGTCAATAGTAATGATGCGGTCCTCATGGGGGAAAATCATAATGTGGAAGACGAAGGCGGCTATGGATGACATGGCGTACATATAACTCTAACCAAGGAGTATATTATAGTCCAAGTGAGCGTCCAAGAATTCAATGTATGTATGTACTGTCTTTCCAGATAAGCAGACTGAGACATTTTGGTAGAGACCGAGGGAGGTTGAAGGATGACCGTTGTATGCTCTAAGCATGATGATTGAAGGTTTTAGTTCGGGAGACCCTAACTTCTGCCAAACATTTTTTGACATGATGCATGTGGATGCACCCTTGTCAATGACACATCAGTGAATGGTGATATTCTGGACTGACATTGGTATCTGAAAGGCGACCATCAAAGGAAGCTTGGGGTGGCTTTGTTTAAATCAAAAGCCATTAGGCGCGTATCCGCAAGGTCGATAGTGCCTAACACAAAAATCAAGGCTTTCTGTTGTTTTGGACATGACTATAATACTTATAAAGCTGACATAGAAGCGGGAGATTAGGCTAGATCTTCCACGATGCTATAGTTATGGGCCACTTTGGAGTAGTTTCATGCTCGCCTATTTGGTCCCTTAGCCATCTTTGAAAATGGTTCAATAGGCATCTTTGAGATGGTCAAAGGTGAAATTGGTGCACTGGTACTAGCCCCTAACACGTTGGTGTCTGGTGGGGCGTCGTAATTGCGAATCTGTGTTTGAAAAAAAATATATTTGCCAGTCATTTAGATTTCGTGGCTATTTTTTCTGGAGTCGTCTGGTTTTTGTTGCTGAGTGGTAACCATCCCTTGATGGGGGAAAGGTTCCTGCATCACAACTATTTGCTGGGAAGATCCTCCTTGTCCTTGGTTACTCTGCAGCTTCTTCAGCTCAAGGAGATTGGGAAAATGGTGAGTATAATGGTCGTACTCACCACAGATCAAACAAGAGTAGTTTGTTCTAATAGGTGGCCTCTTTCTCTGTCATTGGGCATTGCTTGGCTCCTAGTTTTGATTCCGGTTGGAGTTGCCTCTAGCCTGAGATCGTGGTGGGCACTGCTGGTTGTTGCCCCCCTATTTAGGATTCCCTTTGGGCTTATTTTTTCCTTTTTTCTTCACCACGTTAGGAGGGTAGTTCTCCTGGTTATATGATTGGAGTGGTTGGTTTTGGGAAGGCTGCACAAACTTCACCTGTGCATTATTATACATAGGTGGGTCTTGTGCTGGGGACTAAGCATAACAAGGTCCCTGGTTTGCACTTGGTTGTTTGGGGGGATCTCTTCCATCAGTATGTCTCTCTGCATACTGGGTCCCCTGAGCCAGAGGATAGGGTCCTCCATGGTGATATGCTGGCGCCCTATTAGTCAAATTTTGCTGAGGCATATGATGAATTTGAAAACCAGGTTATGGTACGTTCTGGGTAGGACTATATGTATAACCGGGGTTTTGAATATTGTTGCCTAGGTAACTTTGGGTGAATGACCCAATTAATCCGTCTGTAGAGTTCGACGCGCCTGGAAATTCTTGATAAGTTTGCAGGCGCAGGGCATTTGATAGGATATTGTAAATATATCCTGACTGCGTATAAATCAGCTCAAGTTGATGGGATTTGTTGATGGCGTCCTCTTCGGATATGGGCCTTTGCTGTGCCACATCCTTTGAAATATCTGCAGTCACAGTTTTCAGGAACAAATCTAAAAGAACCCAATCATCGAGTTTAGCTTTACATAAACTACAACGTCGCCTCCATTCATGGAGATGGTCCGAGATATGGATGACAGGGGTTTGTCTAAAATGTGTTAGTAATTCCATTCCGGAATCATGGTGAATGGGTAACTAAAAATTTGTTAGGATCATAGTGGTGAGGGTGCAAAAGGTTCCATGTGAAGCAGAGGGTTTCTCCACGTACCATTTCGCTGCTAATCCCATCAAAGTGCGTTCAAATAGTCTCAATCAAATAGTGTCGTAAATGATACTATTCGATGAGCACCATAGGTGAAATTTCATGACATGATTACCTGGGTCTTCCGCTTGCTTTCCTCCGAACTTTGGAATATACGAAGGGAGCTTCATGGGCATGGGAGGCCATGTAGGGTTGTGTGTGATGGGGTCATTTGTAATCTTGGTTAAATTGGGTAGATTCAATGAAGCTAAGAAAGGTGACTGGGAGGTTGATGCCATTGCAACTTGCGAAGACGCAAATTTCTAGTTAGGAAGAGGGTTGGTCTGTGACGTACCCTGCTGTGTATTCGACTGGCTTCCCGAATGGGTCACACTCCTTTGCCCTCTAGGGGTCGTGGGAGGAGTGGTGTGTGGTGTGGCGTTGGGAGACCGACCAGGATTCCCAACTACGGATGCCCCAATAAAGGACAAACCAATATTGGTGGTAGCGTTCCATCTTTGAAGCCTAAACGATGAAAGACCTAGAACCCATCCCGGTAATGGGGGAGGTCCAAAAGATGCCTAGATCGATGAGGTCCCGTTGGGTCCATTTTGGTGTCAACTAGGTTTCGTTTTGGAAAAATTTGAGAGGATAGATTCTATGATCAAAGAAAAATTCTAGTCACATACATAAAAAAAAGCGAAAATAAAATAAACTTTCCCTTTAAATTAATTCTATATGATCAAGCAATCAAAAAATGGTTTTTGTTTATTTGCGTATGATACTCAAATCCTAGAAGACCTATTCATCCTCACACACTCAAATGTAACTGGGCCTTGAGAAGATATCTTGCGAGTGTTGGCACAACGTCCCATAAGAGCTGGTGACAACCCCAGTCAGGCGAAGAAAATTCACCAAGGTAAGGGTAGAAGGTCTGGCTCTTTCCTTCATTGTCACCTATAAGGAAAGGATGTCCTAGATTTGGCCACTAAGTACCAACATCCCATGCGAGCGTTCGAGTGTTGGGCTTCTTGGTAGATTAGCTAACAGTACTGAGTATCATCCAGGTCAGGTAGCCCCAAATGATACTGCACACACTGCGCCTAAGCTTAACCCCCTCTGAAACGGGTCTCTACCGCGCTCAAGTTTTCTTTTTCATGGGATGATAGGTGGATTTAAAGCTCCCTAAACAATCAAATTCTATGTTTCAATATGAAGAATGATCAAGGTGACTTATTGGATGCCTACCCCCTCGATCCTAACTTAAACTATACATTATTTTATGGCCCCTGTGGGGAGAATTTAGTGAGTTTGGTTAAGTTAGTTTTAGGTGTATTTTCTTTGCTTAGTGGGTGGATGTGTGTGAGAAAAAAATGGACAAGAACATAGTTTGAACATGTGGATATGCGATGATCCTTTTCAAAATCCCCTATTAAACTATGTTGTATTTTTCGTTGCTCAAAAGAAAAACATGTGTAGATATGGGCCGCTTTCTATTTTTCCTAGTTAATATATGTAATCAACTAAAGGGAGATCGCGATTTTTGAATAGAGAGTGTTCATATGCTTGCCTAGGATCACCGGAGGGTGCAAAGGCAGCAGAGATTACTTGTTCTTCTATCAACAATTCAATCCTAGTCCCGAAATTCTAGTGCAAAAATTGAACTAAACTAATAACTTTTACACTAGAAAAAAGAAACTAGCTAAGCATGCATGAACTTGGGCCACTTACTTTGGCTAGTTATCTAGGTGTGTTGGTACCTAAATTTTAAAAACATAATTTTTTTTCGAAATGCAAGTTATTCCCCCCCCCCCCCCCCCCCACTCAAACTATGTGTGAACTTTGAAAAAATCAACTTGAAATAAAACTGACACTAAGCCTACAAAAAGCAGCTAAGTGTGAACTTTAGCAAGCTGTGAGGTACCTCAACTAGTGCTTGAAGATGTATTATGGACTACCAAGCACTTTAAAAGTAGAAAAAATATAGAAATGGGGAGAAATTTCTCTCTATGTATTTTGCGCGCAAAACGCTAAAACAGGCGCAATGTCTGTGCGCAAGTCAGCTTTGAATGCGTGCCCTGGGCGTGCCTGTGGGAGGGAAAAGTGCGCAAATTCCTGCAAAATTAATCTTTGGAGCTGTTTTTCTTTAGTCTGTCACTTGGGATGAACTAGGGACTACAAGAGAAAAAAGGGGGAAATTTAGCTCCACTCCACAGCACAGACAGGGGTCTGTGCAAAAAGGCACAACCACATAAACTTGGTAATAAACATTAGTGGAGTCGCCAATCCTATGTTAGTGTGTTTGGTGCATGCATGTATGAATTTACACCAAATTAAGGGATGTGATTTACCCACTTAAGTTATTGGTCACAAACAGAAAAATAAGTGGAGTCAAGAAAGTTAGTGGAACAAGCTAAAATCATACACATACTAGATAGAGAAATATCATGCATATATAAACTAAAACTAAAATAAAACTAAAAAAAATAAACAAAAGATTTGAGTAGATTCAAACAACTATAATAATAAAAATGGTGGCTCTTCGGCCCCTCTTATTGAGTGCTGGTAGGAAATGAGGATGAAACTTTAACCCACTTTCCCAAGGGCCCTTAGAACATGGGTAGGTTATGTCCCGATGCAAGGATGTTTTTACTTCCAAGATTGCCTCGGTGAAAAGTCTCCCTCTCTCTACTGTGGTGGACTGAACTTTTTGGATGGCCAACAATTGAGTCCCCTCCATCCTCAGCTCTGGATCACACACTACTGGTATTTCTTAGGCAATTATCGCCAGCATGACAATGTGCTCTCAAGTTCTTCATCTCTTGGTGGTCTTATATAGAAGAATTCAAATCCTCCTTCCCTCTCTTGGTACATTGTCGATGGTGACCCAAGAGAGGGGGATGATTCCATTGTGTGCCACAAATATTCCATTGTGTGCTCCCTTGATGTCTAAGGAGGCTTTGGTGGCTATCCTTAGGTGGCTTCAAGTGTGAAATCACTATCTTGGATTGTGCTTTTTGTGGTCCTGGAAAGTGACTTTTGCCACTCCTAGGATTGCGTGCATTTTCAGTCAAAAGGTGTGCAAAGGTGCTTTTCTCAAAGGATTATGCATGCAAAAGAATTTATGACTTTCTCAGATTTGATTTTTCCTCAGACCTTAGAGATTTTTAAATACTTTCCAAATTCTCTAATGTTTCCCAGCCCTGTAAATCCTTCAGCCTGAAATTAAATAATGTCGTATTTTCTTGTACAATTTTCCAATGTTAACAAATACGATCAATCGCAGCATCATCATACCCATGTTGGATAGGCTTTGTATAGTTTGCGCCTTCAGGGGGATCTAATGGCACAACAACTCAGGTACCATCCTCCTCAAACACCATTTTCTACTCTTCAGGTTTATTATAGCATCCATATCATATGCCCAATCAAATCATAATAGTGTGGGGTAAGGATCACTATCATTAACAATATAGATAACCTCAAAGTCAACCAACACACTTGCATAATCAATATCTACACTGTTTCTCTACAAGTGCCCCATAGAAATGATCTTTAGCTGATTTTCCTTCCTCAGCTGAATATGCGACCATTGCAACTTCAACTTTCCCACCCGCTCCCATGTCTGTTTTGGAAGAAAATTAGCATCTGACCCTAGATCTATAATGACTTGATCCATCTCATAATCTCCGATATGCACAGTTAATCGCATCTCTCGACCAGTTCTCTTCTTATTTTTGTACACTTTATTGACTGCATGTTGCTCCAGGTACAACTTTTCCTTGCTGCCGCAATTATCAATCAACTCCTGTAATCCTTCTACATCCCTCTGGTCCCTTAACAACTTCATGCATTTCTGTAGGAAAGATGCTAGGATCGACGTATCAGCTTCCTTCACTTTAGCATTCTCTTTAAGCTTATTTTCTACCGGGAACAATTGTCTTTGCATCGTCGATGTTGTAGCCTTAGGAGTCATAAACAATTTCTTCGTTGCCATGAATGTCTCCTTTTCACGTTGTACATCAAACCCAAAAATATTATCGTCAACCTTCCTTACCCATGTCTTCGATATAAACCTCTGCTAGTCTGTACGGTTTCCTCCAGTATTCACACCACTACGCATTTCTATATTAACACTTGGATCTCTTTGGTACATTTCAGTCGTCATCATATATATGTTCTGCACTGGCTGCTAGTTGTGATTCTCTCGCATTTTAGCTAACAAGACGGGATAATCTTCTATTTCATGACCAATTTCCTAAACATACTTACAGGACACAACAGTAACATTCTATAGATCTTGAGCAAAGTGTCCAGACTGTCCATAATTGTAACAAATGAGATTTCCTCACCCTTGACCAACGCTTCCTCCTCGGTTGCACCTTCGGCCTTGGAAACCTCCTCACATATTTGGTGACCCCATAGCTTTGAAACCTTCTACTTGCATTCGATATACGCCTGGACTATTTTGTAGCATCATATCATAGCTCCTACAATGTTTTTCATCATGCCCAACTAAACTACAGAAGTTGTAGAACATTTGCTTTGGTGATCTGACCAAATTTTGCAATAAGTGACAAAAATATGTGGAATGTTTGCCTGCAACTTCGCAGATAATACACCATACATTAGGCCATGCACTTATCCCTCCGATCGATCTAGGTTTTAACGTATTCGGCATCCCAATTCCCACACAGTCTCTAAAAATAGGACACTGCTCCTTGTAGTGACCCTCAGCCTTGCACGATACACCATATTTCTAGATGAACCTACTTTCCCTTCTTTAGATCCTGGAGCTCCATGTGCAAACTTGCCAACTGAGTCAGAATTTGTTACACCCCTATGCTTGCATCAGTGTTGTGAAACCATCTCCAAAAATAGAAGAAAAGAGATATCAATGCCTTAGAAATAGGCCACTTCAAGGGAGCAACCTCCAATACATTACGTGAATGAAAAATTCTTGGATTATACAAATTACAAAACCTCCTTTCTATATATAGGAGTCCATGGGGCCACAATGTAATCCTAGCCGACCTAACAATAATAATTTAAGGGCACAATAATAACAATATGGGGGTTACAGGGGTACAATAATAATAATAAGAGGGTTACACTAACAACAATAAGGGACTATAATAGTAATATAGGGACCTAACATGCCCCTCTTGTTCAAAAAAGTGTTGTCCTCAATGCTTGAGTAGCTCTGGGTGCTTTTGTATAAAATTCTCATCCTCCCATGTAGAATATTCAGTGGGTAAGCTCTTCCACTTGATGAGATACTCTGAAATTGATCGATTTCGTAGCTGTCGAGTTCTTGTTTCTGTGACTGCTTCAGGTTCCAACATGATTTTTCCTTCCTCATCAAGTTCTGGCAATATTGTTTGAACTAGAATATTTTCACCTATAACCTTCTTTAAGCATGAAACATGGAAAACTGGATGCAATCGTGAAGAAGCAGGAAGCTCCAATTTGTATGCCATAGGACTAATATTTTGCAACACCTTGTAAGGACCATAGTACTTTGAAAATAATTTACCATCCTTCTTAGCTTGCTTGAGGGACATTTGTTTGTATGGTTGTAGCTATAAAAATACCCAGCCTCCTACCTCAAAACTTCTCTCACTGCGATGTTGATCTACCTATTGTTTCATTCGATTTTGTGCCAAATTTAGGTTATCCTTTAAGAGTTGGAGAACTTCTTGTTGATGCTCGATGTGATCTTCCATTGCTTGAAACTTCCAATTTTCTCTTAAAGATGATGTGATGGATGGTGGATGATATCCATAAAGTGCCATAAATGGGGTCATTTTTGCTGCAGTATGGAAGGAAGTGTTATACCACCATTCAGTGAGAGGTAACATGACTTGACCCATTGCATTTGTTTATCAGATACAAAACAACGAAGATATCCTTCCAAACATGTATTTACTATCATAGTTTGACCATCGGATTGAGGATGATAACATAAGCTATGAGCTAATTGACTACCCAAACAAGAAAATAAATTCATCCAAAAATTTCCAGTAAAAATGGGATCTTTTTCACTCACAATAACCCTTGGGTTTCCATGTAGCTTTTGAATTTTTTCCATAAATGTAGTAGCAACTGTACTTGCTTTAAATGGATGAGATAATGCACAAAAGTGTGCATACTTGGTAAGTTTATCAACTACTACCATGATGACACTCTTTCCTTCGGACTTAGGTAAACCTGTGATAAAATCCATTGAAATCTCTTCCCAACGTTGACTTGGAATGGATAAGGGTTGTATAAGACCCGGGGTCTTAATTGTCTCAACTTTATTCTGCTGGAAAACCAAACATTCCGCGACAAAATTTTGAATATCAGATTTAAGGCCATCCAAAAAAAAAGTCTTTCTTCACCCTGTGGTAAGTTTTTAAAAATCTCGAGTTTCCTCCTAAAGGAGAAGTGTGCAATTCCAAAAGAATATTTTGTTTTAGTTGGGAATTCTTACAAAGATATAAGAGATCTTTGTACCATAAGGAATAATTTTTCCAACTAAATGTATCAGATGTACTAGGATCTTGCTGCAACTTTTGAATGAGTGTCCATACATCTTTGTCCTTCTTCCATTCATCTCTTGCTTCGGTTATCCAATCTGGTTGGATAATAGAAATGGCACACAGCAATGCTTCCACCTCTTCATTCTTTCTTGAGAGTGCATCTGCAACAACATTAAGCTTTCCTTTTTTGTAGATTATTTCAAAGTCATAACCCAACATCTTTGTGACCCATTTTTGCTACTCTTCTGAAGATAGTCTTTGTTCCAAAAAATGTTTAAGACTATCATGATCAGTTTTTACCTTGAAGTGTCTTCCCATTAGGTAAGTTCTCCATTTTTTTAGTGCATGTAGTATTGCTAACATTTCCTTCTCATAAATAGGTTTCTGTAAATACTTTCCTTTGATTGGACGACTTTCAAAAGCAATGGGTCTTCCTTCCTGCATTAAAACTGCACCAATTCCATTTCCAGAGGCATCACATTCCACAATAAAGGTTTTTGTGAAGTCTGGTGTAGCTAAGACCGGTGCTAGGCACATTGCCTCTTTAAGACATTCAAAGGCCTTAGTTGCTTCAGGAGTCCATGAAAATGCATCTTTCTTCAATAATGTTGTTAGAGGTGCTACTATTCTCCCATAATTCCTAACAAACTTGCGATAATACCCTGTTAACCCGAGAAATCCTCGCAACTTCTTTATGGTTGTGGGGACTTTCCATTCCTTAATGGCTTTAATTTTGTTAGGTCTACTTTAACACCCTCGTGAGATACAATATGACCCAGATATTCCACCTCTTGTACTCCAAAGAAACATTTGGATGTTTTTGCATATAATTGTTTCTCCTGCAATAGTTTGAGCACCCTGTCAACATGTTGAACATGATCCTTCGAAGACCTGCTGTAGATTAGTATATCATCAAAAAATACTAGCACATATTTTCTAAGAAAGGGTTTGAAAATGGAATTCATCAACCCTTGAAATGTAGAAGGTGCATTGGTAAGGCCAAAAGGCATGAGAAAAAATTCATAATGACCTTCATGAGTTTGAAATGCTGTTTTCGGAATATATTCAGTCTTCATTCTAATTTGATGATATCTTGAACAGAGATCCAACTTGGTAAAATAAATTGCTCCATGTAATTCATCAATCAGAGGAATGGGAAATTTATCTTTAATGGTGAGCTTATTGAGCTCCCTATAATCTAGACACATGCACCATGATCCATCCTTCTTGTGTACCAATACTACAGGAGAAGAGAATGAACTTTGACTAGGTTGAATTATACTCGCCCCTAACATTTTTGCAATCATACGTTCAATTTCGCTCTTTTGGACATAAGGATATCTATAAGGCCTGATGTTTGGAGGAAAACTTCCTAGAATCAAATGAATAGCATGATCATGATCACAAATAGGTGGGAGTCCTTTCAGAGTTTCAAACACCTTGGAATGATTGTCCAAGACTTTTTTGAGATCTACAGAAATAGATGATTTTGATGTTGGAACTTCTACTGAGCATAATTTTGTAATTACGCCTCATTGTTATTTCTTTAGAAGCTTTGTCATGACATTGGAGCTTATTATATTTCCCAGCTTCCCTGCAATACCCCGTAATTTGACTTCCTTTCCTTCTGAAAAAAATTTCAAGAAAAGTTCTTGAAAATTAAAAGCTACCGTTTCCAAAGATTGTAACCATTTTACTCCTAGTACAACATCAGCACCTCCAATAGGAATGGAAAGCATTGGAATATTCAATACATATTCCCCCATGGTTAGCTTGATATTATGGCATTTTCCAGAGCAATTTATAGTTCCTCCATTTGCAACCATCACTTGACATTCTGGTGCTGGGTATAGAAAACAATTCAATTCCTGGGCTATTTACAATGAATAAAATTATGGGTACTACCTGAATAAATCAACACTATTACTTTTTTCTTCTTGATATGTCCTTCTATCTTGAGATTTTGAGGAGTGGTAATTCCTGCCAATGCATTACACGATATGGTTGGAATCATTTCTTCCTCTTCTAGGGTTGGTTTCTGGTGTATATCCTCTTCTTTTGAAGATTCTTGTTCATTTTCTTCTTCCTCTTCACAATATATGTAAAATAATTTCTTCTCAGTGCACTTATGATCTTTAGTGTATTTTCTATCACAACTGTAGCAAACCCTTTTGCTCTTTTTTCTTCCAATTGTTGTGGTGTCAACCTTGTAGGTTGCGGAAATCTATGAGTAGCAACACTTCCATATTTATAGAAGTGAGTGGTAGGCTTCCTTGTCACCATAATTTTACATTCAATTTTTCTTGCCAACCTAAATGCCTTGTCCAATGAATCAGGTTCCAAAACACAAACTTCATGTTGGATATTATCCTTTAAAGTACCTATGAAGAGATCAATCATATGTTCCTTTGGAATATCAGTTACCGTTATATTCAATTTTTGGAAGTCCTCAATGTGCTCCCCCACTAAACACTTTTGTTTGAGATTTATCAATTGGCTAAAGAGAGTGTTGCTCTTTGTATCCTCATAATGTGCTATCATTTCCTCCGTAAAAATAGACCAAGTGACAATTTTTTTACGGGAGCAAAGCCATCGATACCATACAAATGTATTTTGTTTTAAATGTAATGTTACAATGCATATCTTTTGTGTGTTTTTCACATTATTGAGATCAAAATATTGCTCCATTTGTAGTATCCATGTTACAGGATCTTTTCCATCAGACTTCCTCATATACATTTTTGGAATATGGTGGTTCTTCCCTCCAACATTAGAGTTTATGAAATCACGATTAACATTTATTTTTTTCTCATCATGAGTTTCCTCTACTATCTTTTCACCATTAGGAAACATTTATTGTATCAACTTTGTCAAACCTTCCATGTCTACTTTTAGATCATTCTTGATGTTTTCCATCTTAGCTTCCATGTCATCCATCCTAGACTCCATGTCAGCTTCCATGCCATCCATCTTAGCTTCCATGCCATTCTTCAAACCATCCATCTTAGATTCCACGCCCTTCTTCAAACCATCCATCTTAGTTTCCACGCCTTTCTTCAAAACTTCCATGTCATTTTTTATTGCTCTTTGCGTGAACGAAATTTGTTGCACTTGCTCTTGTAATTTTGATATGTCATGTTACCATTCTTCGTCTTCATGAGTCATAGTAGAGCCTTCTAAATAGTAAAAACAAGCTGAACATTGAATTCCAAAAATTATTATAATGAAAACAAAGAAGAATATAAATATATTAGTTTAAAACAAAAAATAGCATAAAAGATATTGAAATGGTACCTCTAAAAAAAAGGTTTTGGATAAAAAATGCCAAAATTTTATTATACTTGTAATTATATCTAAACTTGTAAAAATAAATAAAAATTTAAAAACACAAATAAAATTATATCTAAATTATTCCTAATATCATGAACAAAACTCATACAATAGGAATAATTTTCTTTAAAAGAAATTTTGACAACCAAAATTAAGAATAAAAATTAAAAACTCGTTTATTAAATAAAGTTATGCTCCATGATTTAGTATTAGAACTAAAAATAACACTGACATATATTGATATAATCATGTGTATCTCTAGACATCTCATCTTCATGTTTGAACACGAGATTCTTAGAGATGCTCTAAATGTCTTTCTAATTGTAGGTAAGTATGAGATTTCTATGGTGGATCAAGAGTCAGGCCCAAGGTTTAGGAAAGACTGCATTATGCAAATCAATCAAGATTCGAGGGAAGGGGGGTGTTTTTTTTTAAGTTTGCCTTGTGTAAATACTTACAAGGATGTGAAGGATGTATTATTATGGTTTTTATTTATTATCAAAGTAATGGGTATATTATTAAAAATCTAAAAATTAAATTGTTATAGATAATGTTTTTTAAACGTCATTTGATTTTTCAATTTATAAATTTCGTGGAAAAATTGCAAAAATAAGTAAATATAATATAATTTAATATAAATAAATAAATAAACACAAATATAATTATTGAAATATATCAAATAAAAATTTAGATAACTTACTCTTTAATACATCTACTCCATAGTAAAGTAATATTTTATTTTTAACTTTAAAATTTAAAATTCTAATACAGGTATGCATTCAATGGATAATACATTGAAATAAAATAAAGATATGTTAAATTTCATACCGTATTTTGAAGGACTTTAATCTCCTCGAGCATCATGTCATTCTACATATCACACAATAATTTTAGATTTCAGTTAAATAACTGAGAAATGAAATTTAATGAGATGTTATTGAAAAGGAATATATTATATTATCAAAAATTAAAAATATATTTTGTTTGATTATAATAGTTCAAAGTTAATTACTTAAAAATAAAATAAAAATCTTGACGAGATGGAATGTGAGTAATAAAATTGTATAATGCAATTATTGAGAGAAGTACCTTCTTTGATCGTACTTGATCTATTCCTTTCTGGAGACGACTCTCTAATTGATTCATTTCTCCAAATGTCATCGGCTCGAATCCCTCTCCCATTAAATATCTGTAAATATTTTATCATTAAACAAATTAAAATGTAAGCAAATTAAAATTTGAATTTTCAATCTTTAATTTTGTTAGAAACAGGAAAATTCTAATTTATTTTTATATTTTTGACAAAAATATTTAATTTTAACACAAGTATTTAACATGAAACATGATTTTGCACAAAACTGGTGGTGATATATATGTGTTTTTTGGGGTTGTTTTTGTTTGGTTTTTGGGTGATTGTTGCACCAAGTGAAGTGTGATTGATTTAATTTAAAGCTTGATTGTGCTACATGTTTTTATGTTTAGTGGTTTTTAGTTTAATATTTTAATTTTATATTTAATTTTTTTTTAATGTGGGGAGATATTTATAATTCATGTTTAGTGGTTTTTAGTTTATTATTTTAATTTTATATTTAAATTTTTTTTTTTTTTTTTTTTTATGTGGAGAGATATTTTATAATTCTATATAGGAAAGATATTATTGTGTAGAACTTAAATATAATAATAATAATACATATTATCATATATATTATATTAAAAAATTATTTTTAAAAAAATTATAAAAATATTAAAGAAATGAAACACAAATATTTGTAATTATGTGTATCAAAATTTTGAAAAATTAAAATTAAAAATATTTTTATATATACATATATAGAAATGTAAAATTTATATAAATATAAATAATATTATTATGAACCAATAAAGATTTATTTTAGAGAAATTAAATATTTCAAAATGCAAATTTTTCTTGAATTTTGCACAAAAAATTACAATATGAAAGATTTGATCTATAAATATTTGATAAATTTGAGAAAAAAATAAATCTATATTAATAATAATATTATAGTTAAATTAGTTTTATTAAAAAAATAATAATATGATACTCAATGAAAATATGATTTAGATTAATAAACTTTATCATTTTAAGTTAAGAGGAATCTTTCATGACTAGATTACTAATTTTAAAATTGAAGTAGTTTGCCAATTCATTCTTAATTATTTCAAAGTAAGAATATGCAAAATCATATTTGTTTTGTTTTGGTTTGATTGATTCTATCTTTTTCTTAGTTGGTTCCAATTTAGAAGTTAAGCATTTAAGAGCTCTATGTTAGATGAATATAATGAAAAGTTTGATATTAAACTTTATTTGGTTTTTTATAGTTTAGGTTCTATAAAGTAATGAGTGCTTTTACAAAATGTTTATTATTATTTGTTTTTAATAGGAAATTTTTATGTAGACACATTCTATATCACAAAAAAATGATATTCATACAAGTAATAAAATCTAGGTTGGGTAATTAGTGCTATACAAAAAAAAATTAACAAAACAAAAAATATAAGTTTTAAACATAAAATATTAAAAATAATATTTCCTAATTTCATGTTGTAGAATACTAAGAAACAATTATGGTGGTTTATTGATCACAATAAAGAGAATAATAAAACAAAGAATGATAATAAATCCTTTATTTGTAGGTTGACCACAATCATTAGGGTTGGCGTCCCACTTAATGAATGGCAGATTATCAATAAGATGGGAAATGTCTCGTCCAATTATCTTCTTGATTCATTTCGTGCATAATTTCACATCTTCTCATGTTTCTTCTCCATTGTGATAACTAAGTACAACAAGAGGAACTTGTCATCAATGGTTAAGGTAGGGGTGGGTCATTATGAAGCTCTAGCTATGGCTCCGAAATTCATTGTTCTCTTAAACATGGGAACCTTCTATTTGAAGAACACTAATGGATCTAACTAGAAGAAAAATGTGCTTTTGGCGGGATTCATTTCATAGCCCAAGGGGATTTCGCCCATAAATCCATTAGCCACTATGTGTGTACCAACTCTAGCTCCACCTTCCTAGCTTGGAATGAGATATGCAAGTGTATATTTTTAGAGATTAGAGCCCCATAGAACCAAGTGAAATAAATGAAATCCCAATGCTTACAAATGCATTCAATCAAATTTTTTCTAGATAAGCAAGATATATCTATTTTAACAAGTTACCATGTTACATAAAATTCAACAACTAGTGTGAGGTTATCATGACATAGAGCAACATTTTAGCTAATAGACCCAAGAAGGAAATGACCACACAAGTTTGAGACCCATTCCAAAACTAATTTAGTAAAAGTATTGTACAAAAATAATATGCCAAATTGTTCCATGTTTGAGATAGAAAGGAATCTTGTGCTATGTAGCTTTGAAATATTTAGGTGCTAGCCAAAAGGAAGGTTTCCCAGAGTCAACAACTAACCAAAAGTAACCTTTTGAGGCTCAATGAATGATTCCCATACTAAATAAATACAAACAAGACTTGGAGATTGCATGCATTTAAGTCTAAATCTTTTTCATCTTAATGTTTAGCATTGAGCCATTGTTAACCATTTGTTAGTTTATGTTTACTATAATGTTTAGGCCCATTCCACTTCTATTATTCCACTATGTTTATGGGATGGCAATTCCAAATTTATGAAATAGATCATATGTCATTCAACCATCAACCTTCTCAAGAAGGGCCTTATTTGACTCTATAAATACAAAATTTGGGCTTTGAAATATGCAAGTTTTATAGTAATGGGATTTACCATCATAAATATCCTTGAATCATATAATACTCTTCTAAAATAATTAATTTACCAAAAAATAGAGAGATTCAACAAAAGTATTTCTTTCAATGAGAACCAAAGGAGAAGAAACCCAAATTTTTTAGCATATATGTTTCACATTTGGGCCCTCACATACATCCACCGATTGAGAGGTGCATTATGCACTCCACTCCTAACATATGTTAATACATGAATTCCAAATGATGATGTGGTACCTCTCAAAAGCTACTCTATTTTGATGGACCATCTTCTTGGAGTGTCCCTCACATTACCCTAGATTTGGGACCCCTTTGGGATGCATATAACTTGGGTGGGTTCCTTAGGTGTCTTCCCTCCACTGCCTCTAACTATTGGTGACAATTTTGATTCTTTTTTAACCTCATGTAATCCATTTGGGAATTTCCTAATTTCATGGGTCTAGTTGGGGGTGCAAACCCCTTAATTAGATCCATGGTTACTTAGGATGATTCAATTTGGGTCAATAGCATCTTATGGAGTCAATTTGAGTCGAACCCTTAAATGCTACATTGATCTCTTAACAAAAAGTTTACTATGAGTTTCCTCAAGCTACTACAACTATAGAATTATGAAACATGGAAGAGAGGGTGAAACCAATGGAACAATCATGGAAAACTAGTGATACATAGTCAATAGAAATACTGTGATGGTTCCAATAGCTCAAACCCTCTAATGGCTAATTTAATGTTCTCTTATGCCTTAATATTACTCATTTTCCTATTTATAATGTTAAATTCCTCTTTATTGTATTATTATATCTTTAACAACATCATTTTACTAGTAAATTCTAACATTAGTGATCAAACTCCTTCCACCTCTCTTAGCCCTTGACTTTGTGCTCCTATCATCTCCACCACCTATACATGGACATTTGATACAATATTGTCTCCAATATTGTAGGTTTGATTGACTCATCCTTGCAGTTGTCATCTCCAACACATATACATGAATCTCTTATAATTTAATTACCTCTAATATTGCTAGTTTGATTTAGTCATCCTAGGGAGTATTCATTATCTTAGTTCCATTTATACTTTGGAAGTTTCAACCTTAAAACCTCAAGGGAGATTCCTTTACAACCAACTAAAGGGAGGTATCATCCCTATCTAGGGCACTATTTTTTTTGTACTTAGTGTTCTTATTATTTATATTTACAACAAGAAATATAATCTTTATTGGTTTCATTTCATAGATATAGCATTGTATTAGAGAGTATCACAAACCTTGTCTCGCATAGATTGGGAGCTGTATGTGTGGGATATTCCCTATGATGGATCACTCTTGGAGTAATACCATGACACTCATATTTAGCCCAAGGAGATTCATCACTTACACCAATGAATTCTAGATGAGTTATTTCAAAATTTAGGTTTTTATGTCATTAAAGAATTTATCAATTAATTAACCTTAGTTACTTAGCCCTCTTACCTCATTTAATTCGTTGGTAAATCATGATTTGAAATTTAAATGAAGTACCCTAATAATCTATAAGCATTGTTGAACATGAACAAGATTCCAAGGTCCTAGTTTATATAATGGATTCCTCCTCTTTTGTCTCACCCTAGGATTTATCAATTTAGCCATAAAAATAGATGGTCACTCCACTCTCCTCTTTACCCTGTTACTAGTGTTTGTGTGTGAGGTATTCCATCCCTACCTTCATGCTACAATTGGTAATTTTAATATATTCAATTCGAATATTTGTGAAACTCCATTGGGGTGTTCTTGCTAATCATTCATTCTCTTGAGTGAAGGTTTTATTCTATCGTATCTCTTTTATCTCCTCCATTATTCCTTGGGCTATGGAGTCATATTATATTTCCTGTATCTTCCTCATTCTGATCCATTATTTCAAGTTTCTTGTATCTTCTAATTGCATGGGGAGTTTTCACTCTAGGTTTCCTTTTTATGAGACATTTTTCCTTCTTAACATGTGCATGTTTCTTTGAAACATGAGTGATCCATTATTGGTGCTACCTCATTTCACCCTTTCTGAACACTACTCAATTTTTCATCTCTCCTTTATTTCCCTATTTTTGGATATTATCCACAAACAAATTGTTTGGTGTTGAATTCCACTCTTCCTTACCTCCTTTCAAGATGAAGACCTTGTAAACCCATCTTCAATAAACTATGTAGAACTATACTCGCTCTTTTGTTTTTGATTATGATGGATGTTTCAGTATATTACCATGTTTTTGGTTGTACCCTCTCTTAGTAATCCTCTTCTTGAACTTGAGTATTCCAACTAGTATGAGTCTTTCTAGTGGGACATCCAGCCACACGCAAGTACTATGCAATGAAAATTCCACTCAAAATGGTATACTCTTTCATTAATTTGAGATGCATAACATTTTCCCTTACCAATATATATCTTGGTTTTGGTAAAATTATCATATGTTTAGCACCTATTCAACTAATGATTGTTGTACTTTGAGGTAGACCAATATTATAATTTCCATTCTAAAATGTATACAAACTTGTTTCCTTGATCAACTATGTTCCTCCTTATTACCATCCTCCTAACCCAAGTCACATGATTAGTTGAAAAATTCATCCTTTCTCATTTTTTATTATCATAACCTACTTGGAACAACTCCTCCTCTTCCTATCCTTCCCTTTCTCCTTTTCAAAAATTTTTCACTAATATCTCATGAAAATGTTTCAAAATTAGAAAGATCCCATATTTAAATATGTGTTTGTTAAGTTGAATAAATACTTCTCATTAGTGGGAATTTTATGGGGCCGTATTAGACCTCTCATCATTAACACTAATCATATCGTATCTCAATAGAAGTAGATCATCCTTTGCTTTATTCTTATCTCTTTTTTACCATGTCTTGTTCTCTTATATTTTCCTTGGACCTTGTCCTATATACTCTTATGGAAATTATTGGCTCGTTTGCTTCCTTATATCTTCTCCCTTTAGTCACATTTTCACTAGCTTATTTCTCTTTAAATCATCATCTTGGGTATGACCCTACTTGGGACATCTCTTTCATAATTAGGTTAAACATTGCTTCATTGATTTATTTCTTAAGATTTCACCTTCAATTATTCACATACCATTATACTATATAACTATCAAATCATTTCATCACATTAATATCTCCATTCTCTCTCTTACTATTGTTGCTATACTTAGTGTCATTTGTCTCCTTTGTGCTTGCATCAACTCTAAGTTGGTGTATGTTTCCTCCTCTACTTGCATTGGGTCCTTGATTGATATATGTTATCTCCATGTTCACATTATCCCTTGAATATCATATATTTTGGAATCATATTAACAATATGTTGTTAACTAACATATGATGGCTCCATGCCCTTATTGTCAATCAATTTAATTGTACTAGAATTTTTCTACATTTAAATAATCACTATGAGTTGGTAAACTTGTGAAATGTAACGCACAATATATGCAGGGTGTTACACCATTTTTCGGTCATCTAACCTGTTACTATTAGATGTACCTAAGTACACCATGTAAGACCAATTTTACCCTAAGTAAAATTTCTTTCACTATGAAAAATAACCTAGTAAACCACATTTATTAAGTGTTTTATGGTCTAAACAGGAAACCCCATGAGGAAATATTAAATAAATCCACATTTGTTTGATTTTCTTCAAGGAATAATTAGTTAAACTTCAGTTTAATTAATATTCCTAGTCATATTTAACCCAAAACAAAAAAATTAATTAGATAAATTATTATTTATCTTATTATCTTCTAGGAATAATTATTTAAATCTTATTTAAATAATATTCCTTGTTAAATTTGACTAAATCATTCATAGATAATTAAATAAATCATTATTTATTTATTATTTACAAATAAAGGGGTTTGACCCAAGTCAAATTCTTTTTCCCTCTAACAAATATAATAAAATATTCCATAAAAGTTGGATCTAGAATTGGTTAATTATATTTTAATTATGCACCAATATCTAGACTAACTCAATATTTTGTTATAAATAGAAGGGTTTTTCCATTCACTCACTACCTTTTGTTGCCTAAAGATCACATTGGATCTATACTTTTGGTCTGACTTTGATCCACCATCATTGTCATATCTTGCTACCATTTTTCTTGTGAGCTCCCTTTGACTTCCATTTTTGTCTGGGTTTTCTACACTATTAAGAGAGAGGGATTTTAGATATGAAGTGTTGAGGACTTACAAGAACCCATCCCATTGAGGAGGACTGGTAACATCTTTCTATGTTCTCCTCCCAGGTGTCATAAACACAACAAATTCTTTAAAACAATCTTGTCTTGTCTATTGGATGCATGGAGCAACTCTTGCTTTTATTTAATGCTTAATGTCTTTTAATGCATAGATCTATATTTTGAAACATTTATCTTGGTAAACTAATTGAAGATATAAAGATATTGGCAGCCATCTTTACTGTTAGGGCTGCTTGTTATGCACAACTAAAGTGAGCCTTTTCCATACACTTGCGATTAATATTCATACTAACAACTGGCGACTCCACAAGCATTTACGATTACGACCTCTGTCGTTTTTCAGATCCCTGCATATCAAGCTGCTTCAAACCGTAGGATTTCTCTTCAACTTCTTGTTTTTCTTTTCTTGATGTTGTTTTTAACCTATAAAACCCTAAAAAATTGAAAATTTTAACATCCGTGTGTTTTCAAAGCTATTGCGCAGGTGACATGCATCAACCACAGTTGAGACAAATTTTTTTCTGAAAACTACTCCTGAGAGTGTCGGAAGTGCAGGTTGCACTTTTTGGGCCAAAACCTGCAACCTGAACCTCTAGGGTCCAAAAAACAAGCCAAAACCTGCAACCTCTATAGAAAACAGGTCAGAAACCGCGACCTGGACTTTTTGCGGGAATTTTCTGAGATTTTTCTGGGTTTGTCTCGGCCTCTGTTCAGGGTTGTCTGACCTCCGTATCTGCACGTTTTGGACCTGTAATTGTTATGTTTTTCTCATAAAAGTGGGGACCTATCCCACCAGAGATTGAGCACCCTCCACCTTTTGTAGAAGAGTTTTAGTTGCTGCAGGTCATCTGAAATTTCAGAGTGTTCAGCCAGTGTTTTTTAGATCTAATCCCTAACCTTCAGATCCACTTTATATTGGCTATTTATCCATCCAAAACACCTCCTTTTGGTTTTGTTTGGGTTTTCCTCTAGGGTCCCCTCCGCTTCCCTCCAGGTTATAGCCTTTCTCCACCTCATTTACAACAAATTTTCCTCTGATTTTTTGTTGTTTGTATGCACCTATTTCCAATAGATTTGACCTTTAGATCATTGTCCCTCCAAAATTTAGATCTATTGGCTATTTTGGTGTGTTTTGACTAGATTTTTACCCACCTACAAACTACTTGTTGAGTGGCCAGCGTCCTTGGGTTTAGATTAATGCATAATTAGCTATTTATTTTCTGTTATTTCAGTTTCATATAGTGTTATTTTCAGGTTTATCTACAGTTATACAACACACTTTTTCTTTTTCTATACAAACATCTGGGTTTAAAAATTAAAATTTACACACTTAACACACACACCCTAAGTGAAGAAGAGCTTGTTTAACATCGCCAAGCAAAGACTTTAACATTTTAATCAATTGATCCTGCACCTCTCTTCCCTTGTTTCAACATTATAATCAGTTGATCCTGCACCTCTTTTCCCTTGTTGGTCTCTCTTCCCTTTGAGCCGTGTTTGTGCCTTCACCATTGTACCACAAAGGTGTTTATCCTATAGACTTCTTGGCCTTCATCCTCAGTTTCCAGTTGGATGACTTACTCCTCCGCGTAGGATTCGAGTTAGTCCTCCACCAAGTCTGCACACCAACTCCTCTTTTGGTTCATTGGGTTCCACTTCTGGTTCCGCCCCCGGTTCTCCCCCTATCACCTTCACCACGTCTGGTTCAGGACCTAACACTAGTGGTAAACCCAACCCTAATGCTGGGAATACTACTAGTGGGACCACAAGAGGAACTACCCCAACTACTCTCTTGCTCCCCTATATGGCAGGCCTCAGTCTTCCCGATTTTAACCAATTGATCAATGACCCTATACACCATGATGCTGGTTTTCCTACTATGCCAACCAAGCTCCCTTCCGACATTCTTAAGTTTGAAGGTCTTACTGGAGAAGATCCTATAAATTATGTTTGATCTTTCCACATGTAGTGTTTGTCTAACTCCATTACCGATGAATTTTTCCGTCTTTGGTTGTTCCAACGTACGCTTACTAGCGAAGCTTCTAAGTGGTATGTTAATCAGGCCTCATCCTCTCATACCAACTTTGCAAATATTTCCTGGGCGTTTCTGTCTTATTTCTAGCTTCTCCTTTGTTATGACATTGGTACCGAACTTTTGACTTCTTTTCGTCAATCGTCTCCAACTCGCCTATCTGATCATGTCTAGGAATAGTGGAGAAGAAAGAGCCTATGTCAAGCCCCTACCTTTGAATACCATGTCTACATGGAATGGTTCCTTAGATTTTTCCTGCTATAGGAAAAGATTTCGCATCGCATTTCCCTCAAACCGAAGAATTCGCTCTCCAGATTGCATTAAAATATGACTTGATCTACGCTTAGTCGGGTTATGTTTATACCATTCTACCTTATCTTCCTAAACCCCATGGTGCTAATGCACTGGGGGCATCTCATGCCACCAATGGTATCATTGGAGCTCTTTCTCATCCATACGCTCAACCTCCCATGGGCTATGGTTTCCCTTTTCCCCTCCAGGTAGCATGTATCTAGGATACGACATGCCTCCTCCTTTTTCCCAACCTATTTACCACAATTTTTCTCAAACTCTTTATTATCTGTATCTGCAGCCTAGTGCTCTAGCTCCTCAAGAATTAGCACCTCTGCTTCCCTTGCCTTCTCAACCCCCGCAATAGCAGCCACCGCCCCCTCAGGGGCAAGTGTATGCATAGCAGGGCACGACTAATCCTCCTCCTTACAAAAATAAGAGGAAAGGCACTCAAAATAAATCTGCCCCCAGTAATCCTGGACCTAATCCTCAAAATAATGCACCTAACACTGCTAACCAGCAACAGGGCACTCAGCCCAAGCAGGACAGGGCCCCTGTTCACACGAATAAGCCTTCTTCTTGTCATGGTGTTTATGGTAATTACACACACGATTGTCCTCTTTTACCACACATGCAGTAGATGTGGGAGACTCAATCAACATCACGAGGACAACAAGGCTCCCCTTCCATCCCTCCCAATGCTACGCTTAGTCAGCCGGTTGTGTTTACCAATCCTTTCCCTCAGCAAGGATTCATGGCTACCCAACCACCTGAAGGTCAGGAGGCCACTAAACCTCCTCCATTTGGCACCTCCCATTACTAGATTCTCATGATGAATTCTGACCAACCTATAACCATAGACCTTAACCTTCAAACTCGATGTCATCAATACAACAAGCCTCTCGCTACGTCTACCCCCGAACCCCCTTCTTCAAGTTCTACAGAGCCTCTTTCGACACTTAATGGTCCTTTGTAGACCCCTCAACCTAAGGCAGAGGTTCATACTAAGATCCCTAAGGGACCATTACGCCGAAACACTGTTTTTGGTAAAGATGCTTATTCATATAGTATAGTAGATGATTTAGCGCAATCTCTTGCTGCCATCTCAATGCTGGAACTCCTCCAGTCGTGCCCTTCACAATGAAAATATCTACTATCCTCCATGGATGTTGTAGATCCTTCAGATGACCAATTGATCATCTTCGATGTTGACCGGTCAGACCATCCTCCTCTTCCTGCTTCCGTCACCTTCCAAATCCTAGTTAAGATTCAGAACACCAACGTTTCCTATTGTATCATTGATGGTGGGCATCCACCTGTGTGATGTCTGCTTTGGTTTGGAAGCAACTCGGATCGCCTGAGCTGGCCCATTCCACGATCACTCTTCGAGTGTGGGATGGCCATGCTTCCTAGCCCATTGGCCTGTTCCGCAATTGTCCTATTACTCTTGTGGGAAAGACTATTTGTGTTGATGTAAAAGTCATTGATGCCCCCTTAGATTATAACATTCTATTGGGTCATAGCTACACTTATGCGATGTCTGTTGTACCATCTGCAGTGCACTGCAAGATTTCATTTCCCCATAATGGAAATATAGTCACCATTGACCAGTTGACATATTACAAATCGAAGTCTCAGACCTCCCCTGAGTCCATCATATCTTTGGTGGCCAATACCCAAACTGTTAATCCCTTGACCAGTGTCTCACCCAGAGTCTACAAAGACTCCTAATTTCTTGGTACATTCCCTGGTCTTCCTCCTCTTGTCTCTGATCCCAGTTCATCGAATGTTTGCATGATGCAATCATCTCGGGCTTCCCTCAAGTGGCCCACTTCGGCTAGTCAGCAGCCCCACCCTCTGCAACCTACTCCTAGCTCTTCGATTCATCCTTCTAGACCTCCTCCTACTGGCCCTTCACCTATAGCTAGTATCCATGAGCCTCTCTACCCTCCTGGAATGGTTCCTCCAGACCTTAACCATCTCGAATCCATCCCGCCTAGCCATTACCCCTCCGATTAGATATCATTCCTAGCTCCCCCTCCTGGAGTGTTCTCGGTACCTGTCATGGCTACTCTATCCTTTCCTAACCTCACCCTAGGGATTCCCATCTAGTAAATCAATCCCTCAACCGCTATCCTACCTTGTCAACCCAAACCTTATCTTGCTTTGACCCCGGTTCAATTGGTCCCTACGACCTCTCCCGCTGCTACTGTGCCTCAGCCACCTCAACAAGGACCTCCTCCTGTTGTGACAACTTCAGGTAATGGGGGAAAAGCCAGCCAGAAGGCATATAAAGACAAGGCTGCCTCGATAAACCCTGCCTCTCCTCGGCTGCCAAAGCATACTATCTAGTGTGCTTTGTGTGATGTTTTCGGTCATGCCACCCATACTTATCCTGAATTGCCTCGTCTCAAGCCCATGGTTAATGTCGCATTCCCTAAGTCTATGGTCCCAGCAATCTTTGTTCCTTCCTTGACTGCTGCCACAAACCCCAATACTATTCACACCAACCACCCTTATGCTTTGTATGATCTCCATGGCCATTATACCCACCTCTGCCCCTGCCTCGAGGACTTCCACACCTCTCTAGCGGTAGTTCGCCAATTCGAGGCAAAGCGAAACGAGTCCACCGCTTCCTTATTTGCGCATTTTGTTTCAGCACAACCGGAGGACACATCCACTCCTATTGACATTTCCCCTCCATATGTCAAAATGATAGAGTCTTCAACCACTGTCCACTACCTATCATCCTTTATGAGATCCATGGTAGAAGACCCCCTCGGACTTCCACTTCTGTCTCGCCTAACCTCCCTTCAACGATCACCTTGGGCTCAACATCAGTGGATCCTTCATCTACTTGTTTTTCTATCACCCCTTATGACGATGCCAATGTGAACCTCTCTTCTCATGATGATGAGTCAGGTAGCTTCACCACATTAGGTGGTCTTTTTTCCACCAGTCACCCCATCCTCTATTATGATGATGAAATTATGGAAATAATAACCACCCCTGACTTCGTCTATCCCCCTTTGCATCGAACCCATGCATTCGAACCACATGCACCTTGTGGCCATTATATTGACACCCAATGTTTGGGTAAGGGGGCACCCATATTTGAGAGTCCAGGAGAAGCAATTCTCCACGACTCTCCTAGTGTATATGGTCGTGTCGACTCTAGTACCATTATTCTTCCCCATTTAGAAGAACCTCTAGACTCCCATATCACTTCATATCACTCTAGGGATGATACCCCTCATCATTCCGTCATCTTACATCAGCAGCCCAGTCTCCTAGACACTGTTGTTAACCAGCCTGTGGGTTTTGTAGGAGAGCACTAGTTCATTATCTCCAAATCCACTCTTTGGGATAGTGATACCATGTATGCCAACCCAGAAACTTAGTCCATTTTCTTCATATATGCAGTACCAAAAGAGATTGGTAATCCTCTATTCCCTTTCTCGAACTGCCTAACCATAACAAAAAAAAATGGCGCACCACATCATAAAAATATGTTTAGATTCCAACTTTTTAAATACATTTTGGCATGACCATAAAATTCTTGGGGGCACTTATGCCCCTCAACCATAAAAATCTCAGATCTCAGCCAAAAACAGCACTAAAACCCCCTTTCTCTGACAGGTCACACTTTTTCAGGTCATTTCCTGGGATAGGTCGTAGTTTTCTGCCCAGAACCTACTACCCAGGTCGCAGAACAAACCCCAAAAAGTGCGACCTGGCCTGTTCATGAGCTCTGGGTACCTAAACTAAAATTTTGATCCCCTTAATTGAAAGAGTAGGGTCAGGCCTCTTACTTGAAACTGACGGATCTCGGTTCCAATGGTCGGTTTGTCTGCTACGCTCGCTGCAAGATTTAGGGCTTTCTCTCCTCTCTACATTCACCACAACTACATTTGCAAATGAGTGAATTTGGAGGGAAAATGCCTTATTAAAAGAAAAACCCCTGATTTTTCTTTCCCTTGCTGCGGCCAAACCCTAGCTCGGTTTGACAAATCGTCTGTATCATTGGAAAGCTCTCACTGAGCCCCCAATGGGTGTCTATTAGTTTTTCATGATTTGATACTTCAACAGGACACATTTTGTCCAAGAAGGGTCACTTCACCACTCCTAAAAATCAAATTTCTTCACTTGAAACACTTGTACTTGGGGCACCACTTTGCCTCCATACTTTTCCATGCTCGTGTTGATTTTTGTCGTGAGTAACCATCTTGTACTCATGTTTTCCTGGTCCCCATTGGACCTTTTCTGTGTGGCCCCATCATCGAGTTGCCCTTTTTTAGAGCATCCGAGTTGAGTCATCATCGCATCCATGGAGTCTATCCCGATTCCCTTTGTATCCTGCTATAGTCCGCCATCCTTCATTGCTCGGTTCCTCTCTCATGTCGCACATTGTGGCCTCCATTCCTACTATCCCTTATCCCCTTTGATATTTTGTCAGTCGCTGCTAGGTCATCCATGCCCTTTATGCTCTAACAAGGGAAGTCATCCGTCTGCTACTTAGTACCCCCATTTCATCATCATCCCTGGTGTCATTATGTCAGTCGCTCTACTATTTCCTCTCATGCCTTAGTTGAGGATCCCTCATTGCCTCACCTATGGTAGACCTCCTTCTGTCAACATCAGATCATTCATTCCAGAAGATAGGTCTAGAGGTCGGTGTACCTTAGTTCCAGCCTCCACTCTTATTTGGTGCCTCAGATCAGGCAATTGGACTCCTTATTTCCCTTTGACTTGATTTTTTCTCAACTCTAGCTCCTTACAACACGATCGAGATCCATATACTTGATGGTTCAGTGATGCAACATATTGTTCCGGTGATTCCCAGGTGTGTGTGAGATGTTTCAACCCTCATGAGGGGGTGGCCCTTCACGTAGCCCCCCACATGCCCAGATGACCTCTTCATTACAACCTTTGATGCAAATCCATAGATTTGATGATGTCGGCCTCAGGCACTTGCAGCGCCTTTTAATTTGCATGTATTAGTCAGATTTTAAGAGCCCTTTCCTGTTTACAGGGGCACTTTGGTTTTACTTATATCTCATGTACTCAGATATTATTGTATAAGTCCTGACTGTTATCTCAGGCACAGTATGTATGTGGGATTCATTATCATGTTTTTACTTGGCTCATGTTTATGCCAGAATGTACTATATTGTTCAGTCCCTTGTTTACTGGATGCATTATTCTTTGTACTTTGTCTCGGAAGGCATAGGTATGCCTTCCTATTCGCCTATAGCATAGGTACTCACTCATAACAGAGACTTGTCGCACCTGTAAGTCTCGCCTCCTCAAGGTCTAGTCCTCTAGCGCTTTGGTCTACCTTATATTTCTCTCTCTCTCTGATTTCCCCTTTGATGTCTAGTGATTGAGTTCTTACAACGTACTTCAGTCATACGATTAGCTCCTATTGCTCGCACGCTAGGGGGAAATCTGTTACACCATTTTTTGGTCATCTAACCTGTTACTATTAGATGGACCTAAGTACACCATGTAAGACCAATTTTACCCTAAGTAAAATTTCTTTCACTATGAAAAATAACTTAGTAAACCACATTTATTAAGTTGTTTATGGTCTAAATAGGAAACCCCATGAGGAAATATTAAATAAATGCACATTTGTATGATTTTCCTCAAGGAATAATTAGTTAAACAATAGTTTAATTAATATTCCTGGTCATATTTAACCCAAAACAGAAAAATTAATTAGATAAATTATAATTTGTCTTATTATTTTCTAGGAATAATTATTTAAACCTTATTTAAATAATATTCCTTGTTAAATTTGACTAAATCATTCATAAATAATTAAATAAATCATTATTTATTTGATTATTACTCAACCACATCCTTAAAATAATAAATAAATCATTTATTTATTTATTATTTACAAATAAAGGGATTTGACCCAAGTCAAATTCTTTTTTCCCTCCAACAAATATAATAAAATATTCCATAAAAGTTGGATCTTGATTTGGTTAATAATATTTTAACTATGCACCAATATCTAGACTAACTCAATATTTTGTTATAAATAGAAGGGCTTTTCCATTCATTCACTACCTTTTGTTGCCTAAAGATCACTCTAGATCTATACTTTTGGTCTGACTTTGATCCACCATCATTGTCATATTTTTCTATCATTTTTCTTGTGAGCTCCCTTTGAGTTCCATTTTTGTCTGGGTTTTCTACACCATCACGAGAGAGCGATTTTAGATCTGAAGTGCTGAGGACTTACAAGAACCCATCCCATTGAGGAGGACTGGTAACATCCTTCTATGTTCTTCTCCCAGGTGCCATAAATACAAAATTCTTTAAACATATTCTTGTCTTGTCTATTGGATGCATGGAGTAACTCTTGCTTTTATTTACTACTTAATGTATTTTAATGCATAGATCTAGATTTTGTAGCATTTATCTTGGTCAACTAATTGCAGATCTAAATATATTGGCAGCCATATTTGCTGTTAGGGTTGTTCGTTATCCACAACTAAATTGAGCCTTTTTCGTACACTTGTGATTAAGATTCATACTAACACAGGGTTTGGTTCCAAACTTTATCTATTAAATTCCAATATGAAAACAAGGTTCTGAAAAAGTAATTACAATCTAACTAACTCAACATAGTCATGGTTCTAAACATTTTTAAACCCTCTTTCCATGTAAAAAATTGATCACAAAATAAATTGACCATATAATTGATAATTTAACTATTGAGATATGAAATTGAATATGAGAAAGTCTTTAATAAATTGAAGGATTCATATGAGTAGTCTACACCGTGTTGGAAATCAAACATGTACGTAAATTATAATCGCACTAAATTTTAATAAAACTATAAGAAACGTAAACTCAGAAAGATAAAATAAATGGACTGTAAAAGGTGATTTCCTAATCACAAAAAAGATAACTAAATAAAAATGCAACTAAACATGATTAAGAAAAAAGGAATGTGCTTCCCTCACTTACGGGGGCCTTCTTGGCTTGGTTGTTCATTGCAAAGGTAGTATTATGAGATCAAAACTGCTATAGCATTGTTTCATTCAAATAACATAAGCACACCACACAAAGATATTAAACAAACAAAAAACATAGTTATACTAATATTTCAAAAAATTTCTAGTAATAAGACTGTCATGTAGGTTCTCATGACTGTCATTTATATTTCAAAATGGGATCTTAGAGATACAAAATGCACAAATCCTCAACCCGGTCATAACCAAAACTTGGGAAAATATGGTTTAAATAATCAACAAAATTTCTCAGTTCCTTCACATTTTTTGGAGAAATATTGCGAGGAATTTAAATCAGTTTGTTTCAAAAAAAACCCATTTCCTTTAGTTTTAGGATTTGTCTTCATTTGCTCATAAATCACTTCACAAAATATTTGTCTAGAAACTAATGAAAATATATTCCAAAGAGCTTTATCGAGTGTTGTAGGCTCACACGTGCGACTTGAGTGAGTTTTGAGCAACATAAATCCATATTGGGGGTCTAAGTAACAAAATCGATATGCTTGATTTTCTTCTAGAATTATGTTGATATCTCGATCATGAAGGTGGCTATTGAAACTGAACTAGAAAATTGTCATTAGTAAACTCAAGCCTATTCCTAATTTAGTCATAAGAAATAAATTAAACACATGATAATTAACCACTTGAGCATTAGAGATGTATCGTGGTGTTTTTTACGAGAAATTGTGGTAAATGGGGTGATCAATGAGTGTAGGAACAACACAAATGGTTAAATGGATGACTGCAAATGTTGGTAAAATGGTGACATATGAGTGACCCAACACTTGTTTACCCCATATTAGTGCATATTTCCTCCTTTTCACACATTACATATTATAACTATGTATGTCACATCCTATGCTCACATTGAATTCTTGCTAGCATAGGTTTGAGTAGTCACTTCATGTCATATCAACATTACTACCAATCTTGTATTTCATCTGTTAATATTTTTCTAAAATTTTCAACTCCTTTACTCGATCCTTAAATACCAATTAATACATACTTAAATACCAAGTGGGATTGTATTTGCATAAACTATGCGATAAAATAGGATAAAAAGTGATATTGGGGGAATCTACACACCCAAGGTTGGATATCACCTATTAATTTAGATAAAAAAAGTAATATATCTCCATGAATAATAACTTGAAGCTATTTGTGATATTAATAAAATATAATAAGATACATAAGATAGGGAAGTCCCATTATTTATAATAAAATATGCATAATATTTAACCCTAAATGTATGCTATGCATTTATATTCTTATTATATAAAAGAGATCATTTTGTTAAAAATATACTATCTATGTTGATCAAGTGCATAACATGTCCTCACCCTCGATTTTTTTTTTACCTTTAAATTTTTTAAAAATAACCTATGGTGTGCACTCTATAATGCAAGTGACATACATTTTTCATCTTAAGTCACTTTATAGCTTAAATGATATACACATTGCATCTTATAATTCAAAAGTAATTTTATATGTTAATTGACATAAAAATTGCATCTTAAAGTGCGTTATAACTTAAAGGAGACTTTATAAGAAGTGACATACACCTAGCACCTTAAAGTATTTATAACTTAAAATTTATTTTATAACATAGGGAATATGTGCTTTACAATAAAGTCACATGAAAAAAGAGACCAAAGTTTGAATCCTTGACCATTTAATATTAAAAATAAAACTTAACCAAGTGAGCTAAAATGAAATTAATTAGAAAATATACGAAGACAAAGGGGTTTTTTTTTTCTTTTATGGGGTGGGTGGGTGAAGAGGTGCTTGGTCTCCTAAATGGTTAGGTTTTCATACTTCCTTATACATGTTTCTCCATACTAGTGTTAAACCTTTCATGACTTTATGATATATTTCATTTTATCTTATTTTTTATCCTTTCTATTCATTCTACTCTGATGCACCATGCAATCTTTCACTCTAACTTACTCCTAATCTCAAATATCCCAAAATACATTTTTACCATTCCTAAAATGATATATAATCTCATATAGAACTTGGCAATCATGGCTTGCAATTGTTCCTTCACTTGCACTAAAATTTCTTTTTTCTTTCTTAAGGAATAATAATGATGCTCCACCCGTGGCCTATGTTGTGGCACTACTTGATACATATAATCATTGAGGACCATAACCAACAACCAAATTTCCATGATCCATCACCTCTATATTTGAATTCATATAATAGCATTTTACTATTAAATTCACATTTCAAATTTCTCTTTTATGAAAATTGTTCATCCATATCTTCATGGGGAATATATTCTTCTTCGATGTTCTCTTTAATATGATACACATCCCAATAAATCATGGGTATGATGTTTTCATCTTTTTGATCTTCATCCAAACCATTTATGGAATTTATTCATGGATAACAACCCCATAAATATGAAAACATAGACATGGGTTTACACAATCCCTGGGCTCATTTTCCTGTAATTGTAGCCACACCATATCTCTCATTGTGTTAGCAATGATTTGGAGGTTCTCTTGAAACTTGGCCATATGTACAAGTTGATAGTAAATTCTTACCATTTTCTCTTTTCTCTCTTTTATTTTTTTTCTCTTTTCTAGACAAAACCAATGCAAATCACTTTCAAGCATTATCTAAAGCTCTAATACCACATGTTGCATCTCTAAACACTAAATGGAAATGCACTTGCATAAACTAGAAATGATATGACATAAACAATAATAATGGGGTCACTTGCACATGAAAGGATTGAATATCACCTCATAGTTTAGATAAGTAGATGAAGACATATCCATGAGTAACAACTTCAAACTAGTTGACATATTGATAAATAATAATGAAATACATAATATGAGTGGGAATCCCCATTTATAGTAATAATAAGCATAAAATATAACACTAAGTTTATGTCAGGTCTTTATACCTTTATCTAATAAAGAAGGCTTGTGCAGATATATGGCCTTATCACAAAGATATGACCTATGTTGTTATTCATTACACAAATTTCCCTCTTTATTTCACTCAGAGTTGGCACTACTACCCCCTCCCCACTTGAGGTAAGATGCTAACCCATATGTTGTAGAACCTTAAATTGTTTTAGCATGTGCCCACACTAATAAATGAAACCTAAAGGAAATGTGCATATCACTCTATTACCCTTCTCACGTTTATATGTGACTAGTGGAATTAGAAAGTGGGGTGCTTTATACTGGCATGCCATGTGGTTGATTCCATTTATTACCACTATAAGCACTAGGTGCACCATGCTTTCCCCTAATGTGGACATGAGTTAATCAAGGGATTCAACCAAGGACCTCATAATATATTACATAACACATTTACATGCTTTCCGAAGTGATGTACCATCGAGGGCTTGATATTTTAAGAGGAGGACATGGAGGTAGGATTTGATCCACTTATGTGTGAAAAAATCATGAAACCATTTAATATAACCTCTCTATATGAAACCACACATTCGATCACTACCTAGAGATGCCCTGATGACTCACGTTAATCCCACATGGAAATTCAACCTTGCTCAATGGTGGAAAACTCCTCACCTTCCACTATTAGATCCAACCCCTTTTGGCCCTACTACTCACTTATGATTTTATAGTCTAGTTTCTATTATCACCATTAGACTCACTCATGTTTTATTGCACATTATAGTTACTATTTCATTAGCATGATATTTATAAATTTGTTATTTTTAATCTAATAATTTTGTTAATATAATACTCATATTTGCTACTTATTTTTTAAAGCCTTAATATATATTCCATAGTTTAGTTGTTATATTTATTACTTAGTAGTTGATATTACTTACTCTCCTACCTTGGCATTCTTACTTACCATGAATATCTTACTTTTTTATAGCTTGTTTTTTTTTCAACTTCTTCTCTAATATCATAAAAATAGACAAGATGCCCGTGTATCTTTTCCTTGCATCTATACTTGAGGTATGTGGGAATTCACATGTACTATGGAATGCCACATAATGTTTGGTTGAGGATTTCCTGATGAAATTATGGAATTTTTCACACTAAAAGGGAACCTTGAATATTCACATGCATCTTATCTCCTTTTTCCTTCCTTGCAACTTTCAATTGTACCCATTTCATAGATAGTGATTCTTGACAGAGGCGAAAATTGTAACATATGACATTCACATAACTTAGATACTCACATATGGCTATCAATAGGATGGTGGATAGTGTGGTCCTCTCTTACGTTTCAATCTTTAATGACCCACCCAATGATGATACAATACCTAACCAGTTACTCTAATTTGATGGAACACCTTCTTGGAGCTGTGAACACCTTATGTTAGACATGGGAACTATCTAGGATGTCTAGCACCTAGATAGATTCCCTAGCTTAGTTTTTCCCCTTGGCCTTTAACCATTGATCACCAAATTAACTCACTTTGACCATTAAGGCATATATTTGGGCATTTCCTAGATTTATGGGTCTAGTTGGGAGTGTGATACCCTAGTTTACTTGATGGTTGCTTAGGATGCTTTAGTTAAGACCTATAAAATTCAAAACCTATTTTATACATTTTTTTCACATATTCAATTTGATTAAAACCTTCAAATCCTGCCTATAATTTTGTTTAAAAGTGTACCATGAGTTTCTTTACAATACCACAATTGTGAACCCATGGAAAAAAAACAACGAGTCCTATGCCTATAAACTTATGGCATCGTTGTATCGATTAGTGGCACATAGTTTATGGGCTTGGTATGATGGTTCCATACAGTCTTGGATGCCCCAAAGGCTAACCTAACATTTTATTTATTCCTTGAGGTGTCTCCTTGGTTTATTTAAACTATTTAATTCATGTTTGTAAAGTCTCACAGGTTTTTTTTATCTTTTAAACCCATAATTTATAGGTACACACTCAATTAGTGATTAAAATTCTTCCACCTCTCTCAATCCCTTAGTCTACTTACACCTATCATATCCAACACATCTACAAGGATTTATTGCGGCTAGCCTAGTTCCAACCTTGTAGGATTCGTTTATTCAGGGCCAAGGAATTCTCATTATCTTAGTTCCACTCATAACATATAAATTTCAATCCTACAACTTAAAAAGAAATTGCATCACAAATAAGCAAAGGACAATATCATTCTTATGAGGTAACTAGGGTTTATCTACTTTATGTTCTTATTAATTTATATTTATTGTACTATATCTAGTGTTCATTTATTACACAAAAACAAACAGAAACACACAATCACACATACATACATACATACATACATACATACATACATACATACATATATGTTTTTTTTCATGTATGTATGTATGTGTGCATCCACACACACACACACACACACCCTTTTTTTTATTGGAGATTGGATCAAGAATCATACAAGTTGGGATTTTCATGTGTAGGATCTTTTGGAACATGGATAATTCTTGGAGGCCTATGACAAATATATTATTTAGTTCAAGGAGCTTCATCACATAAAACGATGATTTTTTGGTGAGTTATTTCTATTATTCTATTTATTTTTCTAGCATTATGGTTTCTATCACATTCAAGGAATTGAATATTAATTAACCTTTGTTAGTTGGATCTCTTATCTCGTTTAATTTTTTGGTAAAAACTAATATGAAGCATAAGTGAAGTACCATAGTAATCCATAAAACTAGGCTAATATTAATAATATGTAAAGATCATAACTGATCCAATGAATTTGCCTCCTCTTTTCAACATATTTTCTCTCACCCTAAGCTTTATCAGTTTAGAACTAAAATCAAGTGGAAAATACAATCATATTTTCCCTCTTACCAGATTGTTGTCTTATATGGTCTTCTATCCATGACCTTATGCTACATATAGTAGAAAAAATCCTTTCATTCTTTACAAATTTAGTGGTCATTATAAGAAACACTTATTTACAGTAAATTCGCTTTCGATTTTATAAATTACTAAACAAATTTCCAAGTTTTACATATTCTCTAAGCCACAAAGTTTCCATAAATATTAAAATTTGTAGGTGTTAATAAATTTTTTTTTATGAGGTTTAACCATATTTATTTTCCCAAGGTAGATCCATGTAAAATGCAGCCACATGGGAGTATATTATAGGTTTCCTATCTTTCTACAATGTTAATCACCCACTCAACACAGAGAGAATAAACTTGTTGGGTTAAAACAGTCAAATATAGACCTTCCTACTACTTCAAATTATATTATATTTACTAATAAACATGATAAAATCCCTTTTTCTCTTATAAGTTGACCTAAATAAATTTCTACAAGAGATTCTCTAGTAGAAAATAATGCACATGGGAGGGAACCCAAAATTATGAATAATACAAATGGGTAGCAACAATGATCATAGAAAAAAAAGGAATCTTATTACTAGGGAAAGTAGTTGAGAGATCAATTTATCCACTATTTTAGTGATTCAATAGATCAAAACATCCCATGATGTGTTTGAAGAGGCTTTCAAAGTGCAAATATCTCCAAAAGATAAAATATCTACTTAAGCTAGATCAACAAATAGTATTAAATGGACATATAGTCTAGAAGGGTGTTTAAAGGAAATCAACAGAATTTTCTTTTTTCTAATGATATATTCAAAATCATAGGATTCATTGAATATTTTTATATATTCAAAGGTTGTAAACACTAATTATTTTTCCTTGATGATGACCATAAAATATTCAGATGAGAAATGCATGTTGGCCTTTTAGGAAACACTTAATTTTTGGAGAGGAATATTTTTGATCAAAATTTGGGAGGTTTTATAACTAATTAGGTAGCCTAAAGCTTCCATGATCATTTCATATATAGAAAAATCTAAGGGTAAACTTATTTTATTGACTATAAAACCCAACTCCATTATTTTTGGTTTGGTTGATAGATAGTCATCTCGAGATATTTGTAAAAGGGTTCTCAAATATCTGTATAAATAAAGAGCCAAAACTAATTTGCAAAAGAACTAGAATTAAAGAAACTTCAATGTGCTTGTATGCCTTCTCAAAATGTAGTGTACTTAGGAGGGTAATATGGGGTACCTAGAGAGGTACCCCAGGGGAATAATAATAGTTAGGTGCTTATGTTTTATTATGTATGGAGGCCATTTTTTAGTAAGTAATGCCCATGTTGTGGTGTAAAATATATAAAAGTATGAAGGATTACTAGAAGGTTCCAAATGTTATGTGCTTAATAAAAATAGGAATTAACAAAAAATCCAAAAAAAATCATTGAGGGTGACATCATATATTACTCCTTAAAGAAGGAAATGACTCCAAAAGAAATGATTGCTTGCAACAACTACAAAAAACTCACTATACATCATTATATTGCTTTCACTTCTTTATATTGTACTATTTATCTCCTAGGAACATTCTAGAAAATGAACCTTCTAGTAAACCTTTTTACATTTATTTCTTTCACACTACTACATGGACCTCATTTACTAAAAATTACCTTTATAAATAACAATACATAAACACTTAAATATTATTATTCCCTTTGGGTACATCCACAGGTATCCCTTATTACCCTCTTAATTACACAATATATAGAGATCGAATGATAAATCACGACGTACATTCTAGAGCTACCTATAGAAATTTTAGTAGATAGAGAAAGTTCCATGAGAGAGAATATCAACAACATCTCAAGGCTAGTCATGGAAGAGAAAAACACCATTTCCCCACAATAGATAATCCATGAGGAGGTCATCGAGGTTGTAAAAGGCATGGTAGTATGAAAACATCAAGGGTTATATGGATTCACAATATGGCTTTTCAAGATTGTTAGTCGGAAATACGAAGATAAATTCATGAAGTGGTAGAGGAATTAATGTGCACAAGAGGCCTCCTCAAATATTTCAATTCCACTTTCATTTATCTTATCCCCAAATAACATTAGTCCAACTCAATAAATATATTTACGCCAGTCATTTTATGTAATTTCAACATAATAACCAAGGCCACTATGATGAGTATAAAGCCAATAATGCAACAAATCATATCCCTTGAATATGGTGGTTTTATAAGTAATATGAATTTTCTTTATGACACACTAGTATCCCATGAAGCCATCCACACACTCAAAAGCAACAAAATTCCAGGTATGCTAATAAAAATTGACACGTTAAAATAATTTAATAGAACTAATTGGAATATTATTAAATGCATTTCGTTTACCTTTGTATTTTCAATAAAGTGGACAACCTGGATACAAATCCTTGTCTCTAATTCCTTATTCTTGTTCTTGGTAAATTAAATGTTCTCATGTCCTTTCATCCCATCTCGAGAAAATTAAATAGTTCCCCCCTTTCCCCATTCCCATTTCTTATTATTTCATAGGGATTAAATTGGCTCCTTAAAGCATCCATCCAATGTGATTCCCTCCAATATGTCAAATTATCCATGGACTGTGACATGGTCTTCCACCTCCAATGCATGAATGAAAATCTCCTATTAGGATCCTTCACTTCAAAAGAAGCCTCAACCTTTAGAAATATCTTAGATACCTTCCTCATTGATTCATGAAACTTGATAAATGATGTTAAATCTCATATATTATTATTTAATACCAACCATATCATACAATCTAAGATACAAAAAATACTAAGCTTTCATAGAATGGCCCTTCCTTTAAAATACATATGTATCCTTCTCCTAAACTCTAAATTTAGGAACATATCTTGGGTGGATATTATATCTAGAATGAAATAGTGAATAGGTATCTAGGACTTCAAATATATATTTTTATCAAGAAAAATCACTTTGATAAAATTCATCTTATAATCCTCACTTCCTCCCTTCTTTTCACTGCTTACATTTTCTATAGGGAGTAGTAGATAAAAGAAAATTGGAAATTATGGCCCAAGAAGAAGTAGTTGACCCAAGAACCAAGGAAGATTCACCATACATGAGGCTACCATCATGAACAAAGAACTAGGAGGTAAAATATGGTGGAAATGGATCAAAATAGAAAGGCCCTTTGGGAAAATATACGGTGGGAAAAATATGCATACACTTACATAAATAACATTCTCATTTGACTAGATGAGAACCTTAAACGCTCACTCACATGGAAAAATGCATGGAGAAAAGAATGTGTTCTATCAACATATATTTTGGGAAATTTGATATTGGAATCAGACACTCATGCATGAAGAATAAGGATAGAAAATTCCAATTTAAGCTATAAAATCACAACTACTATAATTACATAAACACTTCATCAACCAAATTCAATCCTATGCCCAAGACTATTAGGAATTCCTTTCTCCCAATTAGTACCATTCAATTGCCTAGAAAATATGGACACCATACAAAAATTGTTGGAAATGTTTTCATTGATGGCAAAGGAGGCAGCAGATGCAGAGATAGGAACAATTACAAGGAGACAAAGACAGATAATGGAAGCAAAGAAGAAAATGAATGAAGCAAAGGAGACAAGCAGAGGAAGCAAATACAGAGACAGAGCCGTTTTCATAGCAGTAGAGGCAGAGGCAGAGTGATAGAAGCAGCAGAGGTAGAGCCATAGATGTTATTCCAAGAATATGTACATATATATATAAATTCAGAGAATCTTTTATACAGTCGGGCGTTACACATAACATTCCGGGCGTTTGAATCAGTTAGCATTCACTGTTTGAATTATGTTTGAAATTATCGCCATTTTTTAACAAAGCACTTGTATTCAATTGACATGGAGATTGTATATATGGTAGGTGCGTTATATATATATGGTTTATATATATGCATACACCAAAGAACCAACGTGAATAGGAGCGGAACCATAGTCAGAGGCGGAACCATAGTCAAAGGCGGAACCATAGTCGTAACAAAATATATAAATAATAAGGAGAACCAGAACCTTGACCGGAGGAACCATGAGGGGACTGAAACCACGAGCGGTTTCACGAAGGTGGATTTCCCAATTCCGCACCACCTTTCGACCGTAAGGTGGTTTTGCAGAAATCGCAGCGATTCCATAGACTTCGTGACACGTGGCATAGGCGGTATTGGAAGCCACCGTTTAACTTGCAATTTCACGTGTTATACACTGACCAAATACGCCGAGCGAAATGGATATAAACCGTCGATCTGGCAGAGGAGCATCGGATGGAGATCATTAAACGAAGATGCGTGAGGTTTAATAAAAGCGCACAGAGATTAAGCCAGGTACGGTGCGTTCCGTGGATTGGTTGTTTGACTGAATTGTGGGGCCTGGCAGAGTCATATATATAAATGAATTGGTGAATTTTCCTGCTGTGGTGGTGAATTGGTGGCGCGCTGGCGGTGGTGCATGGTGGAGCCACCACAAAGTGGTGTTTACTGGGGCTCCCATTTCTCCGTACACATCAAATGGGGTGAGGCCCCGCAGTTCATCATAGCCGTTGATCGGCGGTCAATGTGTGATCGGCCAGTCAACTACGGGGGGTACCCTCCGTGTTAACCTCCGCGCTCTTCAACCCCCCGCACTCCGTCGATCTCCAATCAACCTGTGCGTTGTTTAACCTGCGCCTGTTCACCGTGCTGCCGCCTGCGAATTGATCTCTCGTTCGGGCAGTTGGAATTACATTCCAACAAGTTGTATATGGTTAATTGGCGCGATATGAAATATGAAATATGTGAACGGGGCCTAATACATATACACGGAGATGGACTGTCAGGTTATAATATTATATGGCGATGGTAAAGTTAATTCCTTGGGCTTAATAACAATACCAGAAGTCTATAATTCTGGAGGTGGTATTATATGCATACCTGCTCGAGTTTGCTACCCCTGCGGAACTTAAAGGGAATGGAGCTCCGTTTGATGTGAATTGATACAACTATGATTCAAACCATATATACTTCAAGGAGAAAGAGGATGTATATGATATTATTAAGTTATATCAAGAGCATTCTGAGACACACAGGAACAAATTTGACAGGTGTTCAAGCATAGGAATCTGGAAAATATTCAAAAGTGCAGTAAACAGGTGAAATGTGCAAATGACCGTAAACAAAGAAGATGCAGAACAGTTTCTTAACAACAATAGAAAAAGACAAAATCCAGTAAAGTCAAAGTTCAGAAGAGGAGCTGAGTGATATTGAAATATGAAATTAAGAATGTAAATGTAAATGATGTAATTATTTTTTATTGTTTGTGATGCAAAGGCAAGTATCCTAAAGAAAAGACAAAATCCCACTGTAGCATGAAATGGTGTACATATTATTATGATTTTTAAATTGAGTTGGATAAAGAAATGAGGAGGCAGAAGACCAAGGGGTATCACCATTCATTTCGAATTCTTAAAAGAAAACAAACACTCATCAAAAATTCTATAAGTAATATCATTTTGAAATGCCAAAGATGTGTGAGTTAGAAGGGAGAGAAAGAGTGAGTGAAAATAATGCAGAAATGAAGCAGTGAAGCAGAGAAGAAAGAGGAGTTGAGCAGAGAAGAAGGAGAAGCTGATAGAGAATCTGAGAAGATGCAGAGATGATACAGGGCAGATATAATAATAGATGAACAGCAGAGCAGATGGAACAGAACAGAGTTGATATCCAAGGTAAATCAGCAAGTGTTTCTCTTTTGAAAGAGTAAGGAAGTTGGAGCTTCCCTATCAAGTTACGGCTTGATAGCTATCAGTTGTAGCTGACTGAGGTTGGAGCCTCCTGTAGGTTGGTGCCTGCAGAAAATTGAAGGGATTTGGTGCTTCCTTGCAAGTTGTAGCTTGCAGAATTGAGGATAGAGCCTCCTGTAGGTTGGTGCCTACAAAAAACAGTGGTGAGAGGGAGTTGGAGCTTGCCTTTGCATCACAACAATAATAAGATGTGGTTTTCTCCCTTTATGGGTTTCCACTTATATCTGGTGTCTCTGTGCATGATGTCTATGTGTTGATGTGGTTTATCTAATCTTCTTAATACTTGTTGCTCACATATTAAGACTGTTGTTACATTAGCAAATCTATTTGATACTTGCTGCTCACTAATAAATATTGTTCACATATTAAGTTGATCATGAAGTGAAGGTGTAAATAAGTTTTAAGAGAAAATTTTAAAAGTCCATGTATGTATTAAACTGATTCACCCCCCCCGCCCCCCTCTCAGTTTAATTAAGGGTTCAACAATTGGTATCAGAGCAGGTTCCTTAGTACCAGTCTAACAACTGAAAGGAGATCCTAGGTTCCCAAGATGATTAGTAAAGAAGGATACTCAACCAACAAAGCCCCTTTCTTCACTGGTGAAAATTATGCTTTCTGGAAAATCAGAATGAGGACATACATAATGTCTCTAGGAATAGAAGTCTGGGCTGCTATGGAATTAGGATATGCCCCAAAGGCAACTGATACAGAGAAAGAAACAAAACAAGAGTTTGTGGCTAATGCAAAAGCCATGAATGCCATCCTGAATGGATTGTGTGAAGTGGAGTTTATTAAAGTAATGCACAAAGACTCTGCCAAAGAAATATGGGATACTCTTGAGAACATACATGAGGGGGACAAGAAAGTGAAGGCTGCCAAACTTCAAGTCTATAGAGCCCAGTTTGAGAACTTAAGAATGAATGATGATGAAGACATTGCCAGTTTCTTCCTAAAAACTGCAAAAATTATTAACAATATGAAAGCTCTTGGAGAAAAAAATACCAGAAGGTGTAATTGTACAAAAAATTCTAAGATCTCTTCCATCCATATTTAATCCAAAGGTATCTGCAATAGAAGAAACAGCTGATTGGGAGACCTTGACCATGAAACAACTACTTGGAAATCTAACAGCCTATGAAATGAGGCTCCCACAGAAGAAGCCAAGTACAAGGGAGGAAGCAGTTTTTAAAACAGAAAAGAAGAAAGAAGAAGAGGGAGACATATGCTCATGCTTGGATGAAGAAGAGGCAAAGTTTGTCAAGAAATTGGATAGAGGCTCAGGAAGATACAAAGGTAAACTTCCTTTCAAATGCTTTAACTGTGGAAGAGTTGGACACTATGCTGCTAAGTGTCCTCACAAGAATGTAAGGAATCAGCCTCAAGAGCCAGAGAGAAATAAATCAAAGAACTGGCAAAAAGGAAAGAATTTCAGCAGAAAATCCTTCTATGCTCAACAAGACAGCAGTACATCTGAAGATTCAGATGAACCCTCAAGTGAAGAAGGAACCTCTGAATTCTTATTGATGGCCATATAAGAACTTGAAGGAATCCTGCTAGAAGATGAAGAAGAAGAAGGGGAAGTCGACCTTGAGGGGGAGCTAAGAAGTGCTCTGGAAGAGATTGACAGACTTAAACTGAAATGCAGAAAACAAAAGGACATTCTTCTCAAGTATGTAAGAGAAGAACAAAACTTAGAAGTCCTCATGCAGCTGAAGGTAGAGCTTGAAGAAGCCAAAAAGATAGAAGACATGTTACTTCAGCAAATCAAAGACAAAACCTGAGAACAAGAGAAGATGGAAGAAGAAGTAGTATGCCTCAGGAAGAAACTAGAAAATGCTCAAATAAATGTGGCTGTAAAATCGTCTCAAACAACAAGCTCTAGTAATTTGAATGAAATCCTGGTTGCTCAAAGATCCCCTATGATAAAGACTGGAATAGGCTATGAAGAGAAATCAAGTAAAGGAAAATAAAAGGTTGACAGAGAGATTATCTTTATAAAAGCAACGAAGGAAGATGAAGCAACTCAAACAACTCCTACAACAGAAGAAATCTGCAACAAGGAAGAAAGAAATCAGAAGAAATTACTAGTAGCAAATAATGTAATAAATACTCAGACCCTTGAATATGGAAACCATCAAAGGAGATCCTTCCCTTCAATGAAGAATGGCACTTGCTATGTTTGCCATAAGCCGGGACACATTGTTGCATATTGTCATGCAAGGAGGAGTAATTCAAACCAGCAAAAGATGCAAGTATTGAAGAGACTGCCTCACACAAACAAATGGAAGAAACAACCTTACATCAGGTATGCAAATAGCTTCTATGGTTATTGCTTTTGTTGTAAGGAATTTGGTCATAAAATCATTGAATGTAGAAAGTATGGACAAAGGCTAATGTTTAACACCTCAAGGAGGTTTATGAATCAAATAAATTTTGTTCATACTCATAATTCTACAAAAATTATGATCAAATGCTGTATATGCAATCAAGTTGGACATATGCCTTCCAAGTGTTCTCTAAGAAGATATAATTCATCACCTCACAAAAGATACCAAACAAAAGGAGGCCTCCAGTGGATAAAGAAGGTGAAAAAATGTGACTTGGCTTTAACTGCTCAAGATTTGAAGAGTCAATGGTATTTGGACAGTGGCTGCTCCAAACACATGACAGGAGACAAAAGCAAGTTTATAACTCTTGATGAAAAGAAATCTGGCAATGTTACTTTTGGCAATGATAAAGTAGGAAAGATCAAGGGAAAAGGCTCAGTCAGCATAGATAATGGCAGAGGAAAGGCCCAGGATGTACTATTTGTAGATGGGCTGAAAGAAAATTTACTGAGTGTCAGTCATATGTGTGACAAAGGCTGCGAAGTTCTTTTTAGAGCACAATATTGTGAAGTCAGATCAAGCACAACAAGAAAGACTCTACTCAAAGGTGTTCTAACAGAGAGTAATGTGTACATAGTGAAAGAGGAGGATGAAGCCTGCCATCTTAGCAAACTTGAGGAGTCATGGTTATGGCATATGAGATTGCGACATCTCAGCTTTGACCATATCATTAGACTGAGCAAGAAGAAAGCTGTCAGAGATATGCCAGAAATAAAAAGGCCCTCAAACACAATATGAAAATCTTGTCAGTTGGGGAAACAAACTCGCACATCCTTTAAATCTAAAGAAGAGTTATCAACAAGAAGACCATTGCAACTTGTGCACGTGGATCTGTGTGGACCTGCAAGAACTAAAACACCAAGTGAAGAGTCCTACTTTATGCTGATAATAGATGATTTCTCCAGAATGACATGGGTTGCTTTTCTCAAGAATAAATCGGAAGCTCTAGAAAAATTCAAAACATTTAAAGCATTAGCAGAAAATCAGACAGGATGCAAGCTGAAATGCATCAGATCAGACAGAGGAGGTGAATTCACTGATTATGACTTTGCAGACCTATGTAATAAACATGGAATAAAGCAACAATTTACTATTGCAGGGACACCTCAGCAGAATGGAGTAGCAGAGAGACAAAACCGGTCTGTACAACAAATAGCAAGAGCTATGATGCAAGAGAATAATATTGCTCAAACCTTATGGGTAGAAGCAGTGCACACAGCAGTACATATCCTTAATAAAGCTCACTTAAGGCCAAGCAGTGACAAGACTCCCTATGAACTATGGCATGGAAAGCCAGCATCAATCAAACATTTCAGAATCTTTGGAAGCAAGTGTTACATAAAGAATAATGATGAAAATCTTGGCAAATTTGATGCAAGAGCAGATGAAGGGATATTTCTAGGATATGCTTCCAAAAGCAAAGGGTACAGGTGCTACAACAAGACCCTTCGGAAGATAGTTGAAAGTATTGATGTGAGATTTGATGAAGAACTTCCAAACAATACTAGAGATACAGACTGCTGTAGTACATCAGAAAACAATGAAGAAGAAGATCAAAATGATGATGAAACAAGCAAAACATCAGAAGATGCTGGACTGAACTCAAAAACCCCCTCAAGATACACTCAAAAGAACCATCCAGAAGATCAAATCATAGGAGACAAGAATGTAGGAGTGAAAACAAGAAGGCAGCTAACTGAACAGACAGAAGAAGTATACATAGCCATGTTGTCACAAATAGAACCAAAGAAATTTGAAGAAGCCAACAAGGACAAGTCTTGGGTAAATGCAATGAATGAAGAATTGGACCAAATTGAGAAAAACAATACCTGGGAACTAGTTCCTAGACCTGCTGAGAAAAATGTCATAAGCTCAAAATGGGTATTCAAAAACAAAATGAATGAGCAAGGACAAGTAATCAGGAATAAAGCTAGGCTGGTCTGCAAAGGATACTCACAAATAGAAGGACTTGATTATGATGAAACATTTTCCCCTGTAGCCAGAATGGAAGCTATCATAATGTTCCTAGCATTTGCATGCTACCAAGATTTCAAGGTATATCAAATGGATGTAAAATCTGCTTTTCTTAATGGCGATCTAGAAGAAGAAGTGTACATGGAACAACCAGAAGGTTTCTCATTGACAGATAAAGAAGACTATGTATGCAAACTGAAAAAGGCCCTATATGGACTGAAATAGGCTCCTCATGCTTGGTACTCAAGACTAGATAAATATTTGCAAAAACAGGGTTTTAAAAGAGGTGGAGTAGACAACAATCTATACATAAAATCCCATGAAAATGAACTCCTAATTGTTGTTGTATATGTTGATGACATTATGTTTGGAAGCAACAGAGATGAGCTAGCAAAAGGATTTGTAGAAGAGATGAAATCAGAGTTTGAAATGTCCATGATTGGAGAGCTCAGTTTCTATTTAGGACTTCAAATTTAGAAAAGGAGCACAAGTACATTCATCTCACAAGAAAAATACTTAAAGGAAATGCTGAAAAAGTTCAAAATGGAGGAATGCAAACCTATTTCAACTCCCATGACCACAGGCTGCAAGCTATGCACTAAGAATGGGTCTGCTGATATAGATCAAAAACTCTACAGATCCATGATTGGAAGTCTATTGTATCTTACTGCATCAAGACCAGACATCATACTAGTAGTAGGACTAGTGTCAAGATATCAAGCAACACCTAAACAAAACCATCTTTTGGAAGTAAAAAGAATACTCAGATATCTACAAGGAACAACATAATACGGACTTTGGTATCCTAAGACCAAAAAATTCACTTTATCAGCATACACAGATGCAGATTGGGCCAGTTGTGTTGATGACAGGAAAAGTACAAGTGGAGGTGATTTCTATCTAGGAGAAAGCCTGGTGGCATGGTTAAGCAAGAAACAAACATCCATCTCTCTGTCTACAGCTGAAGTAGAATATATAGCAGCAGCAACATGTTGTACACAAGTCATGTGGATGAAGCAAAATCTTCAAGACATGAAGGTAAGCATTGATGAACCTATTTCAATCAAATGTGATAATACAAGTGCTATAAGTATATCTAAAAATCTTGTACTTCACTCAAAAACTAAACATATTCCAATCAAGTATCATTTCCTCTGAGAACAAGTGGCTCAGAAGATAGTAAAGCTGGAATATGTACTAACGAAAGAACAGACAGCTGATATATTTACCAAACCTCTTGCTAGAGAACCATTTCAATACTTGAGAGATAAACTAGGGGTAGTATTTGTAGATGGTACTCTCAAATATAGAGAGGAAGCATAACTTTAGGGGGAGAAAAAAAATGAAAATACCATTCCAGGGGGAGAACAGCCAGCAAGGAAAGCATGAATCAGATCCTCAAGATCAAAGGATTAAGGCAAAAGAACACCAAATTATTATCCTAAAATTATCTGCATTATTCAAGCATCAAAAGGTCAATTACAGAGAAAAAGGATCAGTAGTGAATCTGAAAAATTATATTAAGAATCTGAAACATAAAAGACAAGTAGTAAATTATCATTTGAATCCTCTCAACATTTTAATTGTTGAATTCAATCATACATCTCAAAGTGTTCTCACAACAAGTCTTATACATCACTATGAAGCAGCATGGTACAAAGTCAGCAGAAGAGGGCCTAAAAATAACTCAGAGAGAGGAGGAAGAGCAAGAAATAGGAGAAAGCTACAAGAAAATAGAGAAAAATTGATGTCAAAGGGCAAAAAGCAACCCTTTGCCATTGATGTCAAAGGGGGAGGAAGAGCAAGCAACAGGAGAAAGAGCAGGCAAACAGAGAAAATGTATTGCTACAGAGAAAATATATTGCCATCAATGCCAAAGGGGGAGACTGTTGGAAATGTTTTCATTGATGGCAAAGGAGGTAGTAGATGCAGAGACAGGAACAGTTACAAGGAGACACAGATAGATAATGGAAGCAAAGAAGCAAATGAATGAAGCAAAGGAGACAAGCAGAGGAAGCAAATACGGAGACAGAGCCATTTTCATAGCAGTAGAGGCAGAGGCAAAGTGACAGAAGCGGCAGAGGCAGAGCCACAGATGCTATTCCAAGAATATGTACTTATATATATAAATTCAGAGAATCTTTTATACAGTCGGGCGTTACACATAACATTTCGGGCGTTTGAATCAGTTAGAATTCACTATTTGAATTATGTTTGAAATTATTGCCATTTTTTAACAAAGCACTTGTATTCGATTGACATGGAGATTGTATATATGGTAGGTGCATTATATATATATGGTTTATATATATGCATACACTGAAGAACCAGCGTGAATAGGAGCGGAACAATAGTCAGAGGCGGAACCATAGTCAAAGGTGGAACCATAGTCGTAACAAAATATATAAATAATAAAGGAGAACCGTAACCTTGACCGGAGGAACCATGAGGGGACTGAAACCACGAGCGGGTTCACGGAGGCGGATTTCCCAATTACGCACCACCTTTCGACCATAAGGTGGTTTTGCGAAAATCGCAGCGATTCCATAGACTTCGTGACACGTGGCATAGGCGATATTGGAAGCCACCGTTTAACTTGCAATTTCGCGCGTTATACATCGACCAAAGACGCCGAGCGAAATGGATATAAATCGTCGATCTGGCAGAGGAGCATCGGATGGAGATCATTAAACGAAGATGCGCGAGGTTTAATATAAGAGCACAGAGATTAAGCTAGGTATGGTGCATTTCATGGATTGTTGTTTGACTGAATTGTGGGGCCTGGCGGAGTCATATATATAAATGAATTGGTGAATTTTCCCGCTGTGGTGGTGAATTGGTGGCACGCTAGCGGTGGTGCATGGTGGAGCCACCACAAAGTGGTGTTTACGGGGGCTCCCATTTCTCCGTACACATCAAATGGGGTGAGGCCCCGCAGTTCATCATAGCTGTTGATCGGCGGTCAACGTGTGATCGGCCAGTCAACTACGAGGGGTACCCTCCGTGTTAGCCTCCGCGCTCTTCAAACCCTCGCACTCCATCGACCTCCAATCAACCTGTGCGCTGTTTAACCTGCGCCTGTTCACCATGATGCCGCCTGTGAATTGATCTCTCGTTTAGGCAGTTGGAATTACATTCCAACAAGATGTATATGGTTAATTGGCGCGATATGAAATATGAAATATGTGAACGGGGCCTAATACATATACATGGAGATGGACTGTCAGGTTATAATATTATATGGCAACGGTAAAGTTAATTCCTTAGGCTTAATAACAATACCAGAAGTTTATAATTCTGGAGGCGGTATTATATGCATACCTGCTCGAGTTTGCTACCCCTGCGGAACTTAAAGGGAATGTAGCTCCGTTTGATGCGAATTGATACAACTATGATTCAAACCGTATATACTTCAAGGAGAAAGAGGAAGTATATGATATGATTAAGTTATATCAAGAGCATGCTGAGACACACAGGAACAAATTTGACAGGTGTTCAAGCACAAGAATCTGGAAAATATTCAAAAGTGCAGTAAACAGGTGAAATGTACAGATGACAGTAAACAAAGAAGATGCAGAATAGTTTCCTAACAACAGTAGAAAAAGACAAAATCTAGTAAAGTCAAAGTTCAGAAGAGGAGCTAAGTGATATTGAAATATGAAATTAAGAATGTAAATGTAAATGATGTAATTATTTTTTATTGTTCGTGATGCAAAGGCAAGTATCCTAAAGAAAAGACAAAATCCCACTGTAGCATGAAATTGTGTACATATTATTATGATTTTTAAATTGAGTTGGATAAAGAAATGAGGAGGCAGAAGACCAAGGGGTATGACCATTCATTTCGAATTCCTAGAAGAAAACAAACAGTCATAAAAAATTCTATAAGTAATATCATTTTGAAATGCCAAAGTGAGAGTGAGAAGGGAGAGAAAGAGTGAGTAAAAATAATGCAAAAATAAAGCAGTGAAGCAGAGAAGAAAGAGGAGCTGAGCAGAGAAGAAGGAGAAGCTAATAGAGAATCTGAGAAGATGCAGAGATGATACAGGGCAGATATGAGAATAGATGAATAACAGAGCAATTGGAACAAGACAGAGCTGATATCCAAGGTAAATCAGCAATTGTTTCTCTTTTGAAAGAGTGAGGAAGTTGGAGCTTCCCTATCAAGTTGTAGCTTGATAGATGTCAGTTGTAGCTGACTGAGGTTGGAGCCTCCTGTAGGTTGGTGCCTACAGAAAATTGATGGGAGTTGGAGCTTCCTTGCAAGTTGTAGCTTGCAGAATTGAGGTAGGAGCCTCCTGTAGGTCGATGCCTACAGAAAATCAGTGGTGAGAGGGAGTTGGAGCTTGCCTTTGCATCACAACAATAATAAGATGTGGTTTTCTCCCTTTATGGGTTTCCACTTATATCTGGTGTCTCTGTGCATGATGTCTATGTGTTGATGTGGTTTATCTAATCTTCTTAAGACTTGTTACTCACATATTAAGACTGTTGTTACATTAGCAAATCTGTTTGATACTTGTTGCTCACTAATAAAGATTGTTCACATATTAAGTTGATCATGAAGTGAAGGTGTAAATACGTTTTAAGAGAAAATTTTAAAAGTCCATGTATGTATTAAACTGATTCACCCCCCCCCCCCCCCTCTCAGTTTAATTAAGGGTTCAACAAAAATTTTCTATAATCCTTGAGAATAAGAAAAAAATCAACTATGGGAATCATTGTAGGACAAAATAATTAAACATTCAGATGTTTAAGGAATTCTATTATAGGGGCTATAAAATTTAGGGACATAGATGGTAAGAGAGGTCTATTTCCAAACAATCAATTGACACAGAGTGGAGATAACATAGTTGTGGAAACACATATGGCATCCCATAATATGTTCCAAGAAGACTATATTTCTATGGAAAATAGAGAATTAAGGGAAAAAACCTCACTTAGGAATAATTTAGATATAGAAGCATTGAATTTCCATCACAATGTTTCATGTGTAGGATGTTTGAAGAAATCACCAAATACCTATTTAACCAATGCATTGTGGTGAACTGGATATGAGACAAAGGCGATATATTCTTTTAATAATTAGACATATAAAAATAAGATATCCTAGAAATTTTGGAAGAATGGAGGGATAATATATTCACATTCCCTCATATTTTGAATAGTGTTTGGACACACTTCCTGTTAGCACAATTCTTTGCTAAGTCATGAGTCCATTTAAATTTTTTTTTTAGGATTAAACTTTGAAAATTAAAAAAAAAAAATTGGTCGCTACTAAAATTTCCGGTAGCGCCTGTTTTAGCCATTTTAGACAGTTTTTTATATTCCTACTTATGTTTGTTTTTATTTTATTCTGATGCTGCCGGAAATTCCGGTAACTTCCACTATTTTTACAAAAATAAACGAAAAAGCGCATCCTCTTTTTGTCAAGCCACACATGTTTTTTTTTTTAATAGAAACAGTTATATTTATATTGATTCAAAAGGTCTGAGGCTTATGCTCAGAGGTATTAAATCTGGAGACCCAATGTCTAGGGGGTTTCCGATCAAGAAAAATTCACCTACTCAGCTTCTTACAGTCAATCTAGAAATTTCCAAAATAATATCAAACCTTCTAATAAAACAAATTGCTGCAGCAAGAGACAAAAATACATGACAAAGGAGGGGCTTGGCTAAGGCAGAGGATCCCATGAATTCCCCCCTTCGCAGATGAGAGATCCTGCTTGTAAAGAGACAACAGTGTTTGTTAGGTCCCTATATTACTAGTTTAGCCCCTTATTGTTATTAGTGTAGCCCCCTTATTCTTATTATTGTAGCCCCCTCTAACCCCAATATTGTTATTATTGTGCCCTTACATTGTTATTGTTAGGTCGGCTAGGATTACATTGTGGCCCCACTAGGATTACATTATGGCCCCATGGACTCCTATATATAGAAAGAGGTTTTGTCATTTGTATCATCCAAGAATTGTTCATTCATGTAATGTATTGGAGGTTGCCCCTTGAAGTGGCTTATTTCAAAGGCGTTGATATCTCTTTTCTTCTATTTTTGGAGTTGGTTTCACAACATTTTGGTATCGAGCTTTGGATTCTAGGGTTTCGCTACTCCAAACAGGTCATCATAGCATGTTCGCTATAACTTTTTTTCTATGAAGGTTCAGAAGCTGAAATTTTTATAGTATGAAGCCAAAATCCTAAGGAACATTCTCGCAAAATTTCAGAGCTTGGTTCGCAATATTTTCGGAGATATGATCTGTGGAAGTTAGGTCTTTTTGCAGGCTCCTCAATTTAACTTAAATAGGTCATTGCGACATTTTCGCTATAAATTGTTTTCTTAGAAGGCTCAGAATCTGAAATTTGTAGAGCACGAAGCCAAACTCCTGAGGAACATCATCGCAAAATTTCAGATCTTGGTTCGCAATATTTTCGGAGATATGGTTTGTGGAAGTTAGGACTTTTTCAGGCTCCCGAATTTCATCTCAAAGAGGTGATCTTGGGAAAATCTTCATAACTCTCTATCCGAGCATTAGATTCGAATTTTGTAAAAAGTGGACACAAGCACACGGAATTTAGTTTCCTATCTATCAATTTTAGAGTTGAAGGAGCAAATAGTGACATGTGGCAAGTCATACAAGTTCATTCTACTGAACCAATCCATAATTAGGGCATCGTAGGAGATTGGGCACAACTTTGTCTTCAAGAATCCAAATCAGGTCAGACTTTTGGCATTTGAAAGAGGATTCAGAGGGCTATCTCACTACAAAATTTTAGATATTGAAGATCTAGAATCATATGTATAATTTAGTTTCAATATCATGCTCCTCAAAATCAAGAAGAAGGTGTGTATTGTTTTTCGAATTACATAAGTCTCGTTTGAAAAAAATTAGTTTGAATTTATTCCAAGGGCATATTGAAGAATAGATATTAGTATTGGGTTATAAAATGCCTCCTAAAAAGAATTCAACACCAACTAAGCCTTCAGAAGGCTCTACTATGACTCATGAAGACGAAGAAACACAACATGAGATATCAAAATTACAAGAGCAAGTGCACCAAATTTCGCTATCACAAATAACAACAAAAAATGAAATGGAAGTTTTGAAGAAAGGCGTGGAAACTAAGATGGATGGTTTGAAGAAAGGCGTGGAAGCTAAGATGAATGGTTTGGAAGCTAAGATGGATGGCATGGAAGTGGGCATGGAAGCTAATATGGATGACATGGAAGCTAAGATCAATGAAAAAATGAAAGACAACATGGAAAACATGAAGAAGGATCTAAAAGTAGACATCGAAGGTTTGGAAAAGTTGATACAAGAAATGTTTCCTAATGGTGAAAAGATAGTAGAGGAAACTCATGATGAGAACAAAATAAATGTTAATCACGATTTCATAAACTCTAATGTTGGCGGGAAGAACCACCATATTCCAAAAATGGATATGAGGAAGTTTGATGGAAAGGATCCTGTAACATGGATACTACAGATGGAGCAATATTTTGATCTCCATAACGTGCAAAACACACAAAAGGTACGCATTGCAACTTTACATTTAGAACAAAATACATTTGTATGGTATCGATAGCTTTGCTCCCGTAAAAAAATTGTCACTTGGTCAATTTTTACGGAGGAAATGATAGCACATTATGAGGATACAAAGAGCAACACCTTCTTTAGCCAATTGATAAATCTCAAACAAGAGGGTTTAGTGGGGCAGCACATTGAGGACTTCCAAAAATTGAATATAAGGGTAACTGATATTCCAGAGGAACACAGGATTGATCTCTTCATAGGCACTTTAAAGGATAACATCCAACATGAAGTTCGCGTTTTGGAACTTGATTCATTGGAGAAGGCATTCAAGTTGGCAAGAAAAATTGAATGTAAAATTATGGTGACAAGGAAGCCTACCACTCACTTCTATAAAGAGGGAAGTGTTGCTACTCTTAGATTTCCACAACTTACAAGGTTGACACCACAACAATTGGAAGAAAAAAGAGAAAAATGGCTTTGCTACAGTTGTGATAGAAAATACACTAAAGGTCATAAGTGTGTTGAGAAGAAGTTATTTTACATAGATTGTGAAGAGGAAGAAGAAAATGAATAAGAAGAGGATATACACCAAGAACCAACCCTAAAAGAGGAATAAATGAGTCAGACCATATCGTGTAATGCATTGTAGGAATTACCACTCCTCAAACTCTCAAGATAGAAGGACATATCAAGAAGAAAAAGGTAATAGTGTTGATTGATTAAGGTAGTACCCATAATTTTATTCATTGTAAGGTAGCCAAGGAATTGAATTGTTTCCTATACCCAGCACCAGAATGTCAAGTGATGGTTGCAAATGGAGGAACTATAAATTTCCCTGGAAAATGCCATAATATCAAGCTAACCATGGGGGAAGATGTATTGAATAGTCCAATGCTTTCCATTCCTATGGGAGGTGCTGATGTTGTATAGGGAGTACAATGGTTACAATATCTGGGAACGATAGCTTTTAATTTTCAAGAAATTTTCTTGAATTTTTTTTCAGAAGGAAAGGAAGTCAAATTATGGGGTATCACAGGGAAGCTGGGAAAGATAATAAGCTCTAATGTCATGCCAAAGCTTCTTAAGAAATAAAAATGAGGTGTAATTGCACAATTATGCTCACTAGAAGTTCCAACATCAAAATCATCTATTTTTGCATATCTGTGAAAAGTCTTGGACAATCATTACAAGGTGTTTGAAACTCCCAAAGAATCCCACCTATTCCTGATCATGATCATGCTATTCATTTGATTCCAGGAAGTGTTCCTCCAAACATTAGGCCTTATAGATATCCTTACGTCCAAAAGAGCGAAATTAAACGTATGATTGTAGAAATGTTAGAGGCTAGTATAATTCAACCTAGTCAAAGTTTCTTCTCTGCTCTAGTAGTATTCGTGCATAAGAAGGATGGATCATGGCGCATGTGTTTGGATCATAGGGAGCTCAATAAGATCACCATTAAAGATAAATTTCCCATTCCTGTGATTGATGAATTATTGGATGAATTACATGGAGAAATTTATTTTACCAAGTTGGATCTTCGTTGAGGATATCATCAAATTAGAATGAAGACTGAAGATATTCCAAAAACAACATTTCGAACTCATGAGGGTCATTATGAATTTTTGGTCATGCCTTTTGGCCTTACCAATGCACCTTCTACATTTCAAGGGTTGATGAATTCCATTTCAAACCCTTCCTTAGAAAATTTGTGCTAGTATTTTTTGATGATATACTAATCTACAACAGGTCTTGGAAGGATCATGTTGAACATGTTGACAGGGTGCTCAAACTATTGCGGGAGAAACAATTATATGCAAAAAAATCTAAATGTTTCTTTGGAGTACAAGAGGTGGAATATCTGGGTCATATTGTATCTCACGAGGGTGTTAAAGTAGACCCTAACAAAATTAAAGCCATTAAGGAATGGAAAGTCCCCACAAGCATAAAGCAGTTGCGAGGATTTCTCGGGTTAACAGGGTATTATCGCAAGTTTGTTAAGAATTATGGGAGAATAGCAGCACCTCTAACAACATTATTGATGAAAGATGCATTTTCATGGACTCCTGAAGCAACTAAGGCCTTTGAACGTCTTAAAGAGGCAATGTGCCTAGCACCGGTCTTAGCTACACCAGACTTCACAAAAACCTTTTTTGTGGAATGTGATGCCTCAGGAAATGGAATTGGTGCAGTTTTAATGCAGGAAGGAAGACCCATTGCTTTTGAAAGTCGTCCAATCAAAGGAAAGTATTTACAGAAACCTATTTATGAGAAGGACATGTTAGCAATACTGCATGCACTAAAGAAATGGCGAACTTACCTAATGGGAAGACACTTCAAGGTAAAAAATGATCATGATAGTCTTAAACACTTTTTGGAACAAAGACTATCTTTAGAAGAACAGCAAAAATGGGTCACAAAGATGTTGGGTTATGACTTTGAAATAATCTACAAAAAAGGAAAGCTTAATGTTGTTGCAGATGCACTCTCAAGAAAAAATGAAGAGGTGGAAGCATTGCTTTGTGCCATTTCTATTATCCAACCAGATTGGATAACCGAAGCAAGGGATGAATGGAAGAGGGACGAAGAAGTGTGGACACTCATTCAAAAGTTGCAGCAAGATCCTAGTACATATGATACATTTATTTGGAAAAATTATTCCTTATGGTACAAAGATCGCTTATATCTTTGTAAGAATTTCCAACTAAAACAAAAGATTATTTTGGAATTGCACACTTCTCCTTTAGGAGGAAACTCAAGATTTTTAAATACTTACCACAGGGTGAAGAAAGATTTTTTTTGGGATGGCCTTAAATCTGATATTTAAAAGTTTGTGGCAGAATGTTTGGTTTGCTAGCAAAATAAAGTTGAGACAATTAAGACCCCAGGTCTTCTACAACCTTTATCCATTCCAAGTCAACGTTGGGAAGAGATTTCAATGGATTTTATCACAGGTTTACCTAATTCTGAAGGAAAGAGTGTCATCATGGTGGTAGTTGATAGACTTACCAATTATGCACACTTTTGTGAATTATCTCATCCATTTAAAACAAGTACAGTTGCTACTACATTTATGGAAACAATTCAAAAGCTACATGGAAACCCAAAGGTTATTGTGAGTGACAGAGATCCCATTTTTACTGGAAATTTTTGGACGGAGTTATTTTCTTGTTTGGGCACTCAATTAGCTCATAGCTCATCTTATCATCCTCAATCCGATGGTCAAGATGAGATATTGAATAAATGTTTGGAAGGATATCCTCGTTGTTTTGTATCTGATAAAAAAACACAATGGGTCAAGTGGTTACCTCTTGATGAATGGTGGTATAACACTTCCTTCCATACTGCAGAAAAAATGACCCAATTTATGGCACTTTATGGATATAATCCACCGTCCATCACATCATATTTAAGAGAAAATTCTAAGGTTCAAGCAGTGTAGGATCACATCGAGCATCAAAAAGAATTTCTCTAACTCTTAAAGGATAACCTAAATTTTGCACAAAATCGAATGAAACAATAGGCAGATCAACATCGCAACGAGAGTATTTTTGATGTAGGAGACTGGGTATTTTTACAGCTACAACCATAAAAACAAATGTCCCTCAAGCAAGCTAAGAAGGATAATAAATGATCACCAAAGTACTATGGTCCTTACAAGGTGTTGCAAAAGATCGGTAATATGGCATACAAATTGGAGCTTCCTGCTTCTTCGCGAGTGCATCCAATTTTCCATGTTTCATGCTTAAAGAAGGTTATAGGTGAAAATCTTCCAGTTCAAACAATATTGCCAAAACTTGATGAGCAAGGAAAAATCATATTGGAACCTGAAGCGGTCACAGAAACAAGAACTCGACAGCTACGAAATCGATCAATTTTAGAGTATCTCATCAAGTGGAAGAACTTACCCACTAAAGATTCTACATGGGATGATGAGAATTTTATACAGAAGCACCCAAAGTTGCTCAAGCATTGAGGAAAACACTTTTTTGAAGGAGAGGGGCATGTTGGATCCCTATATTACTAGTTTAGCCCCTTATTGTTATTAGTGTAGCCCCCTTATTGTTAATATTTTAGCACCCTCTAACCCCAATATTATTATTATTGTGCCCTTACATTGTTGTTGTTAGGTCGGCGAGGATTACATTGTAGCCCCACTAGGATTACATTGTGGCCCCATGGAATCCTATATATAGAAAGGAGGTTTTGTCATTTGTATCATCGAAGAATTGTTCATTCATGTAATGTATTGGAGGTTTCCCCCTCGAAGTGGCTTATTTCTAAGGCGTTGATATCTCTTTTCTTCTATTTTTGGAGCTCGTTTCACAATAGTGTTGGCTTCAAGATCTACGTCTTTGTTATCTTCCGAAAGGACATGAAAGAATTGAAGTCTGTCAAAGGACACAATCAGCTTATTGATACGAGCGAACAACCATTGCAAGCAGAGATCTTTAGGGACCGATTTTGTGACAATAAAGCCAATGAGGCTTTGGGAATCTCCAATGAATCGAGCATCCTTGATTCCATGTTTTTGCAGCTATTTCAAGCCTTGGAGGAGAGCCACGGCTTCCGATTGGTTGTTCGAAGCAAGCCCCAAACCCCAGACGAAGTGGGAGATGATTTGGTCTGAAGGGAAGTGGATAATTCATGCACCTCCAGCCTTCCCCGAATTCCCTTTTGCTGCACTGTCAAAAAACATAGTGTGGATATCTGTGCTGCTTCTCCATTTGTTGAATTCCTCATCCTCTAATCTGATTTTCCATTCTTCCTTGCACTTTTCCATATTTTTCCTAATGGGAAGGTTTAGCCCTAGCTGCTGGCACCACTCCCTACCTTGCTGACTTAAGCTACTAGCCCGCTTCTCATTCACCTTGCTCTACATTATTTCTTTAAATAAGCTTATGATTTTCACACTAATTTGTTAATTTTTTAGGGCCTTCTCTTGAAAGATCTGATTGTTTCTTTCAAGCCAACTCTTCCAACAAATGAGCTTAGGGATAATCATCCACCCCTCGTATGGCCAGCCTCTCCCAGGGAAGGAATTAGTAAATAGGTCTCCCAAATTAGACAACATACCCGTGATGTTGGTTGAGAGGATGGGGCTGCTATTCCAAATCAACAAGATTTCATTCAAAATGTCCCAAGCGAAGAGGCACTCAAGAAATATGTGGACCAAATTTTCCTCTTGTTGTTGACAGAGCGGGCACCGAGAGGGGTGTTGTGCAGGTAAATCCCCTCTGCAGACAGAGGCGATCCCTCTAGCCCTAGAGTGGGTCTAGCAACAAGGGAACATGCTAATCCTTCAAATTTCTAGTTTATTAAAGAAACTAAGTTGGGATAGATGACCTACCTTTGTTCCAATGCATTTGTCATAACTTGTGGTAGCGATCTTCTGATCTGCATCTTTACATGTCGCGGTCCTTCAGCGGTGATACTCAGGTGCCTGCACAAAGATCAGAGAAAGATAAAATCATGTGAAAACATACTTTCACTCATAAGTATTTAATTGGTCAAGGAGAATCAAACACATTGCATAGGATTAAACATATTAAATGCAAAATGGGAACCAAAACATTATTCACGTATTAATAAGTAGAGAGAAGAAGTTTACAACCAAAAGAGCCTGGATGTTGCAGCCTCCTTCGACGGGTCCAGTCAAACATGTCTCAAGCATTCGTCGGGGAATAGATTTGGCAAAGAAATGTATATAGACTCTCTCTCGACAAAGGATTCCTATCTACTTTGCTCTCACAGTAGCTATAGTAAGGACTGTTCAGCTAACTGCAACTATGTGAGAAGGATGTATTTATAGGAGAGGAGGAGGTGGTTTTGGATCCCTCATAAGGTGGAAGGGAGGCCTTATCCTTTGGGTATTTTCTCAAATGTGGGAAACAAGAAGCCAAAGGAAGGACTTCGATGTTATTCAGTCGAACAATCCATGCTGACTCTGCTCACAAAGTGGTTGGGAATGGAAACTTCGCTTCTATTTTTAAAAATTTCCAAAAACAATTCGGTACGGGCAGTCCACTGAGACAGAGTGCTAATGGGTGCAAGGCCCAGTGCTAATTTCTATATGGGCATGAGGCCATAACTGCCTACCAACGTTGACCCAAAATCATATGTTTTTGAGAGCCTTCTCCAGGAATAGTCAACCGAGGAAATGTTGTTTGCATGTTAAGGTATGCAATGACACTTTTTTCAAGGTATGAAAATACACAGAAGTCACTGAAATGGTCCTCCAATGTGTGAGATGGGGATTGTAGGGATGGTGAAAAAATGTTGTGTAATAGATTCCCCCTAAAGCATGAGGTCCGAGAGAGAAGGAGGAGTGAAATTCTTTACAAGAATGTGTTCAAACCAAACACCATCGTCGGAAGACCTGCAAGTAAAAGTACAACTGATATCTCTGATACATGAACATGTGGGATGGGCGCAACCATCCATAATAGAGTATATATAAAAATGAGATCTGAGGTATGGACGCAGCCATCCAGCAAGAAGGATCAATGAATAGACTCAGGTATGGTCGCAACCATCCAATCAGAAGAGTCATGCATATAGTCATGATAAACCAAATCATCTCACAACATAGATTTTATCAGAAAAAACCCACGATATTGTGCCCCATCTCGACCCAAAAAAGTACAAATTCAAGCATGTGAATGAGTGAGATGAAGTCAAACATGCAAGAAAGTCACCTAATTACCAACCAATGATGAAAGTTGTTAACAGGCGCAAGAGAAACCACCAATAATGACAATGAATCTCAAGGTACAACTAGTACAATCCATGGAATGTGAATAGTGAGCTGGTGTCGAACACCCACATAATCACTCGACCGAAGGCCAATGATGAGGACCTATCATTGAATGCGAAGAACTTGCCATTGAGGCATGCAAGCTCCAAGGTATTTGAAGGGAGTCTCTAGATCAACTTCCTGGATAATGAGCTGAAGTCATCAGGAAGTGACCTGGTCGAAGGAGGGCCATAATGTTTCCCACATCATCAACACGAGATAAAGGAACAAGATGATAGTGAATCAGGACCAAACAGAGGATCAGAGGTTAAAAATAGCGGAAGGAAACTTCTCTTGAACATATTGGCAACACGACTCCGAAATTTGGTAGTATTTGACATAAAAGGATTTGAGGTCATGATGACGTGGAAAAGAGCAGTTGCAAGGTCAAAATAGATTACCCAAACCCATGGAGAAAAAAAGTGACAAAATGGGATGTCCCCAACCTAACACGAATGTAGATGAGTGTCATGTTCAAGAGTGGCATACTGCTGACATGAATGAGAACTGGTTCCATTTTCCCCCACCATTCCTGGCGAGTACCCCAATTATTTTTGGAAAAAATCTTGAAGGGGATAGCATATTCTTGTCATATAAGTTTATCCTTCGGAAAAATCCATCCTGGTACATTTTACGAGCCCTAGGAAGGAGGAAATCGGTTACATCATGATGACGGTTTCCGATGTCATTTAGGTTTTAATGAGTCTGACAATGTTGGGAAACCAGCCCCAAAAATAGAAGAAAAGATATATCAACGCCTTAGAAATAAGCCACTTCAAGGGGGAAACCTCCAATACATTACATGAATGAACAATTCTTGGATGATACAAATGAAAAAACCTCCTTTCTATATATAGGAGTCCATGGGGCCACAATGTAATCCTAGCCGACCTAAAAATAATAATGTAAGGGCGCAATAATAACAATATGGTGGTTACAAGGGTAAAAAAATGACAATAAGGGGGGCTACACTAACATAATAAGGGACTACACTATTAATATAGAGACTTAACATGCCCCTCTCCTTCAAAAAAGTGTTGTCCTTAACGCTTGATTATTTCTTGACGCTTCTGTATAAAATTCTCATCCTGCCATGTGGAATCTTCTACAAGAAGGTTCTTCCACTTGCTGAAATACTCTGAAATTGATAGTACTTGTCGAATTCTTGTTTCTGTGACTGCTTCAAAACTTCTTTCCATGTGATGTTGATCTTCCTATTATTTCATTAGATTCTGCACCAAAGTTAGGTTATCCTTTGAGAGTTGGAGAACTTGTTTTTGATGCTCGATATGATCTTTCACTAATTTATCATCCATATTAGCTGTTATTTGATCTTTCAAACCATCCAACATAGCCTCCATTTCTACTTTTAAACCATCTATGTAATCTTCGGTTGCGCTTCTTTAGATCGAAGTTGTTGCACTTGGTACCGTAATTTTGATATATCATACTGCAATTCTTCCTCTTCATGCGTCATAGTATAGCTTTTTGAGGGCTTAGTGGGCATGGAATTATTTATTGGAGGCATTATATAACCAAATACTAATAAAAATGATAAAATATGCCCTTGGAATCACTTCAAACTGCTTTTTCAAACAAACGTTATGCAATTTAAAAAACCAAATACACACCTTTTACTTGCCTTTGAGGAGCTTGATATTGAAACTGAATTCTCTTTCTAATGCCACAGGTCTGACCTAATTTGGATTCTTAAAGACAAATTTGTGCCCAATCTCCTACGATGAGCTAATTATGGACTGGTTCAGTAGAGCGAAGTTTTATGACTTTCCACGTGTCATTATTTTCTCCTTTGGCTCTTAAGTTTATAGACAAGAAAATACAGTCCGTGTACTTCCAGTCAATTTTTACAGAATTCTAATCCGATGCTCAGAGAGAGAGTTATGAAGCTTTTCCCATGATAACCTCTTTGAGATGAAATTCGGGAGCCTGAAAAAGACCTAAATTCCATAGCTAATATCTCCAAACATATTGCGAACCAAGCTCTAAAATTTTGCGACTACGTTCCTTTAGATTTCAGCTTCACTCTCTAAAAATTTCAGCTTCTAAACCTTCGTAGAAAAAACGTTATAGTGAAAATTCTACGATGACCTTTTTAAGTGAAATTCAAGAGCCTGCAAAAATACCTAACTTCCACAGATCATATATCTGAAAATATTGTGGACCAAGCTCTAAAATTTTGTGACAATGTTCCTCAGGATTCCGGCTTCACACTCTAAAAATTCAACTTCAGAACCTTCGTAGAAAAAATTTTATAGCAACAATTCCACGATGACATGTTTGGAGCAGTGAAACCCTAGAATCCAAAGCTCTGATACCAAATTTTTGGTAACCAACTCCAAAAATAGAAGAAAAGAGATATCAAAGCCTTACAAATAAGCCACTTCAAGGGCGCAACCTCAAATACATTACATGAATGAAAAATTATTGGATGATACAAATGACAAAACCTCCTTTCTATATATAGGAGTCCATGGGGCCACAATGTAATCATAGCCAACCTAACAATAATAATGTAAGCACACAATAATAACAATATGGGGGTTACAAGGGTACAACAATCACAATAAGGGGAGCTACACTAACATAATAAGGGACTACACTATTAATATAGATACTTAACAGAAAAAGGAAGAACTTGGCATATTTTCATGTTTAGAGAGTTCGAAGAGAAGCAGAAAAGAAAACTCCAGCAGGTCCCTTTTTGTAGGTAGCCTCACAGATCCGAAAAGGTAGAACACTATGTCTGAGAGAACCTCTTAGTCATAATAGGCTAAGGTATTCATTTTTTGTAAATAATCTATCCCAACTCGAAAAAGGGGACAATGTATACTGGGTAGATATCATTTCACAACCTTTAACGAGTTCAAAACGACAAGAGTCTCGGCAATATTTTCAATTTTCGAGAGTCAGAAAAGAGTTGGAAGATGACTCTAGGGATGACTTTTTCATGTTTTTACCGAGTCCGAAAAAGTATAAAATACAACTCATTACTTCATCGTCGTGACATTGAGGACCTGTTGCTGCACAAGAAACACATGTAAAACCCATTTTTCGAGATAAAATAGCAAGATAATCTAAAAATATGCTCAAAAATCGAATTAGGGTTCTGAAAAGTTTATAAAATGCCAAAAATAGTAAAAAAAAATTAATTTTCACTCTTACCTCTTGTGAGCAGTTTTTACCCTTTTTCACTGTGATTTTTGGGGATTTGACAATGAACAATCTAGGAGGCCAATCATGAATCTGTCTTTTCCAAGTAAGAGCTCGTATCCTTGCTTGCATTTTGATGTAAATTTCATTTTTTGCAACCCAATTTTTACGGGGGGGTTTTTGTTCAAATTAGGGCGCGACGGTCGGTGCAGGTATTGGGCACGGGCTCACGCCAACTAACCTTGAATCCAAACGGGGGCACGCCTCTTGGCGTGAATGTCTCTAAAACAATCGTGCCAACCACGACCATGAATTTTAGCTTAGAATTCAACAAGTTAGCCTGTTTTAAACACTTCAATAGAAAATAATTTGACTAATGACAACCACATTGATGTTTTTTGCAAGTGTGAAAGAGAAAAATGTTGATTGAATGGAAGGAAAGAGAACATAGTGAAGAAGATGAGCAAGCCTTGGGCAATGTAAGATGTTCTCAGGGACTACGGGCTTAAGAAATTATTCATGGCACCATGTCTCCTAGCTCAAACAGATCTATTACAGTACCCGATAAATGTCTGGGACATCGATAGGGAAAGATTCATAATTCATGATTAGGATCTAGAGATTGAGGTCTCATATTTTTAATTCATAACTGGATTATCACGGAGGGGGGAAGTACCAATCCTAACAGGTACCCGGCCCACAAGGGAAAACATGAGCATGGTCATCGACAGAGTGTGTCGAGGGGCAAGCAAAGGATCTAAAATCAGGAAGGTGGATATCCAAACCATTCCCGATTTGGCACTAAAAGTAGTGTTTCACATCATCATGTGAGCTGCAAGATCTCATGCTCCGCATGAAGCCACAAAAACAAAGTTACTCCTTGCAGTAGATTGTACGACACCAACTCTCTACAACTGGGTAGAGGCGGTAATGATTAATATGAAACGCTAATTGACGAAATTCAAGAATGGTAAGCTGAAACAGTTCGGCTATGGGTCCATCTTGGTACCATTCATCTTGGAACAGTTACCAAGTTTCCAACATCCGGAAGTGATATTTCCTACACCACCAGCCCAAGAGCCATGGATGGTCCATTGGAAAGCTTTGATGCCAAGATCAGTAGGCGGTCAACAGATGTCCTGGAGACCAGATTTCTTTGAGTGGCTCCATCGACAACTGATTGTCATGGGGCATTTGTGCAGCATGAATTTACGGAAGTTGTGGAGCTCCCAATCGGCGGAGATGATTGGGATGAAACACGATGGTGAACTCATTTTTTATTTATATATATATATATATATATATATATATATATATATATATATATATATATATATATATGTATATATATATATATGTATATATATCTGTGTGTGTGTGTGTGTGTGTGTGTGTTATGATGTTAATCCATGTATCTACAGATGTCGGCCCGGAAAGACCTGCAGGAATGTATCCAATAGCATGGAGGATTCCTCATGATTTTGATGTGGCCCCTCATGGTGAGGGAAACGAGGAGGAGGAAATCGCACGCAACCTAGAGGGACTCACCAATATAATCCCAGAATATGCGAGATTTGATGATGTTCCTCTCATGGACCAAAGACATGCTGCAGGGGTGTCAAACCGTGTTCACAACTTATTGAGGTGGCTTGTGCAGGCAGTGACATGCTACCATGAGCATCATGCCAACTAGACACCTAGCCTTTTATTTCTGCATATTTTTTGAGAGACATGATGTCTCAGGATGTAACCAAAACATACATATTTTTTGAACTTATGATGCACGTGGATGCAAACACTCGATATATATATATATATATATATATATATACACCTATGTCCCTGTATGAATCTTATCATGTGATGATGATGTTTTACAAATTACGCAAATGTCCATCTAATACAATATTTTCTACTGTATTAGTTAACACATTCATTCGTCTAGGAATATGTTGATATTTAATGTAATCAAAATTTCTTTCTAGTAAACGAACACGCAAGTATAACCTTAAAATTTGAGAATTTCTAACATAATAATGCCCACTAAGATGAAGAACAACAAGCTGAAAATCTAGGTTAACAATCAATGCACGAATGTCAAGAGAAATGGCATCAGTTAAGAGTTCAATGAAAACACTATATTCAACGAAATTTTTTGTAGTTCGTCCTAGAAAAATACCTTGAAGGTCTATCAACTCACCATTAGGATTATAAATCACCCAGACAATAGAAGACAGGTTCTGCATACTATGGGAGGCACTATCTACGAAACTGACATAAGGAGCAATAGACATCTGCACAATATGTGATGATACAATAAGCAGGAAAATTGCTCGCAAAGCACACCAAGCCAAAAAATGTACAAAAATGAAAAAACACATATGTACAAAAGAAACATGCATGAGAAACTCATGCATAATATTTTTTAAGATACATCCCGTTTCTGGGCTGATCCAGAGGAACCTTCATAATCAATAAGCTCATAATCCTCATTCTGAAAAACATGCTTAACAATATAGGGCCCATGCCACATGGGGTGGAATTTTCCTTCCCCCAGCTTATCGTGAGCTTGGTCATACAGGAGGACGAGGTCTCCTTCTATAAAGGAAGGAAGGGAAACTGACTGGTGAAAATGAGCTTTGATCGGCTTTTTGTGTGCTTCTATGACAAGAGAAGCAAAGCGGCGAGTTTCATCAAGCCTCTCGAAATATAAAAGATGCTCTTCTTCTAGTGAAGTATTAGGCAGCAATTCAACAACTATCTTGAGAGAATGAATTTCACATTCAATCGAAAGGGTAGCTTCTAGACCATAAACAAGCTGGAATGGTGTAAATTTGGTCGCATCCTTCACTGAGGCTCAGTAGGCCCAGAGAGCTGAAACCAACATGAGATGTTAGTTTTACTTGTGCATCCCAATCATATGTTGAAGCATAGTGACGCAAACCCAACTTAGAAGCCAAATTATCCATCATGTAATGACGAAAATGAGAACCATGATCGGTAACAATGGATTGAGGGACACCAAACCTAGTAATGACATGATTAAATAGAAATTGTGCAACTGTCTTACAGTCAATTGTAAGTGTAGGCATTGCTTCGGCCCATTTCGTGAAGTAGTTAATGACTACGATAATATAAGCATTCCCCCTGACCGAGTGAGGGTTACACATCATAAAATCAATGACCCACTTCGCAATGGGACCAGCGGTAATGACAGGATGAAGATGTGTGGGTGGCGCGTGCATCTTGCATTGATAGATCTAGCAATCGTGACACTTGCGGACAACAACAATGCAGTATTTAAATATGGTGGGCCAGAAATAGCCATCACGAAGAATCTTCTGTGCAATAGCATATCCAGACATGTGATCGCCACAGGTGCCAGAGTGGAAATCATTAAGGACATTTTCAGCCTCCTTGAGAGTCAAACACCGGTGGAGAAGGGAATCAACTCCAATGCAGTAGAGATTATCTTCCACTATGTGATAAGGTTGCGAATGATGGCGGATGCGTCAATGATCATCCTTCATCAACTCAGATCAGAAGGTGGAAGTTTGAAGATATATGATGATATCACCATACCAAGGGTCGAGGGTGATAATAATAAAAAGTGTGTCATCCAGAATGTGTTCCTTAGAACTAGACGGAGCAGAATCAGAAGGGAGAGAGCAAATCAAATTGACGAAAACCAACAACTTCTTCGATTTGGTGGTAGTGAAATCCAAATAGAACTCTTGGAGGATAACAATCCACTTTTATTATTTCCCCCTCAGCAATTGACGAGTCAATATTTAATTCATGGGGTTGCAATTAGAAATCACGGCCACTATGCGCAACAAAATGTAGTGACGAAAATGTTGAACAACTTGAAAAATAGCCAACGCCAACTTCTCAACATGTGTGTAACATGTTTCGGTATCGAGAATATTACGAGACAAATAGCAAATGACGTGCTCGTCACCATCATCATCTTCTTGAACCATAACCATGGCAATACTTCTAAACATGACATCCAAATAGAGGGAGTAATCACGATGATAATTGGGAGGACACAACAGAGGAGCATTGACCAACAATTTCTTTAGTGCATCGAAGTATTTTTGGGCGATCTCATCCCAAAGGAATGGGACACCTTGCTTAAGTAATCACGTAAATCCTTTGGCCACTTCAACATAGTTCGGTATAAAACAGCGCAGGAAGTTAGCCTTCCCTTACAGACTCTATAGCTAATGTAAGGAGGAAGGAGAGGGGAGATTAACAATAGCTTCAACTTTTAGGGGATCGAGACGAATTCCATCTTTAGAGATGATAAACCCTAAGAGCCTACCGAAGTCAATGTAGAAGATTCACATATGTGGATTGAGCCAAATGTTATAGCATCGACAACGAAGAAATATTTGACGGAGATGATCAGGGTGGTATTTAAGCTTAGTCGAATGAGCCGTAAGGTCATCTAGGTAAGGTTGAACAATGCGCTTGATATCATGGATAGAATATGAAATTTCTCATTAAACGTAGCCCCAATATTTTTAAGACCAAAAGGGAGCTTCTTATAAGTGAAAGTAACCGAAGGACAGATAAAGGAGGTCTTGTGTTGATCGACTGGAAGAATATTAATCTGGTTGTACCTAGAAAACCCATCCATAAGGGAAAATATCTCACTCCCATCACATTCATAAATGATCTGGTCGATGAAAGGAGTGGGATAATTATCCTTAGGGCAAGAACAATTGATATCATAGTAATCTACGCAGATCTGAATAGTACCATGTTTCTTATCCATAGGAACAATATTGGAAACCCATTCTATCAAGGGAATCAGCTAAATAAAACCAACTCGAAGAATTTTTTCAACTTCACCTTTAATAGCGGCCGTCTTTCGAGGGTTCACATGGTGAAGACACTAGTGAACAGGCTTCGCACCAGGATAAGTATGAATTTCATGCACCACTATACTCGGATCGATGCCAGGAATTTCTTCATAAGACCAAGTGAAAATGTTGCGAAAATCGTGGAAGAGACTAGTATAGACCTCGATCTCATCGGGAGAACAGGTCACCCCAATATGGATGTTCTCGACAACCCCCAGTTTGACGAAGATGTCGATAGACATCGCTTTTGTGATGTTTCCCAAGTTACCTTCTGCAAATACTTCATGTGTCAGGATGGGCATTTGAAGCGGATGAGAAGGAAATTGAGAAGTGAACTTATTGAGACAAGTAGACATGGACCCAAGGCTAGGCATGAACGAGGAACAATGATGACTATCATCCCAAGGAGGATCCTCAAGAGACATAGTTTCCATGATGGCCTCATCATTGGGAAATATCTAATCTAAGGGATCACGCGAATCTAAAATTTTGAGCCAAGGGGATTAAGAATAAGTGTCAAGAGACATGCTCAAAGGAGCATGATCAGAGGGAGGAGGAGCCGAAGTCGAAATAATTTCAAAATAATCAATATTTATTGGGCTTAACGACATCGAGTTACCAAACGAATCAATCTGCTCAGGCGAAGGGATGACCCACGGATCCGAAGACTTGGAGATCATGTTGACCTGAGCAGTATTGGGTGGAGGAAGAAGAAAAAGACCCATGAGGGTAGGATCCTTGAAAAGACCTGGCCCTATTCTCTCATAAGGCATAGGAATACAATCTACATATGGGACATTTCTCTTGTAAGACGAAGAAGTGAAAAAGGTCAACTGATGGACAGTGACAAACTTCCCTTTGTGTGAAAATTGAATAACTTGAATGAGAGTGGACGAAACGCACAGCATGGCATGAGTCCAACTGCAACTAAGGAGAAGATTTTAATTGAGCTTGGTGTCAAAGACTTCAACCTCAATTTTAACTTTTTCCCCTTCTAACGTAATGGGTAAACTAGCAATAACACCGAGAGGGTGAGATTCCCTTCCGTCAAAAGCTTCTAAAGCATTTGGAGATGAATTGAGAGTTGGAGAACTGATGGCTTTCTAATAGGCAGATGACATGATCCACATAGATGCACCCTCATCCACGACTGCTCGATGGATATTCTTTCCATTAATCCCAACTTGAATGATCAGTGCAAGCTCGTGAGGGAGACATGGGACGAAAATTTCCAAGTTAAAAGTGATAAGGCTCGAATCGCTAGGATCAACCCCACCTATTGCAGATAAAAAAGCCTTCTGTTGAGATGGAAAACTCTGAAGTACTTCCAATGCAGACATAGAAGATGGTTCCTGAGACCAATCCTCAAAAATACTGTAATGCTGAGTAGCGCAGATGTTAGGATTGTAGGAAGACTTAGGGAGTACACCTTTGGAAGGTGGCGGTACGACGGGCTCAGTTGTGGGCCTTTCAATCTGAAGAGGGCTAGAAGCAGGTGGGGGAGGAGGACCATCAATGAATTCCTTCCCTGCTGCCTTACGCAGTTTGGTATAATCTTTCGATCGGGTAGCAATAGAGACGGATGTAAGATCATTCATCATGAAAACCTGAGAGCCGAATGGGGCATAGCACTGAGGTTGCTCTACCAACTGAGTCTACTATGATGGAAATGGTTCTTTGAGAACAACCAGAGTGCCTTGGGTGCCTTTGAGAAATCGACTTACCTCGGCCCATCGGGGACAGTCCTTGGTGTAACGCTCTTCGTCACAAATTAAACAAGGGTACTTCGGTTTGCATTGTGAACCATCATCAGGACGAGATTTTTGAGAATCATGTTTCAGGGCATAGACTTTGGCCTTACCTTTACCCTTATTTTTACCCTTGGAAGTTTTATCTACCGGATTGGACTGGACGACATTCACTTCCGTGGTTTTACCAGAATTCAGGGGTGGCTCAGAAGCAGTGTCATTGGAAGGAGTAGATTTTTTCTTCGCAGGATCTGAAGAATACTTCCGAGAAGTCTGAGACATAGAACCGATGATATTGTCGATGGATGGCGTCACCGGTGCTTTAGAAGTTCTAGGTCGAGGGGCATCAGGCAAGAGTTCGTACAATGTGCTGGACTGAGAGTACACAAGATCACGGTACTTGGCACGACCGATGGCTTGTTCCTCAGTAACACATGTCCCAATAGCAAAGTCCTTAGCGATCGAAGCAACAAAGGAGGTAGTGAACCAACCAGTTAAAACTTGATTAGGAATCTAAAACTTGATTAGATGACAACGATGCCTCCATTCATGAATATGATCAGAGATATGCGTAGTTCGATCTTGCTTTAAGGATGTGAGGAGGTGTGTCCCAGTTTCATACCAAACCGGTAAATGAAAGTGCATGAGAAATGCCATGGCTAAAGAGTTGAAATCTTGGAAGATGTCGTGGGATAGTTCGATGTGCCACTTGGCAGCGGCACCAATGAGAATCTATTGGAAAATACAGATTTGAATGGAATCGTCAACCCAAGAGTTAGAGGAGAACCAAAGATGGTATGTCATAACATGCGCTTGGGGGTCTTCTCTGGACTTGCCCTCAAATTTGGGACAATCGCCAGGAATTTTGGTTGGAACTGGAGGCCAATATGGATTATGAAGGATAGGATTGTTTTTCAACTTCAACACATCGGGTGGTTCCAATGTAGAAAGGAAAGGTAATTGAGGATTGAAAGGCATCGTCGGTCATTGATAAAGACTAGTATTAGGATTCCACCCGGGTTGAGAGAAATTCTACCCCCATATGTTTTTTCCCGGAGGATTCTGTCCATAGGGGTTATAAGCCTGAAAATTCTGCCCATACATGGGTTGAGGACTAGCATACTAATTCTGAGCAAACCACTGAGATCCTGTCTGAGAAACATATGGATTTTGTTGTGGAATGTAAGCAGTGCCTTGAGGTGGAATGTATACCATCTGGGATTGACCTTGAGGAATGTAAGTAACACCTTGGGGCACACTATATACCACTTGAGATTGACCTTGGGGAATGTAAGTGGTGCCTTGAGGCTAAACGAGTTGCCCCTGGGGTGAAGGTTGACCCAGATACTGAGGTTGGAAAGGCTGTCCCTCCAGAGCAGGTTGGCGTTAATACTGAGAGCCACTGGGTTGCCCTTGTGGAAAAGGTTGGACCGATGGTTGAGATGGGTCAAGATTCCCCTAAAAACTAGGTTCACCTGATGCAGGACCATAGGGTTATCCTTGTTGCACAAAATTTTTCCCTTACTAAATGTAAGGTTGATGCTATTGCATAAAAGGTTGTCCCTGTGGTGGATAAATTATCCCCCCAAGAATGTAATATGCTCTTGGTTGAATGTGAGGTTGACCAGCAGCACCATAGGGTTATCCTTGTTGGACAGAAGGTTGTCCCTGTAAGGGTTATCCTTGCGGACCATTAGGTTGTCCCTGTGGACCAGAGGGTTGTTCCTGTTGGACCGAAGGTTGTCCCTGTAAGGGTTGTCCTTGTGGGCCATAAGATTGTCCCGGCTGGTATATGGTCTGATTAGGATCAATTGGAGGCAAATATACAGGATTACCATACACATCAAAATGATGCATAGGATTACCAGAAGTTTGTAGCTACTGAGAACCCTGAGGGGTAGAATTCTGCCGTTGAATGGCCAACAGATACTCATCGAATGTCCAACCTTCAGGAATGGAAGTAGAAACAATGGGTGCACTACTAGCAGGTTGGGTTCTTGGAATGTGAGGTTGTGATCCACTCATAGTGGGCCTAACAGGTTTTTTTGGATTGATAAAAAAGGACCTACGAATAGTAGAAGACCTTGTGGATGACTGAGTCATATTGACAGCTAGTGCGGATGAAGCCACACAGACAGTGTGCTGAACAGGAACAGAGGTTACAATCATCGATGTCATGGGAGTCGAGGGTGACACCCTCGATACCAAGACAGACGAGCTCCCAAAGGGAGTCGATGTATTTGACCATATCAGATTTTGATACAACGATGCAATTCCAGAAATGATTTGACCCAAAGTACGATAACTGTGCGGGAGAGATACCGATTGTGAGGAAGGTTGACTTGAGACATAAGGAAAACTATCTAGAGGGAGTTGATGATCTTCTGTAGAAACATAAAGCTATTCACTACTGATGAGACTCGAAGAATCCATGTCGGATGAAGCTATTTGATTGTCGAAAATGCGATGAGCAGTGGCAAGTAAATAAGTAGCTAGTAAATATGGTTTTGAAGTAAGAGGAGGAAAATCTTCCTCATTCCAAAAACTAGACCAAGTGTCATGAGGTTGCAAATTGATATCAAATGGCTCTTGAAGAGGAGATCAGGTAGCGAGAGGTAAGATATTAGGAAGAATAGACTGCCAGAAATTGAGAGACCTAGTGGGGTGAGATGCTTCCGAAGAAACTTTAGGAGAAGGATTTCCACTAGGAGGTAATGAAGAGGATGACGAAGCTGGTGGTTTTGATACCGTGACTATGTTTCAAAATAGAAGAGAATCAAGATGACCAAATCGAGGCTTCAAGATCAAATACTAAGGAATTACTTAAAAACAAGCCAAGAAAAAATATTTAATAGGCATGTGATCGTAGGCAATTGATTTTATGACATTGAAACGAAACTTTGTTGTTTCATGTTTTAAGAGTCAAGAAATAGGAAAAAGGTGACTCTAGTCACTTTCAGGTTGAAACGAGCGTGAAAGGACAAGTGCTCGAGGATCTTTTCAATTTTAGAGAGTCACGAAAATACCAAAATGACTACTCAGAAAATCTAAGCAAGAGGCTATACCAAGTTTCCGTGAACTGCAATATACACCTTGGTGATCAAATGAAAGAGAAATTACCAAGGACTTGACATACGTGTAGGTAGTCTCCTCGAATGCTATGTTCAATGTATCACGGTTACAGGGTGGCATACTCAGATTCCTATGGATAAAGGATTGAAACCTATGAGGGTCTCCCTTTATACACTCGACGGTACAGGGAGCACAAGTCCATGCTAGCACTGTCTAAAGCCAGATGGTGAACAAAAACTACTAGGTTTAATGACGCTAGAACACGTCACTAGCCTAGACCTCTAAAATATGTGCATTAGGTTCCAATGCTTCTTTAGGTTGATTGAATTCATTGTAAATTTGATCTTGAATTAATTTTTCAATTTCAAGGCCTTATCGATTGTGAACTCGAATACTTAATGCACAAGTACATGCAAAATAAAAATCATTCCAATTCAATGAATGCTAGGTAAGAGAGGGATGGTAGTTCATAACAAAGTAGTGAACAATTGAGCACAGGAAGAATTTCACTAATGCATCTAAGGAAACCAAAGAGGAAAATGAAAAACTCTTTCCTCGTTCACTAAAAGCTACTAATGAAAAAGAACATTTTCCATTTTCAAAATAAGAGAAAGAATGCAAATTTTGTCTTTTTAGATGAATTAGAAGCAAAATGAACTGTTACACTAAAAAGAAAAATGAACACTAGTTTTTAGCAATTCCAATGGAGTGATCTAAAACAAAGAGATCAATCTAACATGAATAAAATATACCCTAAATAGAGATGCACTCCTTCAAGTAAAAGAGAGAGCTTTCGAACCGATTCAGTGAGCAATGTAATCTATGCTCAAGGTGACAAATGGAGAACCAAGTGAAAACGAAAGTGATCATTCAATAACCTAATGACACGAAGAACCGAAAGAAAAGATAGAACAATCAGTCAACAAACTGAAACGAAAAAGACCAAACTGACCCAAACTCAACTCAGAAGTCTCAGTGAGGAGAGAGCCAAACTGTTGGCAATATGATGTAATGTGTTGTCCTTGATGGAAACCTACTTGACGAAGTTGTCCTTGATGGAACCCTACTTGATAATTTTCCTATGATAAGCAACCTATGTGTTAAATGTAAGACTGATGTATCTACAGATCAGTTCGTATGTGACAGAGAAAATAATTCCAGTATGTGCTAGAGAGATGTTATTTTTAATATGTCACAATATATACGCGGGTTTGTAAAGACCAAGTCACGTATGCACGTAGATAAGTATGTCCCAAGTCGCATATGCCCATTTGTGCTCAAAATTTATAATACCAAGGGGCTTTACCATGGTATTAGCCCACAGTATTGAGCATTGTGTTATCTATTTGATTCTGTCCAGGATTACCATCAGCAGTTGAGTGGTTTTGACTCATGGTACTGGTAAAGGATAAATCTATATAAGGAGAAGAAGATCATAGTGAAATGTGTGCATGAGTAAGGGTTGTTAATGAATGAAACATTCTCTAAGGAATATTTGCATGGATGAATTCTGCTTTTAATTGATAGATCTGAATCTATGATGCACCCGTGGATATGATGATGGTTGAAAGTCTCTAGATCTGAAGATGATGAATCCCTATTTTGATCTATTGAAGAAATGATAAAGAACTGGCGCAAGTCTACTGAAGAAAATTAATAAATCTGGGTAAGTTTTATAGATCTGGCCTGTTCTGAAAAATGTAAATTTACAGATCTATACGCTAGTTTATTTTAGTAAAAGTGCATATATACGTGAGTTCGCTTCATTAAAATCATGTATGGAAGTTAGGGTTTTCTGAAGAATACACAGAAGTATACACAGGTTGGTGTGCAGAAAAGCGTGTATGTACGAGGCTTCAGTGAAGCAAAGTAGCGTATGCTATTTGAATTAATGACTATTCAGGGTTGAGTTTGTATCTGCATATCTATTCTGAAGTCTGGGTTATTCCTGAAGTTCTGGTTACAATGTTTTCACTGTTCTAATTAAAGTATTGGAAAAAGTTTATGATTGATGATAAAGGATTATGTTGATACTGTTTGATCCAGTATGAAAATTGATGAAACGTGGTCTGTAGTGGGTCTGAGGGTTGAAGCCTTCAGTATGGAAGTAGAAGCTTCCTGCCAATATAAGCTGGTGTTATGTTCAGGGGGTTGAAGCTCCCTTCCAGGAGTGGATAGTAAACTAGATCAGGGGGTTGGAGCTCCCTTCTAGTAGCAGCTGGTAAATGAGTGAAGGTTGCAGTCTTCTGTAGGTATAATCCTACGTATAGATATGAGTCTGAATCAATACAATGTCGTAAACAATTTTCCATATAATAAATATTGAAGACAAAGATGACAGCAGCAGTGGTTTTCTCCCGAATTGGGTTTCCACCTTAAATACTGGTGTTCATGTGTGTTCCACTTCTGTGATGTTTTATACTGTTGTTATTGCAAATATTTCCTATTTATCTAACCTGATGTATAACTGGTAAATCTGTTTTAAAGTTTGTTTCTGAGATACTTTATAAACTAGAAATTTATATCAGTATACGCAAGTTTCTTTCATCATATCCGCGTGTACATGCGAGTTCAGTTCATAAAAGCCGTGTATGAAATTCTGCAAAATAAAAAGTTAAAATCAAGATATGAGCTCTAAATACTAATTCACCCCCCCCCCCCTCTCAGTATTTTTCCCAACACAAACAAGCGGCACGAGACACCTAGAAACCTTAGGATGAAAAACTTTACTGATAAGATGAGGGACAAACAACTGAGAAGAATGAGACAAGAGAGTCAAAGCAATCCCAGTGGACCAATTGAAAAATGAAAATCCAACCCAGAGGCAAGAGAAATTGAAAAAACTCGGGAAAAAGGCTAAAATTTTAACCTATAGGATTTAGCGCATCTATTTAGCTGTAATCTGCACTAAATAGAGGTTGGCACACCTGTGAAAAAATAAACATGCACCAATTGGCACGAATGTTCAAGTAAAAGCAGCGCCGAGCTAGAAAACTATGGAAAAAATAAAAAACCACTGAGTAGAGGTCAAATCTGACACTCTAGGACTGAATGTGATGGCTGAAAACAATGAGACAGGAAAAGAAAAGCAGAAAAACAATGAAAAGACCAAAGTTGACTCAACAAGAAAAACACTCGACGAACAACGAGAGATGACAAACACACTGATCCCCAGTATGGTCGCCAACTTGTTGTGCATGTAAATCCCCTCTGTGGACAGAGGCAATCCATCTAGCCCTAGAGTGGGTCTAGAAACAAGGGAACATGCTAATTATTTATATTCCTAGTTTATGAATGAAAATGAGTTGGGATAGATGACCTACCTTTGTTCCAATGCAGTTGTCATAGCTTGTGGCAACAATCTCCTGATTTTCGTCTTTACACGTCGTGGTCATTCAATGGTGATAGTTGGGTGCCTGCACAAAGATCAGAGAATGATAACAACATATAAAAATATACTTGCATTCATAAATATTTAATTGGTCAAGGAGAATCAAATGCATTGCATAGGATTAAACATATCAAACGCAAAACAGGAACTAAAACATCAGTCATGTATTAATAATTCGAGAGAAAAATTTTACAACCAAAAGAGCCTTGACTTTGCAGCCTCCTTCGACGGGTCCAGTCAAGCACGTCTCAAGCATTCATTGGGGAATAGACTTGGAGAAGCAATGTGTCTAGACTCTCTCTCAACAATGCATTCCTCTCTACTTTTCTCTCAAACCAGCTATAGTAAGGACTGTTCAGCGAGCTGCAACTATGTGAGAAGGATGTATTTATAGGAAAGGAGGAGGTGGTTTGGGATCCCTCATAAGGTGGAAGGGAGGCCTTATCCTTTGGGGAGTTGCTCAAATGTAGGAAACAAGAAGCTAAAGGAAGGAATTTGATGTTATTCAGTCGAACAAACCATGCTTACTCCACTCACGAATTGGTTGGGAATGGAAAATTTGCTTCTATTTTAAAAAACTTTCCAAAAACTGCTCGGTGCAGGCATTCCACTAAGACAGAGCACCAATGGGAGAAAGGCCCAGTGCTAATTTATATATAGGTGCGAGGCCATAACTGCCTACCAGCGCCTACCCAAAATTATATGTTTTTGATAGCCTACTCCAGAAATAGTCAACAGAGGAAATGTTCTTTGCATGCTAAGGGATGCAATGACACTTTTTGCAAGGTATGAAAATACACAGAAGTCAATGAAATGGTCCTCCAATGTGGGAGATGGGGTTTTCAAGGACGGTGACAAAATTTTGTGTAACAAGGGGCCGTGGAATCCATGACGCTGCAGGTTTTCAGCTCTAAGGATATTGTTGTGCCCCAAATTCTAGGTGAACATATCAATCTTCAAAATGATTTTAACCTGCCAAATCCTTTTCCAAATCGCAGGGTTGCGAGGGATAGTGGGAATCATTTTAAGACACCTGTAGCCTTCTGCTACGGAATAACATCCCTTCGAGGAACCCCAAGCCCTTCTGTCTTTTTTTCTTGCGTTTAGAGGGGCTTTCCCAACCAGCGCTACCATGAATTTGGCTCATGATTGCTCCATATGAGCAAGAATATCTATCTTCTGCTACCCTGCCTAGTTGCTGCTATCCCATTCTGAAATGTCCCACATCGTGCATTGACCATTTGCAATCATCCACAATTTTAGCTCCAGCAACTCAAGATCCTCCTCGATCGCTTCTGCATTCATGATCTTATCCTGCCATGGGCTGATCTGCTTCCCATTTCCTGGAATCCATAACAAGTGGTCACGCAACAGCGGGAGAGCACGCTTACACAGTTGATGGATCAGGGAGCCCTGTCGATTGGATTGGAAGTTCTCCAGGCTGCGAAGATGCTTTCTGAAGTTGTATTTTTTCCACAAAGCAATCTGTGCCCATCCCGAATTCCTTGCTACCTGTCACCATAAGATCTTTGCCCCCAGAGCAATATTGTACTCCCTAAGATATTTTATGTGAAGGCCACCTTCCAGCAGTGGCATAGTGATATTATTCCAACTTATCAACGAAATTCTCTTAGCATTACTCTTCCCTCCCTTCCAGAAAAAAGAGGAAATGGATTGCCCTATCTTGCGAAGAATTACCACCAAAGCCAACAGAACAGACATATGAAATATTGGAAGAATATTAAGGACTCACTTAATGAGAACAATCTTACCTGCCAAATTGATCCACGACGTGCGGCAGGCTTGCATTTTGAGCTTGAATTTTTCCAGCAAGGGGTACCAGTCCCTCCCAATCGGGCATCCTTGAAAAATTAGCAACCCAAGGTATTTAAAAGACACCCATTTCGTGGAGCCTTTGAAACCTAAAATCTTGGTGATCGTTCTTAACTCGAGGCTAGTGAGGTTCCAAGCATAAATGAAGCATTTTCCCGTGTTACTTTCACTCTCATAATCGAGGCAGTAGTGATCCAGCTCTAGCTTGAAGTGGGAGGTCGAGATGGTGGAAGCACCCCCCAGGAGGATGGAGTCATCAACAAAGAGAGCATGATTTATGTCTCTGACTCTCCTAGTGATCCTAAGACCCATAATCTCTTGCTCGAATTGTCTTTTCTCCAGCATAAAACTGAGGACAGAGGCTTGAATGTCAAAGAGAAGAGGGGATAGAGGGAATTCCTGCTTTATCCCATGACTCTCCTTGAAGAAGTCAACAACAAGCCCATTGAAAAGTGGAGAAATCCATGGTTCTACAATTCAGGCCTTGACCCAGCTTATAAAGCAAAATTCAAACCCAAATTGATGCATAACCCCAAAGAGAAACTTGTGCCTAACTCTGTCAAACGCACTAGATAGGTACAACTTGACATCCATGCTTTTTTCTTGTCTTTGGATGCTTGAATGGATCACTTCCTAAAAAAGAATGAAATTATCAGTTATCTACCTACCTTTGACAAATCCCCCTTGATTTTCAGGAATGATTTCTGGAAGAAGGCCTTTCAGTTTGTTAGCCATGACTTTAGTGATGAGCTTGTAGCCAATGTTGCAGAGGGAAATTGGCCTGAATCTATTGAAAGAACAAGAACCCTTCTCTTTAGGTATAAGGGCCAAGAAGGCCAAGTTGGTGTCGCCCCCAAGCTTGTGGCAGGTATAAGACTTTAAGATCATTTTGTAGAGATCCTTTTGGACAATGTTCCAACAAGTTTTAATGGATCGAGCAGTGAAGCCATCCAGCTCAGGAGCCTTTTCCAGATCCATTTCATCAAGGGCATGCTTGATTTCATTGACAATGACAGGAGAAGTCTTCATATCGTTCATTTGGGAATTGACCTTTAGAGGGACCAACTCGAGTAGGTTGGACCTGAGACTTGCTTACTTATCCTATGTGTACAATCCTTTGAAGTGCTGATGGGTAGCTTTTTTGATGCTGGAAGATTCGGAGAAGGATTGGTCTCTTGAGGTTATTTCCACTATAGAATTAAAGTTTCTTCTGGCTTTTGTCTTCTTATGAAAGAAGAAGGTATTCCTGTCCCCAGCTTGTAGCCACAAAATACGAGATTTAAGTCTCCAGAATTCCTCCTCTTGGATGCAAGCCTTATGAAGATTAGCCTGGATCTTCTTTTCCAAGATTAAGCTATCCTTCATGATTTCCATATCCTCCATTTATTTTTGATGACTCTCCAAACAGGCCTGGGCAACCCGCCTTGACTCAGTCAGAGAAGGGAGGGCTTTAACCAAAATTTTGAGGGCCCTCTTCACTCTCCTCAGCTTTTATTCCCACACAAAGAAGGGGGATCCACTCACAGTGTGTTTCCAGACTTCCTCAACTCTGTCCAAAATGTCAAATTGCTGCACCTAGAGAGCACTAAAATGGAAGGGAATAGGTCCCAGATTCATATGTGGCTTCATCTCAAGCCTAATGGGCTTGTGATCAGAGATCGATGAAGAAATAATAGCAGAACTAACATCAAGACCTAAAATCAAGAAGGAAATCTGGATGAGAAAGTGATCTAACCTTGCTGCAATGTGGCCCGGACCCGTTCTTCTCTTGGTCCATGTATATTTTCCCTTGGGTGGCTTGATGTCCAACAGATCCTAGTCTTGAATGAATTCTTCCACCCATTCTCTGGTTGGATCCCTTACAATGTTTCCTCCTCGCTTGTAACCTTGGCTTAAAGTAATGTTCATGTCTCCAGAAAGAATGATGTTATCCATCTGAATCTCATTTTCTAGGTCCCTAATGGATTCCCAATAGATTTTTTGTCTCCCAAGATGACCGCAGCATAAATATTGAAAATATTCACTGCCTGTTTGGTATGAAGATGCAAAAACTGAGCAAAAATCTAGTTTGAGTTGAGTTTAGCCATAATTTTCTAAAAGCATGTATCATCCCGGAGAGAATTCCCAGCCCTCCTGAGGTGCCTCTAAAGGAGACTACGATACCTCCTCTTTTTCCCCAAAATTGTTTGCTTTTGTGGAGAAATTCCCTTTCCTCCATTTTGGACTCCTAGATGAGAAGAATGTCAGGCCTTTACAACCTTACTAGACTTTTCATTTCTTCTTATTTTAGGTTTCTCCCCATCCCTCTGCAGTTCTAGGAGACGATATTAATTACTTTCTTTTTTGAGCTGAGAGGGCTCCCTTAAAGCCCTGGCTTTGATTATTATGCTTTAGGGTTTTTTTTCCAACATATTTTCTAGGGTCGGTTGGTTCCCCTACAGCTTTTCCTTGTAGGTTTCTTTCTCTCCCTTTTCACTGGAGGATTTCCTTCCCTTGGTTGATCTTCTGACCGAAGTTTGGGAACCGCCAATTCTCCTTCTTCCTCTGAATCCTCCGAATCTAGATCTTCCCCCTCGGAGACAAGATCTTTCTCTTTTGAGGTTTCTCTAGGATAATCACCAATATTTAGTGGTTCTAGGGTCTCCTACACTTGGATATACTTTTGAACGTCCTGTGGATCAATTTATTAGAATTCCTATATCTCTGAGCTCAAGGCTGCAAAGCTATTCTCTTGACCTTTCTGCGTGGGTTTGGCTTTAGGAATAATCCTCACGGGTGTTGAACTTCCCTTTCCTTTCTCCATTCCTTGTCTGATTGGCCCTGGCCTAAGGATCCTTCTATATTTCTTGGCTTGCTACCATCCTTCTTCTTTCTCATTTTCTGGGCCTGCATTTTTGGGACATTTCCTGGAAATGTGGCCATACTCATGACATCCGTGGCATTTTAACGACAGTTGTTCATAGTCTAATTTCTATAGATGCAACCAGTTCTCGACCATTAGCTTAATGGCTTATGGAAGCCCAAGTTCGAGATCAACCTCCACATAGATTCTGGCACATGAGTCATATTTGTCTTTATTGTTTGCTCTATCTATGAATTTTCCAAGGGCATTTCCAATTTGCTACATTGATTCCCAGTTCCAGCAGTGCACTGAAAAGTTTGGGAGCCTGACCCGGACTAGAACGGAAGATGGAACATCCTCTAAGGGGTCAAAGTCTGGAGTCTAGCGATTTAAGTATAGTCCTTGAGGACCCATGAAATAGGGCCCATTTCTGAAAATCAGGTCCTTATCCTCCTTTGTGTTGAATTCAAACAGGAAGAAACCCCGCCCCAGGAAGTATGAGGTGACGATGTTTTCAATGAGGGGATTCCAGTTTCAAGTGATCCAGGCTTCTGTAGTTTTTGGTGAAGGCCATAAGCCCATGAACTGTCCAACTAGCACTCGGTTCGCAAGGGAAAGTGCCACTTTCATCAGACCCTTAGGAGAGAGAGCCACCGAGGGGGTCTCATCCAATCTCTTGACAAATTTGGAGGCGAGTTGTTTCTTCTTCTTCTGTTGCGAAGAAATCAGAAGCTTGAAGGCTTCAACCTTAGGAGGAGGAGGAGGTGGAGGCAAAGGAGGGGCCTAAGAGTCCACCATTGGGTTGAGCCCAAGCCAGGGTGAGCACCCCAACTGACACCACCCTTCTGTGGCACCAGAAACCCTATGCACAGGGGAAAGGTAGAGCGTGGGCTTGGGCGCGAAAAAAATGAGTTTAAGATTCAAGCCACATGTTATGATGTAAATATGTTTTAGATATTTTTTAAATGATTTATATAATATGATAGGATTCATATGCGGTCAGTTATGTTTAAGTTATGGTATACGTATAGGGCATAGGTGTCAAACCGTAGTAATAAACCCAACCGTTAATCCTGTCCCGTGTGTCAGCCAAGTCATTTAATCTCATGTCAAGGTACGTGTTTTTTGAAAGGAGAAGATTGTGTATCATCAGAATTAATGCAATTACCATTTGGTTGGTTGCACAACAATGCTGCCGGAAATTTAGGCCAATAATCAACAAGACATCAGAGGTGACTTTCAGTCACTGATTCTCTTTCGTCAAGCCATATGTAGCGTTCTATCCAAAGTTACGCAGCCAACTAAATATTACGATGGCCATCAAATGGTGCACACTATGGTCAAAGATATTTTCCATCATGGAAATATATTGCATGGGGTGATGAACCATGGTTGCTATTTTAAAATCACTGAAAAAGCAGGATCATTATCAATTGTGAAGCTAGTTGTTGGGGATCGAGTTTCATAGATTTGCAGTTTGAGGAAGAGTCTAGATTTCAGACAGGATTTCAAAGGAAAACACAAGCAAAACTTGTTAGGTGAAGCTCTTCTAGCTCTGCCACCTATCAATTTTAGAGAAAAAGTTATTAATTTATGAAGATGACTAAAAGAGAAGGGCAGATAAAATGGATGGTGCCACATGGTGTTGACCTAGTGGATGCATATTCAAAGGTGAGAATATTGTTTATCTAAGCAGGGTAGTATTATTTTTGCACCATATTAGGAAACTCTCACTTAGGAGTAGCTCAAGAGTTTGCAAACTCTTTAAATGGACAAGAAGCCACAATCTATGGTCTTACATTGCATGTTTCAATAGATTCAATTGCTGAGGCATTCAACCTTCCACAGGAAGGAGATAGGTGGTTTAAAGGTCAGGTTATCGTTGGAGGAGACCTCAACAGTTTCCACAAGGATGCACATAGAGATCCCAACTAGGCCAAGGGAATTCCAAGCAACTATCTAAAAAATTACTGGGTAGAAGTTGTTAAACTCATCAAGATTTACCTCACTTGTGAAAGGAGGTATACAGTTGTGTTTCTTTATCATATGAGATTTATTTTTCATGTTGCAGGTATGAAGACCCTAAATTTTCCATACTTATTACTAAAGAGTCTGACAAAGATGTCAACAAGGATCCAAAATCACACTGCTGCTTCAGAATATAACTTGTATCATCAAGCTCTCATCAAGGTTTTAGTTGAAGAAGAGTTAAGGAAAAGAAATAAAACCTGGTACCATTTCTTGTTTTACAGGGCAGGCCAACCTGTACCTACACCTCCATCCTCACAACAACACCCTCGGCCAGGAAAAAGAACTAAAAGGAAGGCTAAAAAGGAGAACATCCATAAGGCCAAGAGAAAGAAAGAAAAGGTTTCTTCAGTCAAGGATGAGAGAAAGTTGGAGAAAGGAGAGAGCTCCTTACTTTTTAAACCAAAGTCTATGGAAATGGTGCCCCCAATTCCACCTTTTCCTAATGTCTAGGGCCAGAGCTTGAAGAGGAAGGTTTGCATTTGTAGAGAAATATAAAGCGCATATGTTATGGGAAATTCTGGAAGAATATATTTAGCAGAAAATACAGAGAGATTATCAACCTACAAAATCTGATGAAGAACTCCTCAAAGATGCTAGATATGAGATTAGTAGTAATAACAAGAAAGAAGAAGTCAAACTTGTTGCTGGTACCAGAAGAAGACAAACCATAGAAAACAAAATTTCAGGCTTAAGTCCAAGGCTCTGCATAATCCAAATTTAATGACAGAGGTCATTGATATAGAAGAAATATTTTAAGGGTTAAAGACAGAGAAAACAAAAAATAAAGATAAAAACATAACCCCTTCAGAGAAGCACTCAAAACCCTCAAAAAGAAGAAAGATCCAAAAGTTTCTAGGGAGGAGAAGACCATTGTCAAGGAAGTAGCCACAAGAATAACCAGATCAAAATCAGCTACTGACAGAAAGACAGATTTGGATAAACTTGCTGAAGTTGCAGCCCACATGGAAGGAAGGTAAAATTTTTTTTTGATACAAACACTTTTTTTCTTATCAATTGCAATTTTGAACAACAATTTAGATGTCAAATTATATAAGTCTGCACAAGTTTTTCAGAATTTTCTGTGCATTTTTGAAAAAGAAACAGAGTGCTACCAAAAACTCCGGTAGCTTTCCAGTTTTTGTGCAGTTACAGGTTTTTTCCGCAATTTCTGGTAGCGCCTGTTTTAACTGAATTTTGACACCTGTCAGCAAAAGTTTCCAAGCCAGTTAAGGAAGATTAAAGACTCATAACCAAATGGATATAAGAAGTGATGGTGGAAGGTGGTTATGAGGTTGTTGGAGTTCATATTAAAATAAGATACATGGTTATTTAAAGACCAAAGACATAAGGAGACAAATCAACAGAAAAAGGGACAACATGACAGCACACTGAACAATTTAGCCTTGATTTCTTCTCTTCTTTCTTCTACATCTGTCCTTTCATTTATATTTCGATGGATATGATTGTAATGTCCTATTACACCTATGTAATGTTAGGAGTAGTGTTTCCTTATTTTTAGAAGAGATGGAGTTGGTGCCTCTCTTTCTATATATACCATTTGTAAATACCATTTCTAGGTTGGATGTTGGTCTACCTAAAGACTCAATATAATAAAGAAAAACACTTTTACTCCATGCTAGAGGATTTTGTGACTCAAGGACCATCTAATGTATGACATGTCTTCTTTTTTTGTTAATTTCTTCTACTTATGAGTTATAGTAGCTAGTAAGGTGTGAGTGAGAAACTATTAAAGGATTTAATAGTAAATTATCTGCTTTCAGCTTTCTGCAAATCATATATGTGATGTAGAATATGTTAGTGAAGATTTCATAAAGGATTTTTGGAATACTTATACATGCAATATTTTTTCTGAATGTTGTTTAGTTTGCATAAACAAAGTTTGTCTAAAGAGCCATCTTTATAGCTATGTGACTGATTTAGGATATGAATATTTCCTAAAATAGGTACCAGCTATCCATATTCTTCATTTGTTGCACTCTGCTCCCTATAATACCAATTTACCCATACAATTTATACTTGCCATATCTTTCCAAATGCATGAAGGTTTTAAAGAATATAAAAAAACATTTCAAAATCTTTGAGAAGCTCCCACCACTCGAACAACCCTTTAAAATTTGAAATGAACTATGATGTGTAAGGCTTACTCCTTTTTCAATCAAGGATCAACTCCTTGTGCTAACACTTCCCAATATTACTACTTTGGACCACTTGGAAGGAATGAATACAATTAGATATTCAAAAATTAAGAGAACTTGTTCTACCATGGAAAAAAATTGAGAAAAATAAATAATAAGCAAGAAACTATTGTACAAGTAAAAAATTGATGCATGAAAACAATTTCTCTAGATCATGAGAATAAGACTCTTGAGATTTGGAGAATCACACTCCACTCTAGCACAAGTGAAATAGATTTCACATACATAAATATTCCAAGTATAGAACTGGACACCTCCTCCCCACTTAATTAAATTACTTTCAAATAAACATAGAAGGGAAATCCATGACATATGAGGAAAGGAGGAGCCTTTAGGGATAATAGAGGTACCATCCTCATTTTTTCTAGACAGGGACATAGAGACACCAATATTTCAATAAATATATAACCATTGGATAAGGGATTACAAATAGTATTGAAGCATCAAAACCTACACCTAACTATATAACAAGACTAAAAAATCATATTTATAGTAGCCAGTAGACTCTTCACGGAAACTCCACCCTCTAATGTCATTAGTAGCTGGTAACTTGTGGAAACAATGGAAGATATATATTCCCTCTTAAATTTTTTAGGAATATGTCCCTCCCATATCATGAGGAAACACAATAAGTTATTAGATAGGTTGGTGAATGCTAGAACGAAAATACTAATCACCGATGTGGATAGAACATGGGATGAACTTTTGAACAATTCACTCAAGTATGTCTATCACCATATCAATAAAACATACCTTCGACCCATAAATCAAGAGTTAAATATGGGACATGGATATAAGAATACACTAGTCATGTGTCCTATCACATTTTTGGAACCAGGGCATGGAATATGAGAGGAGTATATAGTAAATGAGAAAGACCATAAGGTCAACCCTTTGAGCTAAGCTCCCACTTATAATTATAATGAGGAAGGTGCAATGGCTATTAGATATGAGGAATATCATGTGAGATACGTGATTTTGGGTTCTTCACAACATAATATTGGTATGGATGGAAGACCTACCAAAACAAGCCACGATTCTTGTGATCTCTAGCATACAAGTTAAATTTAAGGCCTTGATGGCCTCCAAACTTATAATTTGACTCAAATTTGAAATTATAATTGTAGTAAATAAGAAAATGGATTAGGGTGTGTAAGTCATGGAAGACATTACAGTGGGAAGTTTATAGTGAATAAGGGATTCGAGTCACCAAAGGATGGGGATGCTAGCTTAAGAAAGATATGTGTCTATAGGAGAATACCTCTAGTTACTAAGTAATCAATTATTCTCTTCTTCAATTATATGTTTACAACTATTTTATTTATTATGTTTAGTTCATCATAAAAAAAACTCTAATTCAGACCCTTTTTGTTATAATTCTACCTCTTAAGGTTGCAATATGGAATATATATATAGGCCACTAGTTTGTCAAATTTTCATGACAAGGGATAGATGATTCTTAGACCCATACAAAAAAATGAAAATATTTTCTAGTTGGATTTTTTGATCAGGCATGGAAATGTGTATTATTCTCATTAGTAATGTAAATTTTCAACTTCTTAAATAATTTATTAGTTTTCATTTTTATTGGCAAGTTTGTTAATTTTAGATCAGTATTAATATTGAAATTTATAAGTTTTTCTTTTAGGTTTTTAATGAGCTCAACATTTCATTTACTATTATAGAAGTTGAGTGGGTAGGATAATACTCAATCCCACAATCATTTGGACTAGACATAATTGGCATGTGCATCGATGTTAATTACATTGTATAATGTATATTTTTTGGTTAAATCTATTGCATACTTATATGAGATCATCTGGTGTACCTAGAGGATGTAGGCTAAGTCAAGTGAGATGTATAAAAGGACCAAATTTTGATTGAAAAATAGAGAATAAGCTTGTATTATATGAAATATAGTTAAAATACAATAAGATATATTCTAGTTATTAAAAAATAATATTATATTTATGTTTGAGCTCATGGGTTGTGTTTCCTAAGTTAGTTTTATGCACATGATTTATCTTTTGTATATCTTAGCCCACTTATTTTTCTTTGATTTTTATCACTATTTTTGTTTAACTAAATATCAGTTAAGTATATCTATTTGTTAAGATGTGCCAACCCTTAGTGATGAGCCAATAAGGGCTCATAATACATGAAACATTAATTTCATTGCATAAAGCATGTTGTTTCTTATCAAATATGGCATGTGCAATATGCCATGGTTGTTTCTTACGATACTCATATAATTGAGTTCCGAGAATCTAAAATATATGGATGTGTGCCATAATTTGTAAGAAGAAGTTTTTTAATGCAACCCATGCTTGTTGACCTTGAATTGGAATTTATCCACACTCAATATGAATTGTTAAATTATTACTATTCTATGCATGATTTTGGTTTTATCTTCTTTAATCATGATGAGGAAACATCTTTTGAGGAGTTATATGTGATTACAAATTGATTTTTAAGATGCACTCACTAAGCACAACTATGAAAATTACGTGGCTTCCGGTTTGGACACTTCCTCCTCTCTTTTATAGATGTGGACATCATATTTTTGTATTATAGTAAAAAACAACAACCCAACTCTTTCTCAAAGTTTTACACCCAATATATGATTGACTATTGGAATAAGTAGTATAACATTATATAATAATACTCTTCTACTTGGCCTTTTTTTTTGGAATTGTGCAACATGTTCTTTGAATCTTTTTCAATGATAATAAGTAATTACCATTACCAAAACTATAATCAATTATAAAATGTATGGATATATTAACTACATTAATTTTTACTTTATTTATGTATTTTTGTGTACCTATTATTATCCACTAACTTTGACAACATTTTTCTATTTTAGAGAACTTTGTGGATGAAAAATTAGATGACATGTATGATAAAATACATGTGTTGATCACATAACATTGGCCTCACCCATGTAAGAATTTTATTCATAATTTTTTGTGTTGAAGTTTGTAATAAGAAACAGTGAAATTGGCATCCAAAAACAACATCCTTGATCCTATTGAAAATTAAGCACCTACACTAGGTGGGGCCCACACATGCTATTTTTAGGTGTATGTCTATTTTAAAATGTCGAGCAAAGTCTATTTATAGTGGGAGTCTATTTATAGATGGTTGAGAAAATTATATTAATGGATGGGCGTCTATTTTTGGAATGCATGTGCGAAGTCAGTTCGTGGATTGCATGTCTAAAAATAGAATGCACGTAGTTTATTATTATCTCTTAATAATAATTAGACAATAAATAATAATCTATTCTCTTGAAGCACTTGATTTCAGTTAACTGATGTGGCAAACCAGTTAACTGAAGGAAATTTGAGTTCTAAGGTTGGTTGGTGGAACATGCAAGTGGACTTCGTTGTAACTGAGTGATGCAAAGTTGTAACAGAGTTGGATGTGTAGTTATGTGACTTGTAAAGTAATTTAACTCAGTTAAGTGAGTTAAACTCGGTTGTGTTAGTTGTAACTAAAGATACACTAGTGAGATATCACTGAATTAAATATTAAATTAATTCACATGGAGTGATATTACATGCAACTGAAGATTTACTATTGTTAACTACATGCATGTCAGATCCAGTGGAGACCCAGTTGAGAGATAGGTGAAAGAGACAGTTTGACTATCATTTGTGAAATTAGTGGGTGCACTCATGCAACCACACACACATTGGATGTGCCTTGAGTATTGCGCAGTCAAGTCAGGCTAGAATCATTCATTCAGAGGTTCTTTACCATCAGGGATTGTGCAGTGGAGGCAGACTGTCAGGAGGCAGTAAATTGGTGCATGTGTAAGCCAATTTTTGTATGACAGTGTGAGATGATTGTATATTGTACTGAGAGCTCTTGGAGTAGAGTTTTGTATGAGATTTTTTCATGATCCATGATATATACATAATATGTGATAGTGGGGTTTTTAGATTCATGCTTTCCCGGTAAAACATCTGTGTTATGTGTGATTGATCTTTCTTCATGTGTTTGCAATTGGCGATTAAATTTCCGCAAATATTTTTATAGAAACAATTCTGTATTTAACAATGGCATATAATTGTTAGATCAGGAGAATCTAGGAATACATAATTGTATTAAAATTTCTACATTTTTCACTTATCATATTAAGAAAATTAAATAATAGAGTTATAGTAAAACTTGTATAATGTATCTTCCTATATAGTGGTTGTTAATGTTGTGGGGTCTATTAAACCTATACTATATAAATATCATAATACATTTAGACATTAGAATTAGTAAACATAAAGATATAAATATAAAATGCATTACTAAATAAATTAGTAAAGAAATTATGACGAGTAAAAGTGTTAGAAGTATCTTATCCTTGTGACAACACATGAAAAATGAATTGAATATGGTTGAATAAGATTTACCAAGATTATCCACAATGTTATGGTGAACTTGTTGACCTTTAAAATCCCAATGGACATCTATCTTCAGGACTGATTCTTGAATATGGTTAATTAACCTTCACTTTCATTGAATATGGTTGATTAAACTTCCCTAACATGTATGTATTTTCATGTATGACTATTTGGTATTATTACTATGTTGTAGTAATTTCTTAAATGTTGTTGAAACCCTAAAGATATCCATATTACCAATATAAGTTGTCATAATTGCAGTATCATAGCCATATTTTATCTTGTAAATGGTTTAAAAGATGTGAAATGGTATGAAGCCATCATTTGAAAGAAGAAATCATGAATCCTTTGAAGGAAGAAACAAAGGAAGGAAGATTGACCGAATCCATCACATAGTGCATCCCTGGGATCTGAAAAGTTGAATAATCATGAATGTGCAAATAGAAATCATGATATAGCCCTACACACCAAGATTTTTAAAATCCAGTGAGTACAAAGAACTAAAATGAGATGCAAATACAAGTCAAGAAAATTACAAGGTTCCTCGAGTTTGATATGGGTAATCAATTCAGGAAGGAATATGGCATCGAATGCCTCTAGAGTGGAATTTGCAAGGTCTTGATTAGAATGCTCAGTGAGAACTTTAGTAGACAGGATGTAGTATCCTGTACTAAATATAAAGTATACATTTCTCACACAAACTGAACTCAAACATCAAGATTGATTGGACCGTGATGAATGAACAACAGAGATTGAACAGAGACTGAATAAACTGTGGTCCTAGTGCTCCAGCACAATCTGTGCAGATGGTACTTGTTTGTCCACACTAAACATAAAAATGTGCAGATGGTACTTGTTTGTCCACACTAAACATAAAAAAATAAATAGATTTAGTTTTTATGTGAAAATAAAAAATTGAGATGGGAATGCTGTATGAAATGAAATATACTCCATTATGATAACTTTTTTTTTTTTAATGTGAATAGATTTAGTTTTAAGTGAAAAGAAATTAAAGCTTCGACATAACAAAATCGGGGCCAGATCCGCAGGCCCCGATGTAAGTATATAGAGGATCAACACCGTATCCCAGAAGACACCAACATTACAATGTATGTTCAAGGCTTTGAGAATGCGATGCAGTCAGTCAAGTATCCCAGAAGACACCAACATTACAATGTATGTTCAAGGCTTTGAGAATGCGATGCAGTCAGTCAAGTATTAGAATAGATCAGGATGAAACATGGGCAGTGGAGGGCAACCCCAAAAAAAACGATAGCTATGTAATAGGGCAATGGAAAATGATAAAGAGATTTTTTGGTTTTTTGTTTTTGTTTTTTAAAATAGAAATGGGGGAGAATTTGCATTATAAAAGCTACCATTGAAGTTAAATAGCGAGATTACAAAATAGGTTGATCATATATTTCATGTAAAATGGCTAATTCCCTGTTGTTGGTTTGTGGACAACAATATAGAGTTATGTATATAAATATTACATTTGGTACTTCTCACATGTATGTCTATAAGTATTACATTTGGTATTTTTGACAGGCATGTTTTTATTTAAAAAATACTATACTTGATATTTTAATTATTTTAGAATATTTAGTGAAAGATATGGCAATTATTTGTCTTATTTTAAGTTACTTTAATGAGGTTTCTGATTTCCAGCATCCATATTTTCAAGCATTTGATAAACCATATCGTCATTAATCTCCAATTTAACAGAGGTTGTAGACATCTTGCAATTGGAGGTTGTTGAATGCAAATTTTTGCTAAAATTCATAACCAAATTTCTAGAGCTTTGCTTCCCAAGTGTCATTTCTTTTTTGTTGTTGAGCCATTGTGTTTATGATTGTGGAGTTTTGAAAAGTGAAATAGTGTTAATTCCCATGCACTTGTAATGTCATTGAGAAATGGAGGTATGATTAATGGCTTCTCATACTTACAAAGGATTCTCTAATTTTTTTTAAATACATGAGACTAATATACATAATATGATGAAACTATCCATTCTTGATAAGGATGTTTCCAAACTTCAATATAAAACCATGAAATTAAAGCAACTAAAAACCACACTTCACACCCAACCATACAACACCACCAAGCTACTTAACACACTAAAGAGAATAAAGAACCTTATGTCATATAGCATAAAGGAACCTGACTCTTTGATAAACATAGTCAAAATTCCAAGAATAAAAACCCCAAAAATTAACCTTGGAAAGAAAAATAGCATAATTACTAAGATTAACTCCAAATATAGATTGATTCTATGAGTTTAAATACACAAAGAAATTCTATGAGCTAATATATTCAAATTTTGACTCACAAAAACCACGATTCTAAAGCTAGAAAATTCCAAAAGCTAACACAACCTAACCTAAGTTCTTTAAACAAAAATTCCTTAAAATATCCACTACCAAAAAGCCATAACATTCCAATAACTAATACAACCTAAAACTAAATCCTTTCAAAACAAAGATTCTATAAAACATCCACATCCACTACCAAAATAGATTCCTAGCAATCTACTACCCAATAATGCAACCTTGCTCCAACATTCAATACATACTCCCAGCTCAAAATCAATCAACTCAAAATGTATTATCCCATCACCTTGTGATAAACCTCAACACAACATTTGAAGGAACCTCAACACAAATTTTGAAGGATAAAGCAAAATTGTGAATATTAGAAGTGCAAGTCCTTTCATATATTTATACCTCACATGCAATCCATCGGACTTGATGATGGACCTGTGCTTAATTAATGTGATGATAAGTGTCTACATCTGATAGTTAACATTGATCAAGGAATTGGTTCACAAAATAAGTCCCTTTTTAAAGACCCCAATTTTAAAAGTAAGCCTAATTCATTAGTGATTGTGTTTTCAAATAAATTATTAGAACTATATTTTTTTGAAAGTTGTTGGCTGCCATCTAAAAGCCAAGCTACAGTGGAGGAAGTATTGCTCTCAAAGGAAGGTATTTTGACATCATTAGTTTAATAATTGTATTAGATTCACGAGTGACAATTAATTTTTAATTTTTAATTTAAATTTTAAGAGTAAGCCTGTTAAAAATGCATTGGCTTTAGTATGATTGTTTTTGGATTCTCCAAAACCCCACAAAAATTATCGATAAATTTTCCATAGAATTTTTAAAGATTCCTTATTGTTATTATCAATAATAAAGAGAATTAATTATATATTAAAATAAAAATAAAAATAAATTAAATAAATATTAAAACATTAAATATAGATATAATATTTTTGCCAATTACTTTTCAAGTTATAATTTAATTCAAAAGATTTTGATATATCATAAAAATATATTCATGATTAATATGATTAATTAAAAATTAAAAATACTAAGAAACATCACCTTTAACTGCTATTTTTTTTTAAAGAGTGAATCGATGATGATGAAGGGGATATGTGATTAATCCATGATGAAGATGGTATATTTCATTATTTCGTTATTAGTAGGTATATTTACACTAATGGTATTTCTATGATGGGTTTGGTTAGGTAAATTTGATCAATAAGATCTGTTTATTTTCGTTCTTCTCTCTCTAAATAAAAATTTACACTTGGCACTGCAACTATCATAGAATTAGCTAGGAAATGTGTTGTCTTTCAAAGTTTTCTAAATCTCATTCTAAATAAAAAAAAGATAAATTATAATCTCTAAAATTTGATATATTTTGACTTTTCATTGATTTTTAAATTAATTTATCATAAAATTAAGTTTTATTGGGTTTTGAAAAATAATTTTATAAAAACATTAGAATAATAGTTTATATTTGTTATATTTAAATGTTTTAAAATTAATTTATAATAAAAGATTTAATATTTATTATACAAAATTTTAATATATATTATTAATATATAAGTATTTTTGACACATGGCACTTAAGATGGAATTGGAAGGGAAGTGCAATGTCATTTAAAGTTTTCTAAATCTCATCTTAAATGAAAAAAAGAAAGATTCTAATCTTTAATTCTGAGATATTTTGATTTTTCATTGGTTTCTAAGTTAATTTATTATAAAATTAAGTTTTATTGGGTTTAAGAAATAAATCTATAAAAATATAAAAATAATAATTTTTTTTTTTTTTATATTTAAATATTTTAAATTCAATTTATAATAAAATTTATAATATTTATTATACAAAATTTTAATATATGTTATTAATATATAAATATTTTTTATTATTTTATTATGATTATACAATATTATGGTATTGTAAAATAAAGAATTAAAAAGATTTAGCAACAATGAAGACCTATGCAAAGGTGTCATGGAGCTTCAACTAGAATGAGACAAATATGTGATGGAGCTTCAGCTAGAATGACTCAAAGATGTGATGGAGCTTCACCTAGAGTGTAAGAAAATATTTAATTCTTGTAGATTAATCATGGAGTAATGTAGCTTAAGTGCTGCCTTCTTTTAATCAATCTAATGGATTAGATGTGCCTATAATCTATCATAGCTTTGGCCAAAATCAATGCCATTGGTGTTGTTTACCCCAAAATGGAAAATTGTGTGGACTTGGACAGTGATTTGAAGCATTCAAATATTGACAGTTTTATTCGCAATCCCAAGCTTGAGTTCGCAATCCCAAGCCTGATATCACAGAGGGTGTGTTTGATATTTCACAGGCACAACATAGAAATTGGTCGATGAATTCAAGATTGTCTACTTGAGAGAATAACTCCTATTCCAATTTTTTTTCATGTAATTGCAGTCAACACGGGTGAGATGGGCTACCCATTTGGCTTCAATTTATTTTTTCTTCTTCTGAAAGGACTTTTATATTATCATGGTTTCCATATTTACAAAACTTAGAACCTAGAAGTTCAAAACTAGCTTAGAAATGAACTTAACAAGAAAATGATTAAGGAAATTAATTTTTTTTCCTGGAAGAGTGTCTCTCTTTCCACCTCTAGAAGAGCATCACTCTACTCCAGTTCCACCTCCTCGATTTTCATTCTCATTCCTCTTGCTCTTGCACCGAAGGAACTCACAACTATACCGAAGGAACTCACAATGACATCTTTTTGAAAATGCCTTCTTCAATCCTAATAGCAGCCTAATTCTACTCATCACTAGTTAAAATAAAATCTAACAGATGGAGTCCTCTTCAGATATGTGTATGCCCCTTTATAACATGGCTTTAGATATATGTCATCCTTTTATATTATCATGGTTTCCATATTTACAAAACTTAGAACCTAGAAGTTCAAAACTAGCTTAGAAATGAACTTAACAAGAAAATGATTAAGGAAATTAAATTTTTTTTCCTGGAAGAGTGTCTCTCTTTCCACCTCTGGAAGAGCATCACTCTACTCCAGTTCCACCTCCTCGGTTCTCATTCTCATTCCTCTTGATCTTGCACCAAAGGAACTCACAACTGTACCGAAGGAGCTCACAATGACGTCTTTCTGAAAATGCCTTCTTCAATCCTAATAGCAGCCTAAATCTGCTCATCACTAGTTAAAATAAAATCTAACAAGTGGAGTTCTCTTCAAATATATGTATGCCCCTTTCTAACATGGCTTTAGATATACGTCATCTACATATTCTTATCCAGAAACAATTTTGTTTCACTCATAAAAACGATTAACAATGTTTGCATTGGAGTGAGTGGCAAGATAATCTTCCCAAATATTCTATTCCTTCTATGTAGCTTTGCACCTTTAAGGACAATTACTAATAATAGAAATGTTAACGTAGGGATGAAACTTTAATTTAGGATTACCTTTATTATCAAAATGTGTAGTTATGTTTAAACTTTAAATTCATTTGCAATTACATTATAATTTAATTTATTATGTAGTTATGTTTAAATTCATTTGTAATTAAATAAAAGAATTTGTAAGGAATAATGTAAAGTGTAATTATGTTGATGGATTTCTAATACCTTATACTAAATAATACCTTGAAAATTTTTCGGTGAATTTTCTGGATTAATACTTGGGTCTGTGGTGAAATTCTGTGGTGAAAATTTTGCGGGGAATTTTCTCCATTAATACTTGGGTTTCTCGATTAATACTCGGGTCTGTTGTGAATGTTCTGGATTAATACTTGGGTCTGCAGTGAAAATTTTGCGGTGAATTTTCTCCATTACTACTTAGGTCTGTTGTGATTTTTTCTCGATAAATTTTCAGACCTAGGCACTTGAGGTCTGCTATTAGGTTTGTTGATATTCAGGTGCACACATTCATTATATTTTTCTAATACATATCTGCTCATATATTCTCAAGTATGAATAATTCACCACAGCTACCAAATATTACCAAAGGTAGACCTAGCACAGTTACTCTACAGAGCCTTTATGAGTATATAGAGTCTTTAGAGAAATGTAGAGAAGAAAGAGAAGTCAAGCTACAAATCGAGTTAGAAGCCATGCTGGAAAAAAAATTCACATCTCTTGAAGACAAGATCAAAAAACAAATAGAAAATAAAATAGAACTATTGGAGAATAAAATGGAGGCAATGGAAACTAGGTTGCAGGTCATAGAAAAACAAAACCAAGATACAAATCAAACATCCCATCAAGGAGACTCTGATAATATAGAGAGTCTTAAAATGAAGGACATGATTAAAGAACTAGAAGAAAAAGTTAATAAAAATCTCACTCTAAATAGTGGGGTAGGTAAATTAGATATCAAACCAATTAAAGATGAAATGAAAAAATTGATCAAATTAGACCATGAGCGTAATAAAAGGACCTTGAACCTTATAATCTTCGGTTTGAAAGAGGAGGTAGATGAGGATAATTTAGCCATAGCCCAGACAGAATTACATAATAGATTACAAATTGAAACCATGTGTCTTAGAGAAGCAAGAAGGTTAGGGAAATTAACTGAGAATAAAGGAAGGTTGATCCGAAAAAAGGTGAGCTCTATTGACCATAAGTATGACATACTTAGTAAAGCCTCAAGTCTAAAAGGAACGGGAATATTTATAAATGAAGATCTCATTCCAGAAGAACAAGAAGAATTAAGAAAGGAGGTTCAAAAGGTAAAAGAAGCTAGGAAGGAAGGAAAATGGGCAATAATCAGAAATAGAAAAGCCGTTATTCGAGATATAAACCAAAAAGATAGTAATAAATAACAATTCAACATGCTCTGAATTCTTTCTTGGAACTGTCAGGGCTTTCCATGGAACAAAGGCCCCAAGCTAAGTGGGATCTCAAATGATGTTGATATTATATTGCTTGTTGAAACTTGGGAGCACGAAGAATATAAGGTCCCTAACATACATGGCTTTGCACTATGGTCTACCTGGAACAAGCGATCCTCCAGTAGAGGCATTGGGGACATAGCTTGCTACATTAAGAAGAACATCTCTCCCCATGCTAGGATTTATAAAAACGACCCTTGAAACCAATATAGTTGGATTGAGATTACTGAAATTAATGATAAAAATACCTACATAGCAATATGTTATTTTCCCCCCATTGATTCTAAATTCTATAAGAAAAATAATCTAGATAAAAATAGTCCTTACAATGGTTTAGAGAATGATATTTCTAACGTAAGGAATGAAGGTAATATCCTTTTAATGGGTGACTTTAATGCTCGAACTTCAAGCAACCAAGCTATTCTTCTAAGCAATCATTCCAACCCCAATCCCCTTTGGTTAGATGAAGACCTTACTCTGGCTAGTTGGTACAAAAGGAGCTCTAAGGACCTCAGGGATAATTTGTTTGGGTCGGAGCTAGTCAAGCTCTGCAGTGCTCAGGATCTCATAATTTGCAATGGTCTAAAGAAGTGGCCCAATTCTAGCAAGATGACCTTCATCCATGGGCTTGGAAGGAGCATGGTAGACTATGTTATTTCCGATCTCCCTTTATACAACGAAATAATAAATTTTGACATCTTAGACGACCATGAGCCTGACTCTGATCATAGGCCTTTACTCATAACTCTCAATTTTTTCATGCATAGAGATCCCATAGAGGATAATCCTTATAGTCAAAAGAACTTAATCTTTGATAGAAACAAAAATGATCTCATTCTAAATGAATTAAAAACTAATTTTCTTCCTTTATCTAGTATAGACAACATAGATGACCTCTATCATAATTTTACTACAACCCTCTCATATTCTATTAGCAAGTTCTCATTTGAAGTCTCAAGTAATAAAAGAAATAGAAAAACCAACCCATGGTAGGACAAAGATTGTAAAAGTACGAGGAGAGCGATTAAGGAAGCTGTTGATGAATCTCTCAAAATTAACAAGATAAAAATCTACAAAGCCCTAACTAAAAGGAAAAAAAGGCAATATATTCGTAACAGACAAGAGAATCTCTTACACCTCTATAAGGTGGCTCCTAAGAAATTCTGGAGACAGATTCTAACTAGGAAAACTAAAGATAATAATAAAATTTCTTTACACGACTGGAATTCCTACCTTAAAAAGCTTTATGAATCTCCAAAAGCCAGGGATTTTGAAACCCTGCTCACAACGAAAAAAAATTTCTCATTAGAAGACATTGATTTTTGGGTTAAGCGCATGGCAAATGGGAAAGCTAAAGACATTGAAGGATACCAGGCGGAAATCTTAAAAATTGGAGGTCCTGTCCTCATCCCCCACATCCACAAGATTTTCAACCAAGTGGTCAAGGGTTCCCTAAACCTTGGACTCAGAGCCTCATTATCCCTATTTTTAAAAGTGGGGATACAAATAACCCCTCTAATTATTGAACAATTATGATCAGCCCTCTCTTAGCCAAGTTATATGGTATTATTTTGGAAAAGAAGTTGAGCATTTGGCTTGAAAGTGAAGGTAAGAGGGCTAAAGGCCAAGCGGGTTTTAGAAGGCAGCACTCAACAACAGACCACTTCGTTACGCTTAAGATCATTTTGGAAGAATGCCGCAATGATAAATCCAATATCTTATGTTGCTTTGTGGACTTTAGAAAGGCTTTTGATATGGTTCCTAGAAATAACCTATGGAATAGATTAGAAGAGCTAAATGTTCCTTTTGAGCTAAGAGCGGCCGATGTAAGGTTATATGAGAATGTAATTGCCAAGTTAAAGAGCAATGAGGGGTGGTCGAAATATATTAAGTGTAATATCAGAGTTAAAGAAGGTTGCCCCCTCTCCCCTACCCTATTTGGCATTTAGATCGACAAACTAGAAGGTTGTTTAGAGGAAGCAGGATGTGCTAGCACGATCTTAGCTGGGATAGTCATCATCCTTATTCTCTATGCTAACGATATTGTTCTTCTTGAAAGGTGCCCATTTGATCTTGATAAGGAACTTAGACTTCTTAAGGATTTCTGCTCTACCATGGGTATGTTTGTTAACACTAACAAAACAAAAGTTATGATTATCAAATCCAAGAAGGACACTTACGCTAATTTTATGTATGACAATAGTAACTTGGAGGAAGTTCCTTCTTAAAAGTACCTAGGAATTGATATTCATCACAAGCTCAACTGGAACTATAGCATTCAGAAAAGGATTAATGGGGGTTGGAAAGCTTATTTTGGTCTTGAAAATAATTGTAAAATGGAAAACCTCATAATGTGGGATAGAAAGAAGTTCCTCTTTGAAACTTTAGTCACTCCTGTTATCTTATATGGATGTGAGGTTTGGGGTTGGAGCATCTCTAGAGAACCCTAGAGAAAGATTGAGCAAATCCAGAAGCGTTTTATAACGTATAACCTTAAAATTAAAAGCAATACACCCTATCCTATTCTCCTTATAGAAGTGGGTCTTTCCCCTATTGAGAGCCTAGTTATGACTAGGCTTTTGTTGTACAAGCACAAGCTCAATAGCATAGGAGACCATAGACTTCCTAAGCTAGCTTTAAATTCTAGCCAAAACCACCTAAGGCTTAAACAAGGTTGGTATAAAGACACCAAGGCCTAGTTAAACCATTGGGAGATCGACGAGAATGTTGCATTGCAAAACATCAATAACATTAAAACAATTGTTACTTCTAAGTTCAAAGAAAAAATGTGGTGTGAGAAAGCTCTAGCAGCTAAAAGAAAATTAAGATATTATAAGGAGTTCATCAACCCCACCTTAGAAGATCAAAAGTATCTCTTTGTTTTAACTAGCTCAAAGAAGAAAATTAATATAGGCAGGATTAGAACGAACTCTCATAAGCTCCATAGTGAAATAGGCCATTGGACAGTTCCTAAAACACCATCAATGGAAAGGATCTGCCATCTCTATGAGAATATGAACATCGAGGATGAAAATCACTTCCTCTTAGAGTGCCCTGCATACAACCACATTAGAGCTCAATTTCATAATCTTTGTTGCAATATTGACCTTCCAACTAGCCTTTTAAAATGTCAAAATTATAGTGAGCTCGGGAGGCTTCTCTCCAAGCTTTTTGAGCATAGGAATAAAATCTTAAATCAAATTAAATAACTCTTTTCTTTAGGTCCGATAGACCAAAAATTGGTCTCAGTGGACGTTAGCCATCATCATCATCATCAATATAAATTTTAATGTTTAAAATAAATTATTTAAAGAAAATAATAAATTAAATTAAAAATACTTATTTTTTAAATAGTTAATTTATGGTTAATATTATTATTTTAATTATTTAAAATTTGTAATGATATTATTTTTTTATTTTTTTATTATTTTAATAAATAAAAAATATAAATAATTAAAGTACAAATTATAATTAAAAAATAGATAATAAAAAATAAAATTAATTATTTTAATTTTATTTATATTGTAAATATATTTTATTTATAATTTATAAATAATATATATATTTCTATTTTTTTTTTTTTTATAAATTACTCTCTTGTATTTTTGATTGATTAGCGCGTTACATTTGGGTAAGGCAAGTAACAATCATTCCTTTTAACGATTTGAAATAAACTCAATTAACAAACATCGATGTAATATTCCATAGGTTAGTGTAAGCAGAGTACACTATGATTGTTTCATCTTCATTGTCGACTTCGACTGGCTATAAATTTAGACCATTTGGTAAAGGTAATTATCGTGATTTAGATAAACGTTTAATAAAATCAATAATCCATATTTCAAAGGAGTCATGTGGTAGCCATGTATGGATAAGTATGCAATTGGTGTGTTTTTTACTTTATTGCAATTTGCATTCAAATTGATGGATTTTGCGATAGTCTGATTTTTGTTAGCGGTAAAACCATTAAATTTTTATGTGTTTCTTTTCCAAGATTATCTTAAATTTATTGGATTTTTTATTTTTTTATTCTTACATTTATTTAAAATAATGAAATATTTATATAATTATTAAAAATAGATATGGTTAAATAAAGTTATATATATTGGGTTTGGAGTATGTTTTAAAATTGTTTTCGTTTTTGGTTAAGAGTATGTTTTTTTGTTGGAAATTAATTCCAACTGCTGGACTGAGTAGCAGGAGGACATAAATTTATTTCTGATTGAAATTCGAAGGACAGAAGGAAGTAAGAATTTTTTGTTTAAATTTTCACTCTATTGTGCATTCAATCCAGGTTTAAAAACACCTGCAAATCCAAATTTGTGTATATGGCCGTAGTTCTATTTTGCTGTGTAAAACCGTGGTCAAACCACGTTACCTCCACTTCATAAACCCACACCTACCACCATTAAAATGCATCCACCAACCGTTTGTTTCCCTGCGCATTTCATTTGATTTAAACGACCCCATGTCACTCCCGTGGAGCCCATGATCCCATGTCACAACCTTCGCAACCAATCATGTTATGTTCGCAAAGGCCCGAAGCCTTGTCACCTCCCTTAACCCGCGCGATAAGACAGAGGAACCACCTTGCCAAGTCAACATGCGTTGACCAATGGGAGGCATATCGCACGTTATTGTGCCTACATCACACCACCCTAAATGGATGCCATAAGACCTTTAAATGTTTTGCATAAATTTTGAATTCTGCCAACGTGTCTACCCTCCAACCAATAGCACGCCTATCACACAAATCCAATGTACAGTCAGCGAGCTTGAAATTGGATGCGATAAAGAAACTAACTATTTTGCATAAGGTGTTTTGGAATCCATGAAAAGCATTTGTATTAAAGTTTTTAAACCTTAGGCCTTAAGGTTTAATGTTTTGAACATGCCGCAACATAGTTTGTTTTTAGTTTTTAAAACTTTGGATTATATATTATATAATTTTTATAATATAAATTATAAATATCATATGTTTATAATATATATATAAAGACAGTAAAGTGAATTGTAATGGTATGCAGTATATGGCCAAAGGCAAAAAGAAGGCAGAGATCAGAGTGTGCATTGATTGTGTGAAGAAGCTCGAAGGCAAAAGAAAAAGACAGGAAGAGCAAACATTGAAGCACTGCATGTGTAGCAGTCAAACAAAAGTTTTATTCATGTGAATCTAGAACAAGCATAGTTCTAAAGAATCCTAATTTTGTAACAATCTAGCATTTCTTTTAATATAAAAACTGACTTTTACTCCTTCTCTGTGTGCACATTTTTTTTTAATCTTTGTGTTTGTAGAGGAATCTTATTTTCCTCTTTATTATTCGAAATATTCAGAAATTCCAACATGGTATCGGAGCTAGTCTAGGTTCTTTGCATTTGCCAAAGAAGTTGAAGGAAGAAGGAGTTGTTGATGTTTTCTTCGGCAGTGTGAAAGTTCAACAAAGACAGGTATTTACAAAACGTAGTTTTGTATTTGTTTTAAACGAGTGCAGTCCAGAGAAGTCTTTAAAGATAAAGTTTATCTCTTAAGCGGAGAGACAGTTTATTTAGAAGAAACACAATCAAGTTTTTAAGCATAGCTTAGTAAGTTAGCTATGGCAGGAGCCAACACAAGCACGAGTATGCGAAATACTCAACTCCCACAGTTCAATTGGAAGAACTATGACTATTGGGAAATCACAATGAGAGCCCTATTTTCATCTCAAGATTTATAGGGGCTAATTGAATATGGTTTAGAAGAACCAGCAGATGAACAAGCATATAATGCATTAACACAGGAAGAGAAGGATTTGCTGAAGAGTAATAGGAAGAAAGACTCAAAAGCCCTCTTCTATCTCTATCAGGAAGTACATGAAAGTATATTTCCAAGAATTGCAGTAGCCAAGAGGTCCAAGGATGCATGGGATACCCTCCAGATAGCCTACCAAGGTATGGAGAAAGTAAAGAGATCAAAGCTTCAATTAATGAGAAGGGATTTTGAAGTTATTTGTATGAAAGAGTCTGATACAATAGACTCATTCTTCACAATTTTGATTGGGTTGGTTACTCAAATGAGATCTCATGGAGAGACAATAGAAGAAAGAATAATAGTGGAGAAAGTATTGAGGAGCCTATCCTCAAGATTTGATGTGATAGTAACAACCATTGAAGAGACAAAAGATCCCTCAATGTTTACTATTGATGAGCTTCATGCATCATTGACGACACACGAATAAAGATTGAGCAAAACAACAAACTCATCTTTGGAGCATGCCTTCAAGACCCAAATTTCCTTTAGAAGAGGAAGAGGTCAAGGAAGAGGAAACTACATAGGAAAAGGTAGAGGCAGAAGCCAAAATAGAGGAAGAAACAACCCTGCAAATACAAGTGGAAGGGGCAGAAATCAAAGTCAGAATCAAAGCCAAGGCAGCAGCCAGCAAGGTGGAAAAAATCAAGCACATGGACAAAGGTATGGTAAATCCCAAGTCCAATGTCATTACTGTAAAAAATATGGGCATTATGCCAATGAATGTAGGAAGAAACAGAGTGACATGGGTAATAGACCCAGTGCTAATTTTACTAAAGAGAATCTCAGTCAAGAAAATTTGTTTTTAGCATGTAATTTGGCTAAAGAGAAAAAAGAAGATATATGGTTTCTAGATTCAGGATGTAGCAACCATATGTCTAGAAACATTTCTATGTTTTCCATGATTGATGAAAATGTGAAGTCTCAAGTAACATTGGGGACAGAAAATAAAGTCTCTATCATGGGAAAAGGCAGAGTAATTCTGTTAACAAAGAAAGGAGAAAAGAGATCCATATTATATGTATATTATGTGCCTGGCATGAAGTGTAACCTTTTGAGCATTGGACAACTCATTCAGAAAGGCTACAATGTATTATTTGAGGATGATGTATGTACCATCATGGATAAACCACCAAGAAAGAAATGCATTTCACGAGTGAAGATGACAATAACAAAATGTTTCCTCTCAAGATGAGAGTAGATTTGAAGAAAGGAGCTGTAATGGAAGCAGTGACACAAGAGACATTCCAAAGAGAAGAAAAAGATGAAAACTAGTTATGGCACTTGAGATTTAGGACATCTCAACTTTGGAGGTTTGAATTTGTTGCATAGGAAAGGAATGATAAATGGATTACCATTGATTTTAAAGCCAGACAACCTATTTGAAGGCTGCATCTTGGGCAAAAAACATAGAGAAAGCTTTCCATCAGGAAAGAACATAAGGGCAAAGACACCCTTAGAAATAGTCCATTCTTATTTGTGTAGACCAATCCAAACACCATCATTAGTAGGCAGCCACTATATACTGACCTTTATTGATAATTACACAAAAAAAATATGGGTTTACTTCTTGAAGTTGAGGAGTGAAGTTTTTGAAATTTTTTTCGACTTTAAGGCTCTTGTAGAGAATCAAAGTGGGCAGCATATTAAGGTCTTAAGAATAGAAAGAGGAGGAGAATACATCTCCAAATAATTTCTGCATTTTTGCATAGAAAATGGGATACACAAGCAATTTACAACAAGGTATACACCACAGCAAAATGGAGTTACTGAAAGGAAAAACATAACCATCATGGACATGGTAATAAGCATGTTGAAGGAAAAAAATTTGCCAAATGAATATTGTGTTGAAGCTGTACATTGTGCAACATATGTGTTGAATAGATGCCCAACAAAGAGTGTAATGAACAGAGTTCCCAAAGAATCATGGAGTGGCATAAAATAGTTTGTCGCCCACATGAGAGTTTTTGGTTGTGTGGCTTATGCACACATTCCAGATCAGCTAAGGAAGAAGTTGGATAGTAAGGGGGAGAAGTGCATATTTTTTGGATACAGTGAAGAATCCAAAGCATACAGATTGTATAACCCATCCACTAAGAAGTTTATGATAAGCAGAGATGTACAATTTGTTGAGGAAAAAGCTTGGGATGGAAGCATTGAGAAAAGAGTGAATGTAAAAAGCTATTTGTCTCATGATGAAGATGAGGAAGAAATGGCTAAAAAACATCCCTCATTAGCAACACCACCTCCACCAACACAAGGACAACAAGGGACACCACAAGTAGGTATGAGAACACCTTTGAGAAGTGATGACAGTGCTTCTCCACGTGCATCAGAAGGAGAAGATTTGAGTGCTTCTACAAGCACAAGTTCAACAAGTGAAAGAGGAACCAGGTTCAAAAGTTTGAATGAAATTTATGAGAAAGAGGTAGAAAATGAAGTTATGAACTCTTTATTTTAATTATATTGTCATGTAGAAGATCTTATTCATTTTGAATAAGATGTAAAAGATAATAAATGGATAGATGCTATGGATGAAGAGATTAATGCCATAGAGAAAAATAGGACATGGGAATTGGTTGATCTCCCAAAAGGTAAAGAAGTGATTGGAGTAAAATGGGTTTATAAAACAAAAAGCAATGCTGAAGGTAAGATTGAAAGGCACAAGGCCAGACTTGTTGTCAAAGGCTACAAGCAACAACAAGGAAGAGACTATGAGGAAACTTTTGCACCAGTTGCAAGAATGGAAATAGTAAGAGCAGTGTTGTCCATAACAGCACAACACAAGTGGAAAGTTTACCAAATGGATGTGAAATCAACAGTCCTAAATGGAGTATTGATGGAAGAGGTTTATGTTGAACAACCTCTGGGCTATGAGAAAAAGGCCAAGAGCACAAGTTATGCAAATTGAAGAAAGCTCTGTATGGGCCGAAACAAGAACCAAGAGCATGGTATAGTAGGATAGATGCCTATCTACTAGAAAATGGGTTTGAAAAATGTGAAAGAGAACCCACATTATACATAAAGGAGAAAGATGGTAAGATGCTCATTATTGTTTTGTATGTTGATTATGTGATCTTTACAGGTAATTATGTTTACCTCATTGAAAATTTTAAAACAATCATGAAGGATGAATTTGAAATGACTAATATGGGATTGATGAGATACTTCTTAGGAATAGAAGTAGAGAAAAATGAAAATAAGATTTTTATTTCTCAAGCTAAATATGTTAAAGAAATTTTGGAAAGATTTAATATGCAGGATTGCAAGGCAACAATTACTCCTACAGTGATGGAATTGAAGTTAAGCAAAGAAGACAACATCAAGGATGTTGATTCAAGTTTGTATAAGAGCATAGTTGGCAGTGTTATGTATTTGACTGCAACTAGGCCAGATATTATGCATGATGTGAGTTTAATTTCCAGATTTATGGAAAGGACAAAGGAGGCACATTGGCAAGCAACAAAAATAATTCTGAGGTATTTGAAAGGAACAAAGAGGTATGGAATTTTATACACCACTTCAGAAAATTTTGAATTAATTGGATATACTGACAGTGATTGGGATGGAAGTATAGATGACAGGAAACACACCTCTGGATATGTTTTTCATATGGGATCAGGAGCCATTTCATGGGCTTCTAAGAAACAACCAATTGTGGCTTTATCAATAGCAGAGGAAGAGTATGTAGCAGCTACAACAATAGCATGTCAAGCAGTATGGATGAGGAGAATGTTGAGAAGTTTGTGTCATGAACAGGTAAAAGGCACAAAAATTTATTGTGATAACAACTCAGCTATAGCTTTATCCAAGAATTTAGTGTTTCATACAAGAATGAAACACATTGACGCCAAGTATCACTACATTAGAGAGATAGTGAGCAATGGAAAATTTGTTTTGCAACATTGCAGAGCAGAGGAGCAGTTTGCTGATATATTGACAAAACCATTGGGGCAGAAAAGTTTGAACTACTTAAGAAAATTTCTGGGTATGCAAGAGTGCAGTAGTTGCAATTAAGGGGGAGTGTTGGAAATTAATTCCAACTGCCAGACTGAGAAGCAGGAGGACATAAATTTATTTCTGATTGAAATTCGATGGATAGAAGGTAGCAAGATTTTTTTGTTTAAATTTGCACTCCATTGTGCATTCAATCTAGGTTTAAAAACACCTGCAAATCTAAATTTGTGTATATGGCTGTAGCCCTGTTTTGCTATGTAAAATCGTGGTCAAACCATGTTACCTCTGCTTCATAAACCCACACCTACCGCCATTAAAATGCATCCACCAACCATTTGTTTTCCTGCACATTTGATTTGATTTAAATGACCCCACGTCACTCCCATGGAGCCCACAATCCCATGTCACAACCTTCACAACGAATCACGTTTTGTTTACAAAGGCCCGAAGCTTCGTCACCTCCCTTAACCCACACAATAAGACAGAGGACCCACCTTGCCAAGTCAACATGTGTCGACCAATGGGATTCGTATCGCATGTTATTGTGCCTACATCACACCACCCTAAAATGGATGCGATAAGACCTTTAACTGTTTTGCATAAATTTTGAATTCCACCAGCGTGTCTACCCTCCGACCAATAGTGCGCCTATCGCACAAATCCAATTCACAGTCAACGAGCCTGAAATTGGATGCGATAAAGAAATTAGCCATTTTGCATAAGGTGTTTTGGAATCTGCAAAAAACATTTGTATTAATGCTTTTAAACCTTAGGCTTTAAGATTAATGTTTTGAATATGCCATGACATAGTTTGTTTTTACTTTTTAAAACTTTGGATTATATATTATATAAGTTTTATAATATATACATTTTTTCTCTAAGTTGGTTTAATCTATTGATATAGAACATAATGTACAATGCGAGACATACGTCTGAGCTACAAAGCTAACCAGCACCGGAGGGAGTCTTAATAAAAAAAATAAAAATTAGACCGCCCCTATAGGGGAAACCGGCCCCAAAGATGCCGCCCATAATTGGGAAACCAGCATTGATAGAGTTACACAAAAACCAGAGTTTACAAAAATAACCATTATCGTCAGAACGTTTCCAGTCCATGTGTCTAAGCATGCATTAAATCATTACAAAAACCAAAAAGAGGTAAGGAGACCTGTCAACAGGCTAGCTATTAGTGTGTGAAGGAGGAGTCTCCTCCACAATTGGGTAGCTGTAGTCATCCTCCACATCTTCATCTTTTTCCTTGGAATGCTAGGTAGTGTTCTCCGAAGAGGAAGTGGTGCTTTTATCCTGCGTTTGCTTGTCCGAGTGCGAAGAGCTCTGGTTGCCATTGCCGTCACTGTTGGAGGTCTCTGAACCAGTTTTGACAAGGAGGGCCAAATATTTTCTGGAGACCTAAGGAGGCCTTACAGAAATCGTGGACTTCCTCCCACGCTTACTCGAACTAGAGGAATTGATTTCACGCTGCTCCTCCTGGAACACTACCGAAATGGTGGTTGTAATTTTGGGCTTGTCCATGGCGCTGCTGAAGTGAAAATGAGCTACATTGCTAGCCAGAGGCTGAGAGCTAGAGACAACATGGATAGAAAGGGGCGAACGAGAGCCAACTCCTTTCCCACCACCCCGACTACACCTCATGCGATGCCTCTGCAGCATGCTAGCTAAATGGGAAGACAAAGACCACGTGAGAGGACAAAGAGGCCGAGAGGGAAGATAATGAAGGTGAACCAGCAGGCGAATTCGGGAGACCGGAAGGCAAGCTCTGAGAAAAAGAGCAACGACCAGGTTTGGAGGGGGGAGAGTGAAGAGGAGAGGTGGGAGGCGAGCATGACATAGGGATGGTGTCAGAGGGAAAATGAAGGCACAAATGAGCACAAGGACGAGATTCTGGCTGGGAAAAGGGAGGGATAGCACCAATCGACTAGTTGGTGAGCCGAATGTAGAGATGCAGCAGAGAGAATGAGCTCGAGAAGGCATACAAAGAAGTACTAGGGATTGGAAAACACATCTCCATTGAATTATGCATTGGGAAAATTGCAGTAGAGTGATGGCGGAACGAGCGAGCTTTGAATGCCCGACGTCGATACCCAAGGGCCTTTAAGGCCTTGGTACCATGCTCAAAGGTGGGCAGGTGGCTTGGCTAGATGTCTTGCCATGGGCCAGCCACCATATTGTTTTCATTGAACATCCGCATCCGAGAGTTTTATAATATATATTATAAACATCATATGTTTATAATATATATATAAATACAGTAAAGTGAATTGTAATGGTATGCGGTATATTCCCGAAGGAAAAAAGAAGGAAGAGAACAGAGTGTCCGTTGACTGTGTGAAGAAGCCCGAAGGCAAAAGAAAAAGACAGAGAGAGAAAACATTGAAGCACTGCGTGTGTAGCAGTCAAACAGAAGTTTTATTCATGTGAATCTAGAACAAGCATAGTTCTAAAGAATCCTAATTTTGTATCAGTCCAACATTTCTTTTAATATAAAAACAGAGTTTTTACTCCTTCTCTGTGTGCACAATTTTTTTTTAATCTCTGTGTTTGCAGAGGAATTTTATTTTCCTCTCTATTGTTTGGAATATTCAGAAATTCCAACATTTTTCAGATGTAAAGAAACAAGTTAATGGATCACCAACCTGGAGTGGTTTTCATTGAATAATAGAGATAGTTTTCCTTGAATAATAGCGATGAATCAACCAATTATCCTAGATGGCATTGCTTTTTTTATGACAATAATGAGTCAGCTTGCATTAAGGAAATCACTATCTTCACTACTTTTTTGACAACTAAATTATAATAAATTTTCCCGATATATATATATATATATAATAAATAAATTATTAATTATTATAATATATATTAAAACAATTTAGAATTAAAAAAATCATCACAATGTACTTGTGTCACCTCATACATGATGTGGGAAAAGTGCTTGTCAACAATAAGGGTTTTTCTTAACTTAATAGAGATGACAATGCCATATAATTACATAATTTTAATGTTAGGATTCAAAGGTGTATTGTAGAAATAGTAGTGATAGATCCAATGAAGAGAAAAAGTATTGTAACATTGTATAGCAGAATACATATAATTATTAATGAGTAAAATCAATTATTTTGTTTTTTATTTTGAATTTTCAAAAATCACTATAACAATGTCATATAATTACATAATTTAATGTTAAGATTCAAAGGCGTATTGCAGAAGTGGTAGTGATAAACCTAATGAAGAGAAAAACTATTATAATATTATATAAAATAAAAACATAATACATATAGTTGTTTATGAGTAAATCTAAATATTTTGATTTTGATTTTAAAATTTCAAAAATCATCATTATATTAATATATTTATAATAATAACCATTTTTTTTTATATTATTAAAAATAATTTAATTTATTTTAATTATTATATTTTTATTTTATATTATAAAAAATATATTATTATATTAATATTCATGATAAATTTTCTTTTAATTTAAATTATATACATATGTTTAATGTACATTTCATAAGTAAATTATTTTAATTATTATATTTTCATTTAAAATTATAAAAAAATATTATTATATTAATATTCATTATAATTATTTTTTTTAATTTGAATTATATATTTGTGTGGGGTTAATGCACATTTTATAAGTGAAGGATACTTATATTTGCATGAGAATTTTGTAATTTATATGAATTTAAGTTTAGAAAGTGATAGTAAAATAAGGAGAATATTTTTAGAAATTTTATTAAATAAATTTAAATAATTGAATTCATATTATTATTTGATTATCATAGTAAAATGAAAAACTTATTTATTAATTTAATTTTTTTTTTAATTCAAATTATTATTAAAAAAATATTGTTTAACATAATTTCCAGTTATTGTTTTACGTTTTTATATAATATTTAGAGTCAATTTACATTTGTATATAATATTTAGTATAAATTTAATGGTATGAATCTGGTTATGGATGAATATTGATGTGTGGTTGAGATATTTGTTCAAAACATTCTTCAATGGATTAATATTCATGTGTGTTTGATATATTTACTCAAAAGGTTCTTAAATAGAGTGTGTGTTACAAAGGAGATCTCAAGAGAAGTGTTGGATTGGTTTGAGATGAAGTGTGTTCCCATTATTTAAGAGTTGGTTGGATCTAGTTGATTTGAGAGATATAATCGCTTGAGAGATATTATCCAACTAAATGCGTCGTAAATTGATGTGATATGGGATTGAGAGATTTACTCAATCAATTAACATAGTTTTTCAAGATAATTTCATATATCACATAATTCAAGATAATTTCTTAGTATATATCATATAATTCAAATTAAGTCGAAGGTAAATGTGGAGGTGGAGCTAATTCCAATTTTTGTTCATACGTTTGTTGAACTTGTAAATGAGATTAAGGTAAACCTCATGTGACATTTTTTGAATCGATAATTATCATTGAATTGAACTCATTGATTTCAAAAGCCAATTCATAGGTCATAAACCAATTCATTTAACTATTCACTAGAGAATTAAAAAATTTCATTTATAGATGTTTGAAAATTGTATTAGAGATAACCTATTAATAATACTGTAAATGACCTATAAATGACTTTTATTGAGGTAAAACACTATTTTTCCTTTTATGTATTTTTTTTATAAGAGATAAAATATATATTATTATAACATATAATATTTTGTAGTAAAATGGCTACATTGAGTTGGGTTTTTTTTTTGAAGCCTTATTCATCAATTTGGTGTTTTTCTTAGATGTGATCTTAAAATTAAATTATTTATTATTATTATTATTTTAGTCAAGTTGGGTGATCACTAAGGAAAGTCACTGTAATCACAAGTCACTTGTCATGCCACCTCTCTAGCAACCATCGAATATTTAACATATGGAAGGAGACATCTTAAAATTAAATTATTTTATTATTATTATTATTTTCGTCAACTAGGGTGATCACTAAGGAAATCCACTGCAATCACAAGTCACATGGCATGCCACCTCTCTAGAAACCATCGAATATTTAACATATGGAGGGAGACAAACTTATCGCTCATTTAATTAGTAAAGGTTCTCCTTTTCACCTCAATATTCCCACCATGAACAAATATGCAATTACCATTCAATTCAAAATGGTTATTAACCATCTCGCATCAATCCTTCTCGATTTCGAAAGTCCTCGACACGTGAACAAGTTATTTCTCCTTTCTTTGCATCCCTGTATCTGACTTGACCTCTCATAGATTTTCATTTATCCTTCGTTGTTTCTCTATTTCTACTTGTTGGAGCCTTATTCTCCTTGGATCTATCTGTTATGAAACCAACTCCCGAAATAGAAGAAAAGAGAGATCAATGCCTTAGAAATTAGCCACTTCGAGGGGGAAACCTCCTTTACATTACATAAATAAAAAATTCTTGGATGATACAAATGAAAAAACCTCCTTTCTATATATAGGAGTCCATGGGGTCACAGTATAATCCTATCCGACCTAACAATAATAATGTTAGGGCACAAAAATAACAATAGTGGGATTTTATGGGGTACAATAATAACCATATGGGGACTACAGGGGTACAAAAATAACAATAAGGGGGCTAAACTAACAACAATAAGGGACGACACTAGTAATATAGGGACCTAACATGCCCCTCTCCTTCAAAAAAGTGTTTTCCTCAATGCTTGAGTAGCTCATGATGCTTCTGTATAAAATTCTCATCCTCCTATGTGGAATCTTCAGTGGGTAATTTCTTCCACTTGATTAGATACTCTAAAATCGATCGATTTCATAGCTGTCGAGTTCTTATTTCTGTGATTGCTTCAGGTTCCAATATGATTTTTCCTTCCTCATCAATTTTTGGTAATATTTTTTGAAGTGGAAGTTTGTCACCTATAACCTTATTTGAGCATGAAACATGGAAAACTGGGTGCACTCGAGAAGAAGCAGGAAGCTCAAATTTGTATGCCATAGTACCAATATTTTGCAACACCTTGTAAGGACCATATTACTTTGGCAATAATTTATTATCCTTATTAGCTTGCTTGAGGGACATTTTTTTGTATGATTTTAGCTGTAAAAATACCCAGTTTCCTACATCAAAACTTCTCTCGCTGTGATGTTGATCTGTCTATTGTTTCATTTGATTTTGTGCCAAATATAGGTTATCATTTAAGAGTTGGAGAAATTGTTTTTGATGCTCGGTGTGATATTCCACTACTTGAACCTTAGAATTTTCTCTTAAAGATGATGTGATGGACAGTGGATGATATCCATAAAGTGCCATAAATGGGGTCATTTTTGCTGTAGTATGGAAGGAAGTGTTATACCACCATTCAACCAGAGGTAACCACTTGACCCATTGTGTTTGTTTATCAGATACAAAACAACAAATATATCCTTCCAAACATTTGTTCACTATCTCAGTTTTCCCATCGAACCGAGGATGATAAGATGACCTATGAGCTAGTTGAGTACACAAACAAGAAAATAATTCCGTTCAAAAATTTCCAGTGAAAATGGGATCTCTATCGCTTACAATAATCTTTGGGTTTCCATGTAGATTTTGAATTATTTCCATAAATTCAATAGAAATTGTACTTTCTTTAAATGGATGAGATAATGCACAAAAGTGTGCATACTTGGTAAGTCTATCAACTACCACCATGATGACACTCTTTCCTTCAGACTTAGGTAAACCTATGATGAAATCCATTGAAACCTCCTCCCAAAGTTGACTTGAAATGGATAAAGGTTGTAGCAGACCCGAGGTCTTAATTGTCTCAACTTTGTTTCTGTCACAAACTTTTGAATATCAGATTTAAGGCCATCCCAAAAAAATTCTTTCTTCACCGCATGGGAAGTTTTTAAAAATCCTGAGTGTCCTCCTAAGGGAGAGGTGTGAAATTCCAAAAGAATCTTTTGTTTTAGTTGGGAATTCTTACAAAGATATAAGCAATCTTCGTAGCGTAAGGAATAATTTTTCCAACTAAATGTATTAGATATACTGGGATCTTGATGTAACTTTTGAATGAGTGTCCACACTTCTTCGTCCTTCTTCCATTCCTCCCTTGCTTCGGTTATCCAATCTGGTTGGATAATAGAAATGGCACAAAGCAATGCTTCCACCTCCTCACCCTTTCTTGAGAGTGCATCTGCAACAAAATTTAGCTTCCATTTTTTGTACATGATTTCAAAGTCATAACCCAACATCTTTGTGACCCATTTTTGCTGCTCTTTTCAAGTTAGTCTTTGTTCCAAAAAGTATATAAGACTATCATGATCAATTTTTACCTTGAAGTGTCTTCCCATTAGGTAAGGTTGTCATTTATTTAGTACATGTAGTATTGCCAACATTTCCTTCTCATAAATAGTTTTCTATAAATACTTTCCTTTGATTGAACCAGGATTGAATGACTTTCAAAAGCAATGGGTCTTCCTTCTTGAATTAAAACAACACCAATTCCATTTCTCGAGGCATCACATTCCACAATAAAGGTTTTTGTGAAGTCTGGCGTAGCTAAGACCGTTGCTAGGCACATTGCCTCTTTAAGTTTTTCAAAGGCCTTATTTGCTTCAGGAGTCCATGAAAATGCATATTTCTTCAATAATGTTGTTAGAGGGGTTTCTATTCTCCCATAATTATTAACAAACTTGTTATAATACCTTGTTATCTCGAGAAATCCTCGTAATTGCTTTATGGTTGTAGGGACTTTACATTCCTTAATGGATTTAATTTTTTTAGGGTCTACCTTAACACCCTTGTGAGATATAATATGACCAAGATATTCCACCTCTTGTACTCCAAAGAAAAATTTGAAGGTTTTCACATATAATTGTTTCTCCTCCAATAGTTTGAGCACCCTTCCAAGACCTGTTGTAGATTAATATATCATCAAAAAATACTAACACAAATTTTCTGAGGGGTTTGAAAATGGAATTCATCAAACTTTGAAATGTAGAAGGTGCATTGGTAAGGCGAAAATGCATGACCAAAAATTCATAATCACCCTCATGAGTTCGAAATGTTGTTTTCGGAATATCTTCAGTCTTCATTCTAATTTGATGATATCCTGAACAGAGATCCAACTTGGTAAAATAAATTTCTCCATGTAATTCATCCAATAATTAATCAATCATAGGAATGGGAAATTTATCTTTAATTGTGATATTATTGAGCTCCATATAATTTAGACACATTCTCCATGATCCATCCTTCTTGTGCACCAATACTACTAGATCATAGAAGGAACTTTGACTAGGTTGAATTATACCAGCCTCTAACATTTCTGCAATCATACGTTCAATTTCACTCTTTTGAACATAAGGATATCTGTAAGGCTTGATGTTTGGAGGAATACTTACTGGAATCAAATGAATAGCATGATCATGATCACAAATATGTGGGAGTCCTTTGGGAGTTTCAAACACCTTGGAATTATTGTCCAAGATTTTTTGGAGATACAGAGAAATATATGATTTTGATGTTGGAGCTTCTAGTGAGCATTATTGTGCAATTATGCCTCATTTTTCTTTCTTCAGAAGCTTTGTCATGACATTAGAGATTATTATATTTCTTGGATTCCCCGCGATACCCCGTAATTCAACTTCCTTTCCTTTTAAAAAAAAATTGAAGAAAATTTCTTGAAAATTAAAAGCTACCATCCCCAAAGATTGTAACCATTGTACTCCTAGTACAACATCAACACCTCCCATTGGAATGGAAAGAATTGGGCTATTCAATACATATTCCACCATGGTTAGTTTTATATTATTGCATTTTCTAGAGAAATTTATAGTTCCTCCATTTGCAACCATCACTTGACACTCTGGTGTTGGGTATAGGAAGCAATTCAATTCCTTGGCTACCTTACAATGAATAAAATTGTGGGTACTACCCGAATCAATCAACACTATTACAGTTTTCTTCTTGATATGTCCTTCAATCTTGAGAGCTTGAGGAGTGGTAAATCCTGCCAATGCATTACAGGATATGGTCAGACTCATTTCTTCTTTCTCTAGGGTTGGTTTCTGGTGTATATCCTCTTCTTTTGAAGTTTCTTGTTCATTTTATTCCTCCTCTTCACAATCTATTTAAAATAATTTCTTCTCAGCACACTTATGACCTTTAGTGTATTTGATATCACAACTGTAGTAAAGCCCTTTTGCTCTTGTTTTTTCCAATTGTTGTGGTGTCAGCCTTGTAGGTTGTGGAAGTTTAGGAGTAGCAACACTTCCATCTTTATAAATGTGAGTGGTAGGTTTCCTTGTTGCAATAATTTTACTTTCAATTTTTCTTGCCAACCTAAATGCCTTCTCCAATTAATCAAGTTCCCAAAGGAAAACCTCATGTTGGATGTTATCCTTTAAATTCCATATGAAGACATCAATCCTTTGTTCATATGGAATATCAGTTACCCTTATATTCAATTTTTGTAAGTCCTCAATATGCTCCACCATTGAACCCTTTTGTTTAAGATTTATCAATTGGCTAAAGAAGGTGTTGCTCTTTGTATCCTCATAATGTGCTATCATTTCCTCCGTAAAAATTGACCAAGTGACAATTTTTTTACGTCGATACCATACAAATGTATTTTGTTCTAAATATAAAGTTGCAATGTGTACCTTTTGTGTGTTTTGCACATTATGGAGATCAAAATATTGCTCCATCTGTAGTATCCATGTTACGAGATCCTTGCCATCAAAATTCCTCATATCAATATTTGGAATATGGTGGGTCTTCAATCCAACATTAGATTTTATGAAATCCTGATCACTTGACACTCTGGTGTTGGGTATAGGAAGCAATTAAATTCCTTGGCTACCTTACAATGAACAAAATTATGGGTACTACCCGAACCAATCAACACTATTACATTTATTTTCTTGATATGTCCTTCTATCCTGAGAGTTTGAGGAGTGGTAATTCCTGCCAATGCATTACAGGATATGGTCGGACTCATTTATTATTTCTCTAGGGTTGGTTTCTGGTGTATATCCTCTTCTTTTGAATTTTTTTGTTCATTTTCTTCCTCCTCTTCACAATCTATGTAAAATAATTTCTTCTCAACACACTTATGACCTTTAGTGTATTTTCTTTCACAACTGTAGTAAATCCCTTTTTCTCTTTTTTCTTACAATTGTTGTGGTGTCAACCTTGTAGGTTGTGGAAGTCTAGGAGTAGAAACACTTCCATATTTATAGATGTGAGTGGTAGGATTCCTTGTCGCAATAATTTTACTTTCAATTTTGCTTGCCAACATGAATGCCTTCTCCAATGAATCAAGTTACCTCATGTTGGATGTTATCTTTTAAATTCCCTATGAAGACATCAATCTTGTGTTCATGTGGAATGTTAGTTACCCTTATATTCAATTTTTGGCAATCCTCAATGTGGTCAACCATTGAACCCTTTTGTTTGAGATTTATCAATTGGATAAAGAAGGTGTTGCTCTTTGTATCCTCATAATCTGCTATCATTTCCTCTGTAAAAATTGACCAAGTGAATTTTTTTTTACGAGAGAAAAGCCATCAATACCATACAATGTATTTTGTTCTAAATATAAAGTTGCAATGCGTACCTTTTGTGTGTTTTGCATATTATGGAGATTAAAATATTGCTCCATCTGTAGTATCCATGTTACGGGATCCTTGCCATAAAAATTCCTCATATCTATCTTTGGAATATGGTGGGTCTTCAATCCAACATTATAGTTTATGAAATCATGATTAACATTTATTTTGTTCTCATCCGAGAGTTTCCTCTACTACCTTTTCACCATTAGGAATAATTTCTTGTATCAACTTTGTCAAAACTTCCTTCAAACCTTCCATGTCTACTTTTAGATCATTCTTCACGTCTTCCATGTTGTCTTTCATTTTTTCATTGATCTTAGCTTCCATTTCATCCATTTTAGCTTCAATGCCATCCATCTTAGCTTCCATGCCATCCATATTAGATTCCATGCCATTCTTCAAACCAGCCATCTTAACTTCCACGCCTTTCTTCAAACCATCCATCTTAGCTTCCACACCTTTCTTCAAAGGTTCCATTTCATTTTTTGTTACTCTTTGCGAGAGAAAAATTTGGTGCACTTGGTCTTGTAATTTTGATATATCATGTTGCACTTCTTCCTCTTCATGAGTCATAGTAGAGATTTATGAGGGCTTAATGGGTGTTGAATGATTTTTAGGGGCCATTTTAGAACCAAATACTAATATATATTCTTCAATATGCCCTTGGAATCACTTCAAATTGATTTTTCAAACAATACTTATGTAATTTGAAAAACAAATAGACACATTTTTCTTGCTTTTGAGGAGCTCGATATTGAAACCGATGTATCTTTGTAATTTAGGATCCCCAAGATTTTATATTCAGTACTTCAGTATCCCTCTGAATCTTATTTCCAATGCCATAGGTCTCACATGATTTCGATTCTTCAAGGCAAAGTTATTCCCAATCTCATGCAATGACCTAATTATGAACTGGTTCAGTAGAGAAAATTTGTACGACGTGCCACGTGTCACTGTTTATTCCTTCGGCTCTGAAATTAATACACTGAAAACTATAGTCCATGTGGTTTTGGCTAATGTTTACATAATCCCAATCTAATTCTCAAAGAGAGAGTTATGACGATTTTCCCAAGGTCACCTCTTTGCGATGAAATTCGGGAGCCTGGAAAAATCCTGACTTCCACAGATCATATCTCCAAACATATTGCGAACCAAGATCTGAAATTTTTACATGAATTTCCTTAGGATTTAATCACAAATGGGTTTTTTTTAAAGCATTTTAACCTTCGTAGAAAAAACTTTATAATGTAGATTTCATGATGTCCTGTTTGAAGCATTGAAACCATAGAATCCAAAGCTCTGATACCAAATGTTATGAAACCAGATCCCAAAATAAAATAAAAGAGAGATAAATTCCTTAGAAATTAGCCGCTTCGAGGGGGAAACCTCCTTTACATTGCATAAATGAAAAATTCTTGGATGAAACAAAGGAAAAAACCTCCTTTCTATATATAGGAGTCCATGGGGTCACAATATAATCCTAGCCGACCTAGCAATAATAATGTAAGGGAAAAACAATAATAATATTGGGATTTTATGGGGCACAATAATAACAATATGGGGACTACATGGGTACAAAAATAACAATAAGAGGGCTACACTAAAAACAATAAGGGACTACACTAGTAATATAGGGACCTAACATGCCCCTCTCCTTCAAAAAAGCGTTTTCCTCAATGCTTGAGTAGCTCTGGATGCTTCTGTATAAAATTATCATACTCCCATGTGGAATATTCAGTGGGTAAGTTCTTCCACTTGATGAGATACTCTAAAATTGATTGATTTCGTAGCTGTTGAGTTCTTGTTTCTGCGACTTCTTAAATCTTCTCCCAATGGATGAGTAATGAAAGGATGCATGTCTTGGGCCATTTGATTTCCTTGGTATTTCCATTTTATTATGTTATTTTCCCCTCACTTATCCCTCAGCCTATCGACTACCCTTTCCATTTTCCCCCTCTTTCTCTCCTTCTACTTTTGTGGCTCTTGACTTTGTCTTTCTTCCTTCCTTATCTCTCAACCTCCCTATACCTATCCATTGTATTTAAGGAAATCATGTCTTGTAAGGGTTTGAATTTTCCTGGTCCAAGCTATGGTAGTAGGGAGCCTCACCTACAGACACACACCCAAATGAGTGCTAAGGTAGCAACTCATAGATTCAAATAACTCATGCCTCATTTGGTACAAGAAGAACTAGTAGCAGTATAATGTGAAACTTGCATAGAAATGAAGTCCTTGCCTGATATTCAAGTGGAGGAAGATGCAAGGTAATGGGTTCCCGATATAGGAAACACTTGTACCAGGAAGAAATAATATATGTAAATAATATACATATACTAGTAATTAAAAATAATCATGGGAAAGGTGCTTGTTGATATTGTTAATTTTTGGCATCTCAGTGAAAAATTCCAATCATGGGACTAGATTCATCTTTTCGAGAGGACCAATATTGACTATTGAAGAACTCAATTTGGACAAGGGAAAGTGTATTTTTGAATTAAATCCGACATGTGCACATTTGATTAGGTTGACCCTAAAGAAAATTGGACACCCTTGGAAGCCTATAAATACAAGTGACCTCAACCTCATTTGGACACACTCATCATATACATATTCTCTCTATTGGTTCATACAAATTGCAGGAATTCACGTGCTATTACATGGGTTCGCCCGCTATTACATGAATTCATAATTATAGGGATTCGCGTAGGATTGCATAAATTCACTATCACAAGTTTAGATGTGGTTATAGGAATTTGTGTGTGATTACATGAATTTGCTATTATAGGAATTTGTGCATGGTTACAAGAATTCACATTAAATCTATTGGAAGGATGATTTGACCATTGACTTTGACTTGTTTTTGAAATTGGATTATTATGCACTATCTTTAGTAAAACATTCAATGCAAATTTAATCAGAAGAATAATTTGAAAGGGTTTTCCCCATAGCGGGTTTTTCCCTGGTCTCTGACCAATCCTTGTGTCTCTATATGTGAATGTTTTTCTTCTATTGTTCCTTTTATGTTCTGTTGCATTGATGATGATGTTTTTCTTTATATATAATTGCATATGCTGCCGGATAATGTTGTAAATATGAATAATGATATGATGTTGTGGGGTAAATTCAATATGTAATGATGAAATGTAATTATATAAAGCAAAGAACAATATAAACCTAAGAGAAATTAACATTGTATCAAAGCTTGATTGAAGAAAAGTCATTAAGATCACCCCTGAGAAGACATATTTCATGGAAGCAAGAGAAGATGGAGGATACCTAAAAATACTAGGGTTTGATGGAAACCCTTGGAAATATGGTTATTAATGTTTGATGGATGACATGATGTTAGGGTTTGGAAGAAACCTTGGGATAAAATGATGGCTTGAGTTTTGAAGTTTTGAAACATTATTAGTGTGAATATGTTATAAGCTTGTTTCAGGGTTGATGGCCTTGGTTTTTGATGAAATCTATGGAAATATGGACAACGAATAGTAAGGACTCTTAAAGTATAGTTCAAGAGGGAGCTCATCTCCTCTTGTTAAAGATAAGTACCTTTTAGATTTATATTACCTCTTTATGATTCTATTATTGTTTATGATTATTGATTTGATTATTTCTTCCTCCATGAATGTTTGAGTATGTGGTTACTTCTAACCTCCTGATGAGATTTGATAAGTGGATCCTTCAAGAGGATTATCTAATGTGGAGAAAACAAAGCTAGTGAAAGAAGAGAATAACTAGTGGAAAGTTGACAAAGTGCTACAACTGCCTATGACAGATAAGTGCTACAAGTTGCAAATGCACATGAATACTACAAGATATGTAAGCTATAATATTGAATGGAAAGGTAAGCCCCAAGGTATGACAATAATATAACCTGCATGCATACATATGAAAGTCTGTTTGATTTATGATACATGTGATATATATTTGTGCTCTTGATATTTGGAAAACATCTTTCATTTTATTCATGATGTATTTCATGATGGATTTCATAAATAAGGATAACTCATTATTTTTTATATATGGTAGTTTGATTTGATTGTCAATGCTTGATATAAGCATGATGATAGTTTGACAATAAGATTGATTCTCTTGTTGATCTTGGTAATATTTACTAAATTTGACATGTGGTAGAATTGGAAGCCTTGACTTGATTATTACGATCCTTGAAGTATGAAGATACTCTTATATGAAACTAACTCTTGATGAATTTTTAACATGATGATGACTTGTTATGATATATGTCTGAGAACCTGATATAGTTTGTGAATCTAATGGTTTTGCTGTAACATGAAAATATTAAGATAAAAAAGTTGATTGTGATGATTGAAAAATATTCTCATTCAGAGGGAGAATCAATTCATAATATTTTATCACCTATCATTATTTGAAAATATGAAACTTGAATGTGGAAGGATTCTGGACATTGATAACCATATGATGTTGAAGAAGTTTTGGCAAGTTTTGATTGGAGCAACGAAGGTTTTTCCTTATTTAATCCATAATCACATAGAAGAAGGAGTAAGAGAGTGATTATAGGCCTCACACCCGCATGGAAGAAGGCTCAAGGGTGTGGTTATGACTATAGGTCTCAAAATCTGAAGTATTATGCACGAGATTAGGAGAACACCGGGAGTATGACATACCTTCACACATGGAGCATATGAAGGAAGAGTTCTATGAGAAAGAAGGTTTCTAACAAAGCATGGATAGTTATTTAGTGAATCCTAGAATCAGTACTGAACCAAGCCTCTAAGTTGGTCCAAGGTATGCATTTGATTTTTGGTTTTATATGCTGATGAAATATTCTTGATAGATAGTGAGGCTCTGATGATAAAGTGTACGAGGGAGTTGGCCACTGAGTTTGAGATGAAATATTGTTCCTATGATATGTTATTTCATAGATGTACTAATGTTGTTTGGGATCATTTCTTATGAGATGTGCACATCTGGGTTTTGTTGTACAAGACAAGATTAGGCTTGTGGTTGTTTCCTCTGTGAAAGGGAGGATGAATAAGGTATCATTTTGTGACATATTTTTTTCTATAATATAATTTTTTATTTTGATGTCCTGCATGAATAGGAAAAAATATGATTGCTTCTTTTGGTGATGTTTGAGGCAACTCTTCAGTGAGTTGGTTGAGTTGGCACCAAATGTGAGAATATTGATATGTTTCTGATCTATAGAGAGAAACATGGATTGATGTGACCCTCCTAAAGTAAGGTTATGGGTTGATCAAGGACACTAAGCCAATTATTCCCACTTGTTTGAGCTCTCGAGGTGATGACTTGAGATGTAGGGATCTTGGGGTTGAGGGATATCTAGAAAATATGGTATCACCCCTATCTGTTACCCACAGGGTTGGAGATGTTTCTCCCCCATCCTGTTCTATGAAAAGTATACCCTAATTGGCATCTATATTTCTCACCCATATGGCCAATGGGTGTTGTTTGCTTGAATTAGGCACGATCCTTAATATTTATGGTAAGTGGAATCCCGCACAAGCTAGATATGCATGTTTTTATACCACTAAATCTTAAATTTCATGTTGGGAAGATCATCATAGTTTCCTGGGTCATAGCATTGGCTCCCCACTGAAATATTTTCTTGGGTTGTAGCATTTGGCTCTCCACTAGTATAGTTTCCCGGATCGTAGCATTGGATCCTCTCTAGAAAAGTTTCCCGAGTCACAACATTGGGATTTTTTATGTCCCTATCATATTAGTGCATCCCCCTTATTTTTATTATTAGTGTAGCCTCTTACTGTTATCGTTGCGCCCCATAGAAGCCCACTACTGTTATTGTTGTTCCCTTATATTATTATTGTTATGTAGGCTCTGATTATATTGTGGCCCCTTAGACTCCTATATATACCAAGGAGGTATTATCATTTGTATCATACAAGAATTATTTATTTATGTAATGTAAATGAGGTTCCCCCTAGAAGAGGATAAGTTTTAAGTCATTGATCTATCTTTTCTTCTTCTTTGTGAACTGGTTGCATAACATTTGGTATTAGAGCTTTGGATTCCATGGTTTCATTACTGCAATCAAATTATCTTGGAATTTTCGCTATATCTTTTTTTCTACAAAGGTTCAGAAGATTAAATGAAGACCAAGTGGTGTTGAAATATTTATGAACTTCCTATAAAAGATTTAGATATTTTTTCGCTATATTTTCTAAATATGGTTTGAATACACTAGGGTTTTTTCATGCTCCACAATTCAGTATTAAATAGGTGACCTTGGGAAAATTTTCATAACTTCCTCTACAAGAATCATATTTGAATTTCGTAAAAAGTGACTGAAATTGCACAAAATTTAATTTTTCATGTATAATTTTCATGGTCTAAGTTTGAAATACTAACATGTGGCATTCCTTACAAGTTCGCTCTATTGAACCAGCCCATAATCAAGCCATCATGGGAGATTGGGCATAATATTATCTTGAAGAATCCAATTTTGGTCTGATATGTTGCATTGAAAAGAAGACTCATAGGACTACCATAGGAAAAAGATTAAGACCTTGAAAATGTGAAATTACAGAGGTAAATTAGTTTCAATATCAAGCTACTAAAAAGCAAGAAAAAATTATGTATTTTTAAATTTTGCATAAATTTTGTTTGAAAAATCAGTTTGAAGTAATTCAAAGGGCATAGTGAAGCATAGATATCATTGTTTGATTCCAAAATTCCTTGAAACAAAAAATGGACACACCTAGTAAGAAACCAAAAATATCTTCTATGACACATGAAGAAGAGGAAGAAATACAACATCATATATCAAAATTATGAGACCAAGTGCAACAAAATTTTCTCTCGCAAAAAGTAATAAAAAATGAATTTGAGGCCATGATGAATTTTAAGATAGATTTTTATGCAACAAAATCACAAAATAGAAGAAAATATAGATCATCGACTTAAAAATTGTTCACTTTGAAGGGGAAACCTCCTTTACAAAACATAAATGAACAATTCTTGGATGATTCAAATGACAAAACCTTATTTTTATATAGGATTCCAAGGGGTCACAATGTAATCAGAGCCGAGATAACAATAATAATGTAAGGGCACAAAAATAAAAATAATGGGCTTCTGTTGGGCACAATAATAACACTATGGGGACTACATGGTTAAAACAATAAAAATAAGGTGGATACACTAATAATAAAAATAAGGGGATACACTAGTCTTATAGGGACCTAACATGCCCCTCTCCTTCAAAAACGTGGTGTCCTCAATGCTTGAGTAGTTTTGGATGCTTCTGTATAAAATTATCATCCTCCCATGAAGAATCTTCAACAGGTAAGTTCTTCCACTTAATGAGATACTCTAAAATTGATCGATTTCGTAGCTGTGGAGTTCTTGTTTCCATGATTGCTTCAGGTTCCAATATGATTCTTCCTTCCTCATCAAGTTCCAGAAATATTGTTTGAATTGGGATCTTGTGACCTATAACCTTCTTTAAGCACGAAACATGGAAAATTGGGTTCACTAGGGAAGATTCCAGAAGCTCCAATTTGTATGCCATAGTACCAATATTTTGCAAAACCTTGTAAGGACCATAATAATTTGGTGATAATTTATTATGTCTCTTAGCTTTCTTTAGGGAAATTTTTTGTATGGTTGTAACCGTAAAAATACCTAGCCACCTACATCAAAAATTCTTTCATTATGATGTTGATTTTCCTAATTTTGCATTCGATTTTGTGCCAAAGTGAGGTTATCCTTTATGAGTTGGAGAACTTGTTGATGATCTATGTGATCTTCCACTGCTTGAACCTTATAATTTTCTCTTAAATATGTTGTGATGTATGGTGGATGATATCCATAAATTTCCATAAATGGGGTCATTTTTACTGCAGTATGGAAAGAAGTGTTATACCACCATCCAGCTAGAGGTAACCACTTGACCCATTATGTCTCTTTATCATATACAAAGAAACAAATATATCCTTCCAAAAATTTGTTCACTATGCCAATTTTCCCATGATATTGAGGATGATAACATGAGCTATGAGCTAATTGAGTACCCAAACAAGAAAATAATTATGTCCAAAAATTTCCAGTGAAAATGGGATTTTTGTCGCTTACAATAATCTTTGGGTTTCCATTTAGCTTTTGAATTGTTTCCATAGATGTAGTAGCAACTGTATTGGCTTTAAATGGATGTGATAATGCACAAAATTCTGCATACTTGGTAAGTCTATCAACTACCACCATGATGACACTCTTTCCTTCAGACCTAGGTAAACCTATAATAAAATCCATTGAAACCTCCTCCCAAAATTGACTTGGAATGGATAAAGGTTGTAACAGGCCTAGGGTATTAATTGTATCAACCTTATTTTGTTGGCAAACCAAACATTCTGACAAAAAATTTTGAATATCAGATTTAAGGCCATCCCAAAAAAATTCCTTCTTAACCCTGTGGTATGTTTTTAAAAATCCCAAGTGCCCTCCTAAGGGAGAGGTGTGCAATTCCAAAAGAATATTTTGTTTGAGTTGGGAATTCTTACAAAGATATAAGTGATATTTGTACAATAATGAATCATTTCTCCAGCTAAATGTATCAAATGTACTAGGATCTTTCTGCGACTTTCTAATGAGTTCCCACACTTATTCATAATTCTTCCATTCATCCCTTTCTTCGATTATCCAATCTAGTTGGATAATAGAAATTGCAAAAAAGAAATGCTTCCACATCCTCATATTTTCTTGAGAGTGGATATGCAACAAAAATTTTCTTCCTTTTTTTTGTAGATGATTTCAAAGTCATAACCCAACATCTTTGTGACCCATTTTTGCTACTCTTCAGAAAATAATATTTGTTCTAAAAATTACTTAAGACTATCATGATCTGTTTTTACCTTGAAGTGTCTTCCCATCAGGTAAGGTCTACATTTATTAAGTGCATGTAGTATTGTCAACATTTACTTTTGATAAATAGGTTTTTGTAAATACTTTCCTTTGATTTTGCAACTTCCAAAAGAAATGGGTCTTCCTTCTTTCATTAAAAAAACATGAATTCCATTTCCTGAGGCATCACATTCCATAATAAAGGATTTTGTGAACTTTTGCATAGCTAAGACTAGTGCTTGGCTCATTGCCTCTTTAAGATGTTCAAAGTACTTAGTTACTTCTTGAGTCCAAGAAAATGCATCTTTCTTTAGTAATGTTGTTATAGGTGCTTCTATTCTCCCATCATTCTTAAAAAACTTGCAATAATATCATTTCAACCCGAGAAATCCTCACAGGTGCTTTATGGTTGTGAGGATTTTCTATTCCTTAATGGCTTTAATTTTTTTAAGGTCTACCTTAACACCCTCTTGAGATACAACATGACCTAGATATTCCACCTCATGTACTCCAAAGAAACATTTTGAGGCTTTTGCATATAATTTTTTCTCCTCCAATAATTTGAGCACCTTGTCAACATGTTGAATATGATCCTTCGAATACATGATGTAGATTAGTATATCATCAAAAAATACTAACAAAAATTTTCTAAGGGTTTGAAAATGGAATTCATCAAAACTTGAAATGTAGGAGGTGCATTGGTAAGCCAAAAAGGAAATACCAAAAATTCACAATGACCCTCATGAGTTCTAAATGTTGTTTTTAGAATGTCTTGAGTCTTCATTATTATTTGATGATATCCTGAACAAAGATCCAACTTGGTGAAGCAAATTTCTCCATGTAATTCATCCAGTAATTCATCAATGACATGAATGGGAAATTTATCTTTAATCGTGAGCTTGTTGAGCTCCCTATAATCCAAACACATGCACCATGATCCATCCTTCTTGTGCACCAATACTACTGGAGTAGAGAAAGAACTTTGACTAGGTTGAATTATACTGGCCTCTAGCATTTATGCAACCATATGTTCAATATCACTCATTTGGGCATAAGAATATTTGTAAGGCCTGATGTTTGGAGGAAAACTAGGTGGGAGGCCTTTGGGAGTCTCAAACATCTTGGAATTATTTTCCAAGACTTTTTGGAGATATGGAGAAATAGATGATTTCGATGTTTGAACCTGTAGTGAGCCTAATTGTGGAATTATGCCTCATTGTTATTTCTTCAGAAGCTTTTTCATGACATTAGATCTGATTATCTTTCCATGTTTCCTTGAGATACCCCGTCATTCAACTTCCTTTCCTTCCCAATAAAATTTCAATAAAATTTCTTGAAAATCAAAAGCTATAGTCCCCAAAGATTGTAACCATTGGAATCCTAGTACAACATTGACACCACCCATTGGAATATAAAGTGTTGGACTATTCAACACATATTCCACCATGGTTAGTTTGATATTATGGCACTTTCCTGAGAAGTTTATAGTTCCTCCATTTTCAACCATCACTTGATACTCTGGTGTTGGATATAGGAAGAAATTCAATTCCTTCACTATCTTACAATGAATAAAATTATGGGTACTACTCGAATCAATCAACACTATTACCTTCTTTTTTTCATATATCCTTATATATCTTGAGATTTTGAGTATTCGTAATTCTTGCCAATGGATTAAGATATATGGTTGGATTCATTTATTTCTTCTTTGGGGTTGGTTCCTGGTATATATCATCCTCTTTTTATGTTTCTTGTTAATTTTATTCCTCCTCTTCACAATATATGTAAAATAATTTATTCTTGGAGCACTTATGACCTTTTTTGTATTTTCTATGACAACTATAACAAAGCCATTTTGCTCTTTTTTCCTCCAATTTTTATGTTGTCAACCTTGTAGGTTGTGGAAAGCTAGGAGCAACAACATTTCCATATTTATAGTTGTGATTGGTATACTTCCTTATTGCCATAATTTTTCTTTCAAATTTTCTTGCCACCCTGAATGCCTTCTCCAATGAATCAGGTTCCCAAAGGCGAAACTAATTTTGGATGTTATCCCTTAAAGTCCTTATGAAGACATCAATCCTATGCTCCTCTGGAATATCAACTACCCTGATATTCAATTTTTGGAAGTAATCAATGTGCTCTTCCATTGAACCCTTTTCTTTGAGATTTATCAATTGGCTAAAGAAGGTGTTTCTCTTTTTATCCTCATAATGTGCTATCATTTCCTACATGAAAATTGACCAAGTGACAAGTGGTTTATGATAACAAATCCATCGATACAATACAAACTTACTGGGTTCTAAATATAAAGTTGCAATGCATACCTTTTGTGAGTGTTCCGCATCATGTAGATCAAAATATTGCTCCATGTGTAGTATCCATGTTACTAGAACCTTGCCATCAAACTTCCTCATATATATATTTGGAATGCGGTGGTTTTTAAAACCAACATTGGAGTTCCTAAAATAACAATTCATACTTCTTTTGTCCTTGTCATGATTTTATGGATTACCTTGTCACTGATAGGAAGCCTTTCTTGCAACAAATTTGTGAAACCTTCCATGTTTTCTTTCAAACCATCCATGTTAGATTCCATGTCTGATTTTAAACAATCCATGTCATCTTTGAATCCATCCTCAAAATATTCCATTTTTACTTCTATTTCATTTTGGTTACTCTTTGCGAGAGAAAATTTTGTTGCACTTGGTCTCATAATTTTGATATATCATGTTGCAAATCTTCCTCTTCATGTATCATAGTAGAGATTTATGAGGGCTTAATAGGTGTCGAATTATTTTTAGGAGGCATTTTATAACCCAATACTAATATCTATGCTTCAATATTCAATTGGAATCACTTCAAACTATTTTTTCAAACAAAATTTATGCAATTTAAAAAACAATACACACCTTTTTATTTCTTTTAAGGAGCTCAGTATTGAACCTGATGTATCTCTATGATTTAGAATCCCCAATATTTGAACTTCGGTAATGTAGTATCTATCTGAGTATTCTTTCCAATTCCATAGGTTAGAACTAATTTGGATTCTTCAAGGTAAAGTTATTCTCGATAATCCACGGTGACTTGATTATAGATTGGTTCAATAGATCAAAATTGCACGGAGAGCCACATGTCACTGTTTCAACCTTTGACCCTGAAATTTCTACACAGAAAACTACAGTCCGTGAAATTTATTCCACTTTTTAAAGAATTCAAATCCTATGCTTGAAGTCAAAGTTATGTCGATTTTACCTAAGTCACATGTTTGAGACTGAATTTTAGAGCCTATAAAAAACCCTAACTTCCTTGGATCATATCTCTGAAAATATGGCGAACGAAGATCTTAAATTCTGACAAAAATTTCACCAAGAATTTGTCTCCACGTGATTTCAATTTTAGCCTATGAATATTCATAGAAAAAAATTTATAGCAAAAATTCCAATATGACCTGTTTTAAGAAGAAAAACCATAGAAGCCAAAGCTCTAATACCAAATGTTATGAAACCAACTCACAAAATAGAAGAAAATATAGATCAACGACTTAAAAATTATCCACTTCGAGGGGGAAACCTCCTTGAAAATACATAACCGTACAATTATTGGATGATTTAAATGAAAAAACCTATTTTCTACATATAAGAGTCCAAGGGATCACAATATAATCAGAGCCGACATAACAATAATAATGTAAGGGCACAACAATAACAATAATGGGCTTCTATGTGGTACAATAATAACACTATGGGGAATACATCGGTACAACAATAAAAATAAGGGGGATACACTAACAACAACAATAACGAGATACACTTGTCTTATTGGGTCCTAAAATAGATGGTATAAAAAGGGACATGGGAGTTTTGAATGATGTTTTAAAATAAGACATGTAAGTAATGATGAATGTCAAGATAGAAGGGTTGAAGGAAGGTTTGGAAAAGTTGTTGGAATAAAGGCTTCCCAGTCGTGACAAGGCAATCCATGGAAATCATGATGAGGAAAAAAGGAATATGAATTATTATTTTTAGAGACTCCAATGTTGGCTTTAAGAATCACCACATTCCAAAGATCGAGATGAGGAAGTTTGATGGCAATGATCTGGTAACATGGATACTACAGATGAAGCAATATTTTGATCTCCATGATTTGCAATACTGGTCTAGGTGGATATTGGTGGCCACCCGTCTATTCCACTTGGGGCCCCACCATTTTTCCTTTCATTTTTTCAGTTTCCTTAATTGTAGCAAAGTTTACTATTTTTAGCAATATTTCAGGTCCTGAACTTCTGGAGCCGTTTTGAGGCCCTAAACGACATTTTTTGGAAAAACCGAGAGAAACATGGTAGTTTTTATGATGTTGCTCAAATTTAAAGTTGTAGTCCTTAGATATGTCTTCTAACAAGGTATTGTGCGCATCAAACGAATATCGTATGCCAAAGTTACATCCCCGGGAAGATTGATGTACCAATTTACCCAAACAGGGCCCATAGTTTTGGCGTTTCATCTCCTAGGGTTAGGTTTTTGGATGTTTTAGGGATTTCCATTGTTTCTCAATAATAAATAGGCCCTCAAGCCTTATTGTAACATAGTTCATAGGCATGTAGCCACTACATCTCTTCTCAGAGACAAGCTACCGGCTAGCTAGTTTATTTCCATTCTGTCTGTAAGCATATTTCATTTATTTGTTATTAATGAAATGAAGTTTTATTTATGTTACATCTCTACTTTTATGTGTATTTCTATATTTCATTATGTTCCTACATAAATCTGGATGAGTGATATCAGAGCGGTTTTCTCTTTCTCGATTCTTCTTTGCATGTCCCCAACGAGGTCAGGGTATAAGGAGTTAGGGATCGATCTGGTTGAGCCTTTGCAAGATCATCCTCACAAACCCCTGTGGCCGCCCATGGGGGAAGAAAAGAAAGATGAGGGAGTAGGATATCCTATCAAAATACTGCTTGAGGAGGCCCTCAAGAAACAAAGGAACACGATGATGGATAACTTTGCCCAGATCCTTCAACAGCTGCCCACCGACGGTGCATCTACATCCAACGGTCACTCAAGAGGCGCCACTCCTTTTAAGGTACAATCAAACTTTGACATTCCCATATTTGAGGGCCAAATAGATGCAGACATTGTAGATATATGGTTGAATCTATTAGAAGGATATTTCTCAGTTCATGACTTTTCCGACCGGGAGAAGATTATTTTTGCACTCCTCAAAGTCGTCCCCCATGTCAAGGACTGGTGGGAAACCTACTGTGAGAAAAAGAATGAGGGGGAACCCTCTCGGTTCTCGGTCGTACCCACTTGGAATTATTTCTAAGACACCATCAAGGAACAATATTATCACGTGGGGAGCTATGAGGACAATTAGATGTAATGGACTACGATGTGGCAGCAAAGGGATCAATATGTGCATGAGCTGAAGAATCGGTTCCATACCCTACACACAAAGTTGGGTATCAAATATTCAGAGAAAAATTTTGTGCCAAAGTGCCGCAATTGTCTGCACAGATACATTTAGGAGGAAATGGAGTTCCTCAACATCTCCTCTCTTGGTATAACATACTGGTATGCTGCCAAGATTGAGAAAAAATTCAAACATAATAAGAGAGACTTTGGATCTGCAAATCAAAAGAAAGGGAAAGGTGCCCCCAAACCATAGAACAAAGGAAAACGCTAGGGCATGACAACCCAAGACAACCTACCAAAGCTGCAAGTAAAGAACAACACCATGAAGCCGAAAAAGGACACGAGAAAGTGGTGCGAGTTCCATAAGAGCTCCACTCACAACACAAGTGAGTGTTGGGCCAAGAAGTCACTGGTGGTTGAGATGAAGGCTTATGAATCAGATGCATACACTGACTCTGAATCAGAACCCGACAAGGGGAATGGAAAAGGGAATTAGATTATCGATGTGGAGCCCAATACCACCATTTCCACCATGAATATCCAGAAGGAGGAACCGGAAGATCTAGAGGAGGAGGAGCATCTCTTCCACTCTCAAATGTGGGTAAAAGGTTCTCTGCTATTGTTCATTATTGACAGTGGGAGCCAAAATAACCTCATTTTAGCAGAGGCCGTGAAGCGGTTGGGCTTGCCGACCACAACACACCCAAAGTTGTACACCATTTGGTGGCTTCACCAAGGAAAAAATATCCACATTAGCCAGTAGTGCCGCCTTCCCTACATCATCAAGCCCTTAACGAATGAGGTATTATGTGACATTTCTCATCTTGATGTTTGTGATGTATTATTAGGCCAACCATACTTGTGGAAGCAAAATGCTGTGTATGATTCTCGACAACATGTCGCTTCCAAGATACTTTGGGCATGTCTGTTATTGTTAATTTGGGGAATAAGTTGTACAGGATACCAGAGGTACCACTGCCTGTCACTATCTTTTTGGTTACTGCAAAACAATATAATAACCTCATTTCTAAAATCAAGAAAGTTGTTTTCATGATGATCCACCCTTAGGGAAAGAAGAAGACTGTTGCCATGACCTCCAGACATGGCTCCTTTGCACGACAACGACAAATGAACAAGGTCATGGAGGAGTACGGGGACATATTCACCTCACCCGCAGGGGTGCCTCTGCATTGTTAGATCAAGCACCCCATCGATCTGACCCTAGGTGTGCCACTACCCAATGGACCCATCTATTGGAACTCTATTCTCGAGAACGATGAAATCAAGAGGAAGATTCAGGAGATGTTGTAGAAAGGTCACATCTTGCCAAATTCATCATCCTATGGGAGCCCGATCATGTTGGTGTAGAAGAAGGATGGGACTTGGAGAGTATGTATTGACTATCAGGTGCTGAACAAGATCACTATCCGGAATAGGTACCTGATCCAATGGATTAATGACCTTCTGGGCCAACTCAAAGGGGAAAAATATTTCAACAAGATCGACTTGAAGTCTGGTTTTCACTAGGTACCAATTGAACCATCCAATGTGTGGAAGACAACCTTCAAAGCTAAGGAGGGCATTTTCGAATGGTTGGTCATGCCTTTTGGGTTAACGAATGCTCCAAAAACCTTCATGAGGTTGATGGAATACATTTTTCAGCCATTCACCAACTCATTTGTAGTAGTTTACTTGGATGACATCCTGATATTCATCCAGACTTGGGAAGACCACCTCCACCACATCCGACATGTCCTCCAAACGCTGAGGCAACACAAGTTGTATGGAAATATGGAGAAGTGCACTTTTGGCATGACCAAGGTTCAGTATCTGGGATACATTATTGATGAGCAGGGATGCATGTGGATCCAACCAAGATCCAAGTCATTCGGGATTGGCCAACCCCAACCACTCTAATAGAGCTTCACATCTTTCTTGGTATTGCTAATTTCTACCACAGGTTCATGTTAGGATTCTCTCATATCACTTTGCCCTTGAGTCAAGTCACCAAGGGAGGAGTGAAAGAAAAATTATTTTGGTCGGAATCTCAACAGAAAGTGTTCGTAGAATTGAAACATTGCCTCTGCTCTGCCCAGTGTTCACATTACCAGACTTGTGACAACCATTTGAGACCGAGATAGATGCCTCTGACTATGCTATTGGGGCAATTCTTACTCAACAAGGGCATCCAATGGCATATTACAGTGAGACACTGCCCGACACAGTTTGCAAGTATCCCACCTATGTCAAAGAAATGTATTCCATTATGCAGGCTTGCCGACAATGGAAGCATTAAATTTTGGAGAAGGAAATGATCATCCACACAGATCACCAACCCCTATAGTTCATACAGTTGAAAGGGAAGTTGCAGAATGAACACCATCAAAAGTGGTCCACATATCTGCAACAATTTCGTTTGAATATCAATTACAAGAAGGGCAAGATCAATAATGTTGCATAATGCCTCATCCAATCACCGATCATTGCAGTAACCACCATTCTCAACTCTTGTGGGCACGAGACTTCTGATTGGTAGCTTCTCTATAGGACCGATCCAGAATTCGGCCACACATATAAGACACCCTTGGAGGGTAAGAAAGTTTCAAATTTTCACCTTCAGGATGCACTGCTATGTCATCTGAGACACCTTTGTGTTCCTTCAAGTAAGTGTGCCGAGATGATTTTGGAAGTGCACTACAGTCGAGTTTTTGGGAATTTCAGGGTCAAGAAAATAGCGGTAGTACTGCAGAAGTATTTCTATTGGCTGAACCTTCGACAGGATGTTGGGAAGTACATCAGATCCTGCACTACTTGCACTATTTCCAGACTGTGGAGTACTAAAAAGGTATGATTTTGATGATTACTTCAATGACTTTTTAATAGAATTTGTGAACCTTTTGTATCATGAATTTGGAAAGTAATAAGGAACTATAAAAAAACATGTGAGAATCGATGTGTATAACTTAGCCACTGATAATGGTTACTTTCTATACAAGAAAGGGAGAAAATGAAGAGTTGCCGCTCCAAAGGAAAAGACAAAGTGGAGATAACTACTGTCTCTCTGGACGAGAACCGAACGCAAACATAGGGAAACAGATCAAAGTAAATCGGCTCGGGAAAGAAGGAGAGGACACGAGCTCAGCGCAACAGCAAAGATAGGATGAAGAGTTAACAGTTTGGCGAATCCCTCAGGATCGGAGATCTTGAGGGATCGCTGCTTTATTTATCTAGTTGCTTGGACATCTCCGCCGTCGTCTTTATAAAAAGAGACAGCACTGTTAGTTTGGGATAGATAATAGCGAGATAGGATACATTTTTATGTAATCTTCTGTAAGACATCAGCTTTGGTTATTAAGCTTTGTTGAGAACTGGTTCGATGTATTTTTTATCAATGCATTAATGAAAGCTTGGTGATTATTCCATCTTCGCGTCTGCGTTAACTTAAAGCGGTGTATCCTTGGAGGCTAAGGGCCCGGCCCCGAAGGACACTTGCTTCTGTACCATTACAGCTTCACTTCTATGTGGTTTGTTTATTATTGTTATTTGATAAATTGATATGCTTTACAAGTTCATATTACATGCTCTGTTCAAGTTTGAATCATTGAAGTTTCTACAGCTAGGCTTGTGTGTTAACTCCGCATCAAGTTATTAATCCTTTCAAGAGTTCATTACATGTTTTTCCTGTTATGTTACAGAGCTGTCATATTAACGTTTGCGTTGTGTGTAGTATTGTTCTATAATTCGTTAATCGATTGTTGCTGTTCCTTTAGTGTGAATTGTGTGAATCGCCTTTAGAGTGACAGAATGTTCTTTGATTGCAAAGAGTGTATAGATTGAGTTTGGTTATAACACGCGGGACTTAGTTATTCAATTCCTGTTCCATTTTAGAGTTGCTGTTCCATTTTAGAATTGTGGTTCAATCCTTTATTCGCTTTGCTGTTCCATTTACTTGCAGTTGTTGGTTTGTTGTGAGAGATGATCTAAGGCTGTAGTGAGCAGTAGCAGTTACTGTCTAGCTCCCAGGCTTGTGATCCATGCTCTAATTCCTTTTTCATCAGTTTCTGAAGGGATGGTTTATCATTTCCGAACCCTTGACTGATAAGTTATTGAGTTTTCTGAGTGTGTAATTTATTTCTTTAAAGTAATTTGATTTCAGTTAAGCATCCGTTTACTCTTTTATTTCATAAGCACTGTACTACTAGCATTACTCTGACAAATGAGCCTCGGATTGAGTCACTCTTTGTAATGACAAAACGCTCTCGGGTTGACATATTAATGTGAGGTAATTAGAGGTGAAAGAGACCCTTTTTATAGCTCTACATTTTGGCGCCGTTGTGTGGATTATAGGGAACTTAACAAAGCAACACAAAAAGATCATTTTCCCCTTCCTTTCATAGATCAAGTATTGGACACTTTAGCAGGGAAGAATTTCTTTTCTTTCCTGGATGGCTTCAGTGGATACAATCAGATTCAGATTGCCCCTGAAGACCAGGATAAAACTACCTTTACTTGCCCTTGGGGAACATTTGCCTATCGAGTTTTACCTTTTGGCTTATGTAATGCTCCTGCCACATTTCAGAGGGCTATCCTTAGTATTTTTGCAGATTTAATCAATGATGGACTTGAAGTTTACATGGATGACTTTACACCATATGGAGATGACTTTGATCCAGCTCTAGACACCCTAGAGAAAGTCCTACAACGTTGCATTGTTACTAGACTTTGCTTAAGCAATGAAAAATGTTTCTTGATGATGACTGAAGGACTTATCCTAGGACACTATGTCTCAGCAGCCGGCATTCAGGTAGACCCGGCCAAAATCCAAATACTTTTGCTTATTCCCACTCCTACTACTCAAACAGAGGTACGCAGCTTTCTTGGATTTTCCAGTTATTATAGACGATTTATAGAGCATTATTCGCACATTGCTGCTCCTTTATATGCACTAACTGGTAACGTTGATTTTCTTTGGACAGACAAATGTGACCATGCTTTCGAGGATCTAAAGAAGCTTGTATCCACAGCCCCAGTCCTTCGAGGACCAAACTGGGACCTACCATTTCAGATATCATCTGATGCCTCAGATACAGCCATTGGTGCAGTCCTTGGGCAGGAAGAGGATAAAAAACCATATGCTATCTATTACATCAGCAAAAATTTATCCCCTGCTGAATTGAATTACACTATTACTGAAAAAGAATTCCTAGCTGTAATACATGTTATCAATAAATTTAGACATTATATCACAGGCTACCATGTTATCTTGTATACAGACCATTCTGCCATAAAATATTTAGCAAATAAGCCTGTCACAAATGCCAGAGTAACTCGATGGTTAATCTTATTGCAGGAATTCGACATCACAATCAAGGACCGCCCTGGCAAAAAAAACCCTGTAGCCGATTTTCTTTCAAGAATACCAAAATCAAGCGATGCAGCAGCAGTGGAAGATCAATTTCCGGATGAGCACCTGTTTGCTGTTGCTGTTCAAACACCCTGGTATGCTGATGTTGCCAACTACCTTGCAGTAGGTAAATTACCAAAACATTTAACTCCTAATGAGCGTAAGTAGATTATTCAGAAAAGTTCTCGATTTTCGTGGATTGGAGGTTATTTGTTTCACACAGGAGCAGACATGCATATCAGGCGATGTGTTAGAGAGGATGAAATCTTTGACATCCTAAAAGCTTGTCACGATGGACCATGTGGGGGGCACTTCGCTGAGCGTAGGACTGGACATAAAGTATTGCAGACAGGATATTACTGGCCTACGATCTTCAAAGATGCAAAGAAGTTTGTCCAAGCCTGTGACAGTTGCCAGCGAGCAGGACGACCTGGTCAAGCTGATGAAATGCCTCTGAAACCACAGTTAGTCATCGAACCATTCGAGCGGTGGGCTCTGGATTTTGTTGGACCCATCAACCCTTCATCAAATCAGAAAACATATATTTTGGTGGCAACATAATATGTCACCAAATGGGTTGAGGCAGAAGCATTGCCAAGAGCCATAGAGGACTCTGTCATACAGTTCCTGTTCCTTCTATTTGTTCGTTATGGCCTTCCTAGGGAAATAATTACAGATGGAGGACCACAATTTGTTGGGCATAAATTAGCTGCAACACTTAACAATTATCATGTCCAACATAAGATCACTACTCCATATCACCCACAGGCGAATGGGCAGGTAGAAAGTAGCAATAAGATAATAGAATCAATCCTAACGAAAACCATTGCGTCACATAGGCGTGATTGGGCTACCCGACTACCTGAAGCACTCTGGGCCTATCGCACCACATGGAGGAGCACCACTGGTTACTCACCTTATCAATTAGTGTTTGGAAAACAACCTATTTTTCCCATAGAATTCGAAATCCAAACACTGCGAACAGCACAGGAAGTTGGCCTAGACTTAACTAAGGCACAACTCAATCGACTACAGCAGATCAATGAATTAGACGAAATTCGGCTCTCTGCACTACAAAATACAACATTAATTCAACAGCAGCGAGCCAAATGGCATGATGCGCTCATCAAGAACAAAGTCTTCCACGAGGGAGACTGGGCTCTGTTATACGATTCCCGGTTTCAGGACTTCCCTGGAAAACTTCAGACTCGATGGTTGGGACCATACGAAATCCAGAAGGTACATAACAATGGAACACTTACTCTAATCACCATTGACGGTTCTGGATATGCATTCAAAGTAAATGGCCACCGAGTCCGTCTCTACCGTAAACCACTTACTCGGGAATCCTTCTGCCAGCAGCTACGCCTAGATACTGATCTGGAGATCTTAGGAGAGGAAGAGAAATATTCCTCACCTGTAATTCATTAAGGGTCTATTTTTGCAAATTGTACATAAAGTTCTTGTTTTTTTAAGTGATTCTTGTACATAAGTTTGATTTGAATATCTTTTTGTCATTTTTTGTTGTTTCTTTTTCTTCCACAAAGTTTGATTTTTGCTCTTCTAATAGCATATGCATGTGTTTTTATGTTGGTTTTGCTTGTTCTGCTGTTCCTTTTCTAAAGGAACAACATTCAGATCTCTGCTGTTCCTTTTTCAAAAGAACGATATTGTTACGTTTCTCGCTGTTCCTTTTGGTTACCACTGTTCCTTTTCCTTCAAAGAAACATCGTTCTTTTATTGTTGTTTTGCCTTTTTCAACGGAATGGCATATTGAGTGTTTTATAGTATGATTTCCGTTCCTTTTCCCAAAGGAACGACATTTGCATTTTTGTTCCTTTTTCTATTTATCCATCGTTGTCTCTGTTCCAACGGAACACCATTAGCATACTTTTGATCTCTTTTGCTGATTTAAATTGAGGATGCTTTTTGCCCGTCTTCTTTCTAGTCTTCAAGCTTCAGCTATGTATTTATGCAATGAAATATAAAAACAACATACCGAAATCTGCAAATCATAAATCGCTATATCTATAAGGCTCTGCATTAATAAGAGGACAAATGGAAGGACATACTTATTTCTTACCTTTTGTTGACATGGTTTTACTAATTTTTCCCTGATTGGTTATCTTTATCATGTTGATTCCCTTAAACTTTTTTATTAGTACTTGGGAATAAGAGCAAAGAGTTTATATCTTCCTATTGAGATAATAAGACTTCTTCCACCATTCCTACTCTTAAGGAGTGCTGAACCACCCTTTGTGTATAAATAAGGAAAAAGAAAAAGCATGTCAAATTTCAAATGCAGGATAGGGGGTCTCATCGAGAGCCAGCCTACCATGATCATGAGGATGGAAGTGAAGTGGCATTCCCATTCTGGCCACCACACCAGGGATATGGTCCAAAAGGTATATTAAATAAACAAACCTTGGAACAGGAGGTCTCATCACGAGCTGACCTGCCCATGTTTCGCTCTTTCCTCGTGAATGGCATTATGGTTAACTGGTTACCAAGCCAGCATAATGGTCTACATTTTGATATAACAAAATTCCTAGGTATACACAAAGGATCATGGTTCCGAGGGTGAAAAACAACTCTGCCAAGGTTATGGACACCTGTTGGCAGCAGAGTAATGTTAATGGTATCGAAGTCACCTTGCTTACACCAATAGGTAAGATACTAACACTCTTTTTTTTTTTATATCCTAGGCACTAATCATATGTTATTTCCCGATTTATACACCGCATGAATATTTATCATTACCAATCATGGCAACGGAGGTGACCATGACCGCTTAATATTGGCAAGTACGATACATGCCCTATCCATCAGCCTCAAATCATCACACAACAGCCTCTTATATAACACGCGATCCATTCTCCGCCTCGATTTCGGAAATCTGTTGTCCTTTTTCAACATGGCATAAATCCACATGCTGTTCCTTTCTGACTTGATTGCAGACTGGGTGCCGCTCCTTTATTTGCCGGCTGGGACAACCTATCACACTGAGGGGGGGGGAGGTTAACCTCATCATTCCCTGTATTACGTGTCAATTCACCATTCGAAACAATTAGTTTACGACGGTTTGGCATGGTTTCACGGCATGGCATATTTTTATTTTTATTTTCACACAAGTTGTTTTTGCTGCATTGTTGCATACTCTGTGTTTTCTTTCGCGAAACCTTGCTCTCTGTGTTTCAAACCGAAAACGTTTTCGCTGTTCCATTTAGAAATCACAGTGAAAACATGGGGGGAAAGGCAATTCGAAGTGAGCCTCAACAGCTAACGATCTCTGCTGCTGCCCGAGAAATCCTGGAAAGGGCAGGATGGTTGAACTATTTCAATCGCTTACAGGAGGCTAATGAGACAGTAGCAATGGATTTCTTGCAGAATTTACAAGATGACCACTCCACAGTAAGAGGGAAACGGATAGCGGTCACTGATGCCATAATTGCAGAAGTCTCTGGACTACCAGCTACCGGACCGGTATGGACATTAAAAAAGGAACGATTACAGAGGGTCATGGAACTGTTCCAGGACGAAGGCCAGAATTTGACAATTAAAGGAAAGGGAGTTCTGCCAGCGACCCTAGGAGAGCCCTGGACGGAGCTAGCAAGAATAGTACAGAGCTACATTACCTGCGAAGGAAGAAAAGACGTGGTAAGACCACGACACCTTAAACTTCTAGCTGTTCTAAAACAGAAATGCTCTGTGAATTTACCGGCACTCTTAAACTCGTTATTGCATGATGCTGCACAAAGTATGAAAAGGGCACAACACGTAGAGGCAATTGTTAGTCACCACGGGTTGATTCGACTTGTTGTTAGTTATAGTCTTACCCAGCAGCAGAGCAGCTGGGAAGAGCTCATTGCAATGATTGAAGGGGGATCGACAGAACCATCCCCGAAACGTAGACATTCTATAAACCCACCAGAACAACCGACAAAACGCAGAGAAGATGTTGCTAGTACATCACAACAACCAGAGACACACCAAGAATCGGCAAAGCGAAAGCATGTCGTTGATTCACCCGAGCAACCAGAGGAACCTAGGAAATCAGCTCGGTTAGCTCAGACGAGAGGAAGCATAAATAAGCCCAGAAAATTAGCCCGGTTGGCTCGAATACGAGGAAGGCTGGAGAAGCTCCAGGAAAGCGCCAGCCAACCGGTAGTAATTGAGGACGAACAGTCCGAAGAGGGGGTAGAGGCTGAACAGGAGGAGGAAATAGAACAACAGGAAGATAGCCCATTACAAGACCTACTGGGAGAAGATGACTTGGCCGCCATCCTAGCCAATATGAGTAAGTATGGTCAACCTTCTAGTTCAGAGAACCCCCACGACCAACCCCAGGAAGAGAACATGCATGTTCATGATGAAGAGGAGGAAAATATTGAACGGGAACAATCTGTTCCCATGTCACAAGAGGAAAATCTAGAGGAAGTAGGAGAAGAAACAGCATTTGCTCAGGAAGAATCAGAACCAGTCGAGATGCATACCCCAGAACAGCCGGAGCAGAGCAGTGAGGAAGAACCCCAGGAGGAAGAGTTAGCAACTGGTCATGATCCAGTCCACCATCGACAGACTGTCGTTCCTTCAAATGAAACAATGGAAATCAAGAAGTTGCGGAAGGAACGAACTAAATTGTTAAATACGATAACCCAGCTCAGACAACAAATTAGGATTCTGAAAAAGAACCAGAAGGTAAAGAGGAAAAAGAGGGCCAACAAACGGCCTGCTGTCCAAAACCCTGAGGATCCAGCTGCCGTTCCACATGATGCTGAGGTTCTTGTTAAAATAGAAAAGGATGATAAGCAAATTCAGACAGAGGCACCACCCTCAGGTGTAATAAGGGTTCTGAACTCCAAACAGCATAACAAGAAAGTTCAGGTAAAACTCCCGGCCTCCACTGATCTATGGAAGAAAGATCCAAAGACAAAATCCTTGCACAAGATGATGAAACAAGCACAGCAAGAAGTGGAGCAACTTAAAGAGCAAACGGTTCCCCTAGAAAAATATGAAGAGTTGCAGCAGCAACTCAGGGACGTCAGTCAATCTAAAAGACAGGCTTTTGAAGGATGGATGAAGGAACAAGAGGAAGTCACACAGGTAACTTGTAGACTAGATACTACTATCAAATAGATGAATGACTTGTGTTCTTTATATAATAATGTTTTAGCATGTAGGGCCCCTGCTAAAAACTATGCTCTGTTTCTATTAGAACGGTATTTACAATTACAAATAAAAGCTGTTAAGGAAGGCACCCCTATACAGATCAACAATGTCAATGATTTTATAGACTGTTGTAAACATTATGGAGTGAAAGTCCAGAGATTGTTGTGTGAACTTTATTTACATGACCTTGTGCTAAGTCAGGAGACTGAATTGAACCCTGGTCCCTCCATTGGCGATATCCAATTCCAAGAATTCATTTCATTCGGGGTTAATCAGATTAAGTGGCTAAAAGCCTATGATACCTTCCAGAGTCAAGAAAATGGTCTAGATTTACGAGTTAGGGCTGAGCCTAGGAACCCAATACAGTTATGGACAGCTCATATAAACCACATAAGGACTCCGGGTGTCATTGTAACATTAGGGCCTATGCATGAGGCACTTATTCAAGAGAGTTTATAGTATTTCCTTTCTATCAAAGACTTGGCCATTACTGCAGCCAAATTCCGATATCGAATCTCTGATCCACACATCCAGCTCAGAGAACCATTTAAGTATGAGAACTTTGAGTTAGCTGCTGACCGTTTGAATCTCTATGGCCAGAGCATTCTGAAAGCAGGGTCATCTTGGTTAGGATATAGATTTCGCGCTCCAATTATTTGGCATCCTGCACCTGGATACCAGGCCCTGTATGATATGCCTGAGGGGCAAGCAGGTCAGTTCTTTGACTATTTAATCACTCAACATGGTTGTAGGCCTCCGCATGAGACTCCTTCTCCAGCATACTCTCTCACTGCATTACATGTCAACTACAATTTTTTCATGAGGACATGAAACAAGGTAAGCAGGGGGGTGTGTGGAGTACTAAAAAGGTATGATTTTGATGATTACTTCAATGACTTTTTAATAGAATTTGTGAACCTTTTGTATCATGAATTTGGAAAGTAATAAGGAACTATAACAAAACATGTGAGAATCGATGTGTATAACTTAGCCACTGATAATGGTTACTTTCTATATAGGAAAGGGAGAAAACGAAGAGTTGCCGCTCCAAAGGAAAAGACAAAGTGGAGATAACTGCTGTCTCTCTGGACGAGAACCGAACGCAAACATAGGGAAACAGATCAAAGTAAATCGGCTTGGGAAAGAAGGAGAGGACACCATCTCAGCGCAACAGCAAAGACAGGATGAAGAGTTAACAGTTTGGCGAATCCCTCAGGATCGGAGATCCTGAGGGATCGTTGCTTTATTTATCTAGTTGCTTGGACATCTCCACCGTCGTCTTTATAAAAAGAGACAGCACTGTTAGTTTGGGATAGATAATAGCAAGATAGGATACATTTTTATGTAATCTTCTGTAAGACATCAGCTTTGGTTATTAAGCTTTGTTGAGAACTGGTTCGATGTATTTTTGATCAATGCATTAATGAAAGCTTGGTGATTATTCCATCTTCGCGTCTGCGTTAACTTAAAGCGGTGTATCCTTGGAGGCTAAGGGCCCGGCCCCGAAGGACACTTACTTCTGTACCATTACAGCTTCGCTTCTGTGTGGTTTGTTTATTCTTGTTATTTGATTATTTGATATGCTTTACAAGTTCATATGATATGCTCTGTCCAAGTTTGAATCATTGAAGTTTCGACAGATAGAATTGTATGTTGACTCTGTATCAAGTTATTTATCCTTTCAAGAGTTAATCGCATATCCTTACTGTTATATTACAGAGCTGTTGTACTAAGCGTTCGTGTGGTGTGCGTTTCTAATTTATCAGTACTGTTCCATAATTCATTTGTTGTTATTGCTGTTCCATTAGTGTGATCTGCGTGAATCGCCTCTAGAGTGACAGAATGTGCTTCGATTGCAAAGAGGTATGCTTTTGATGACTATTTCAGTGGCTTTTTAATAGAATTTGTGAACCTTTTTGTATCATGAATTTGGAAAGTAATAAGGAACCATAACAAAACATGTGAGAATTGATATGCAAGACTTAGCCACTGATAATGGTTATTTTCTGTACAGGAAAAGGAGAAAACGAGGAATTTCCGTTCCAAAGGAAAGGACAAAGTCGAGATAACTGCTGTCCCTCTGAACGAGAACCGAATGCAAACAAGGCTAAATAGATTACAGCAAATCGGCTCGGAAAAGAAGGAGAAGACACCAGCTCGGCGCCAAAGAAAGGAAAGGATGAAGAATTAACAGTTTGGCGAATCCCTCAGGATCTTCGATCCTGAGGGATCGCTGCTTTATTTATCATGTTACTTGGACATCTCCGCCATCACCTTTATATAAAGGGACAACACTGTTAGCTTGATAGATAGGATACGCTTTTATGTAATTTTCTGTAAAACATCAACTTTGATTATTGAGTCTCGTTGAGAACTGGTTCAATGTATTTTTGACCGATGCATTAATAAAAGCTTGGTGATTATTTCATCTCTGCGTCTGGATTAACTTAAAGCGGTGTATCCTTGGAGGCTAAGGGCCCGGCCCCGAAGGACACTTGCTTCTGTACCATTACGACTTGACTTTTGTGTGGTTTGTTTATCATTGTTATTTGGTAATTTGATATGCTTTATAAGTTCATATTACATGCTTTGTTAAAGATTGAATCATTGAGGTTTTTTACAGATAGAATCGTGTGTTGACTCCGCATCAAGTTATTAATCCTTTCAAGAGTTAATTGCATGTTCTTACTGTTTTGTTACAGAGCTGTTATACTAAACGTTCGTGTTGTGCGCGTTTCTGATTTATCAGTACTGTTCCATAATTCATTAATAGTTATTGCTGTTCCATTAGTGTGATTTGTGTGAATTGCTTTTAGAGTGAAAGAATGTTATTTGATTGCAAAGAATGCATTTGAGTTAATAGATTAAGTTTGGTTACAACCTGCGGGACTTAGTTATTCAATTGCTGTTCCATTTTAGACTTGCTGTTCTATTTCAGAATTGTTGTTCAATCCTTTATTTGCTTTGCTATTCCAT